>BKCH01000905.1:0-39038 GCA_008635985.1 Ficus erecta | reverse complement strand
TCCATCATGTGGATTACTTATGACATTAATTCCACTACGAGGAGCCAATCCTTATTAAATTCACATTAAAATATAAAGCAAAAACAACAACAGAGTAGGCGAATTTTAATTATAGGTTAGAAAAATCCTATAAAAGATTTGGTAGTTCTAAATTATTATATTTTCATCAAATTTTATTAATGTCTATATTTTTTTGTTGCGATATGATCTAATAATTCTAATTTATATTAGGAATTTTTAATTTAGAAAAATAATCGATAATTATCATATTAATCATGATTAATCAATATAATGTTGTATTTTAACTATTTTAGAAAATTGATTGACTATCTATTAAACAAAAAATTTATTTTTCTAATTTTAAGGAACTTCAACCCTTTTTTTTTAAACAGCTTAAAAAGGTTGATTTACCAATATAATCCCTAAAAAATTGTCTTTGAAAAAAACACAATCATTAAAACATACAATATCAACCACAAGTGGCAACAAAAACTGAAAGATAACAAATAAGATGAACATGGTTGGTCCAGTCTTCCTTTATCTAGTAAGGTCCAAAACCAAAAAAAAACTTCTGCAGCCGCCCTTGAATGATGGTTTTTTTTTTTTTTTCTCTCTCTCATACTTACTTTTTTTTTTTTTTTTGGGTAAAGTTGTCACTATGGTTACTTAGCAAAAGAGAAATCAAAAGCTGTTCAGAAAATTCAACAATAAAGTTTGTTGAAAGTTTGGAATATGTTGCATCAATGGATTGCAGAAAGTTTTTTTTGCTATAAAAAATTGACTAAAAAAGTCCTTTTTTTTTTTTTTTGGTAAATGCCTGAAAAAAAAAAGGGTTAAAAAAAGCAATGAAATTTGTCATAATGAGCATAGTAAGATTAGTATATAGAAAAGATAAACGACAAAACAACTTTGCCACCATAATAGTGCAAAGGTGACGTAATATATATTAATAGTATTAAACAATTTGTAGGGTCCATTTATGTGGGGATTAAAATATGCATAATTGGTACAACATATTAATGAGTTTTCTTAAATACCTAACAACGACATGAAACCACAAAGAAATTGGCTTCATTTATATCCCAAAGCCAAAAATGTTACTGTTTTTTTAGATCTCTTGCTTTTCTAGCTGGAAGTATAATTGTTCATGTAGTTGTTGTCTTTGTGTACGGATTATGATTCTGGTGCCAAACTTGATCCACAAAAAATATCGATCCAAAAAATATTTTAATAAACAACACCGAATTAAGAATATTTCAATGATAATTAGGTACGAAGCTAGAAATCCTTATTATTTGAGTGAGTGCTATATGAAACTTATAATAAAAAAATGTAAATATATAGGCTTAAAAGAAAGCGGGAAAAATAAGTTGAGGGTAATTCTATGGTATCATCAATTATGATCATCATGCTCGCGGTATTTGAATGTTACTGGAATATCCACAATATTTCGGGCCCAAAAATCCTTCAAAATTCATAAACCTTAAAAGGGAGAGAGGGAGAGAGAGAAAACAAATCACATATCAGAAAAGTGATTGAATCTCACTGTCTGTTGGGATGTGAGTTTTGCATAAAAAAACCTTATCTTACTAACTGAAGGACCCCACCAAATGAGTGTCCTACTAATTAATGATCTAATATACATGTGATTTTAAATTGATAAAAAATATATTTCTAATTAAATAAATAATGTAAAAAAAAAAAAAAAAACAACTAAATGTGATGGATCACATACATCAACCTACGAGAAACTAAATAGAAGCAGACAGAATTCCTTTAATTGCGAATGTTTGAGAGTTTAAGGATTGTATAAAATTTATAAAAATATATATATATATAAGAACAAACATATATCATCAACTAAACAGTTTGGGGAGAACAAATCAAACAAACCATGATTTATTACCTCTAAATTATAATGAAAAAAACAAAATAGATTAAGAAAATAAAACATAACAAACATAATGGTCTGTTTCAAAGTTTGTATCACTTATACTGGAAGTGATAATCTAAATTTGTTCTGTTTATTATGTCAATGTGATTATGTACGATATTTAAGTAGGTGGATTTTTTTTTTTACTTTTAAATCTTTGAGGGAGGCGTGTGGAAAATAATTGTAGAATATTTTAGTCCTTCACAGTAGTTCTCTGAATAAGAAATTCTATAAGAGTAAAATTAATTACAAAAGCTGTCGGAAGAGTAAATAAAGGGGTGTCAATAGGTCTCTCTTTTTATAAAATTCTAATAAAACTAACTCATTAGCTTGTTTAGAATTCTGTTCAATTATCTTTGTCTCAAAAGTAAAACTGGTGACCAAGCCGAGCAAAATGAAATTAGAATCCAAAAATTTAACAATGTAAAGTCGAAAGTTTTAATGGCATTGAACATTAAACATATTAAACTACTAAACAAAATGATATTAGGAATCCAAAATTTAATAATGTCATTTCACTCCTCATTAGTTATTCGTTATTTTTAATTATTTTAAATAAAAATAATCTTTATAGAATAATATAGATAGATATAAATCATGTACATATATATACCAAAATGGCTTGGACTTGTGCAGCCAAACTATTGTGGTGAGAGTGTGCGAGGTTGCACCAAATTTGAGCGCATTATTCTTCTTCTTCCTTAAAACAAAATATAAAAAGAGATTTGTGCCACCTCTGCAATTTCCTCTTCAATAATTTGAATCACAGCGAGTTAGTGAATTCTCAAATAATAATACTCTCAATAACAAATTAAAAAATTAATTTATCAACTAAATCCAAAACCAGACAAACTTTTTCAGCCGCCCTTGAATGATGGTTTTTTTTTTTTTTTTTTGGCTAAAATTTCTCATGGTTATAGAAGAGAAATAAAAAGTTGTTTAGAAAGATATGCATTGCCTTTTTATGGCTTTTTCCTAGGAAAGCTCAAGAGTAAAGTTTTGTTGAAAGTTTGGAAATGTTGCATCAATTGATTTAAAAAAAAAAAAGGTTAACAGCAATGAAATTGGCCATGTTGAGCATAATAATTAAGATATTTTAGAAAGAGAAACGACAAATAATTTTGCCACCATGATAGTGCAAAGGTGATGTAATAATAATGATAATATTATAATTTTGTACTATTTTTATTAGTAAACAATTTGTGGGATCCATTTGCCTATGTGGTGGGGATAAAAATATGCATAATTGGTGTAGATAAAAACATGCATAATTGGTGTACATATTAATGAGCTTACTTAAATACCTAACGACGACTTGAAACCACAAAGAAATTGACTTCATTTATATCCCAAAGCTAAAAATGTTACTGCTTTTTAGATCTCTTGCTTTTCTAGATGGAAGTACAATTGTTCAGTAATAGTTGTTGTTTTGTTTACCGATTATGATCAGAGAAGCGTATGTTAGGTATCAAAAACCGATCCACGAAGAATACCGATTCAAGAATTTTGGTCGGTTTGCTTTGGCTTTGATTCTACAGTGGGTCACCAGGTAGTATACAACGGGTAACCGGGCATTTTTTAAAAGATTTTTGTACCCTTTTTTTTTTTTTCCAGTTTTTTGGATCAATAATTGTTCTTCACAAAATAACGTACCCAGATATTGGAGACTTTTATTTGATATGCTAAAACAAAGAGATAGATCCAAAGTTCCATGATTAAACATAATGTAAAAGTCGAAAGTTTTAACAATGTCGTTTCGCTCTTCATTAGTTCTTCATTATATTTAATTATTTTAAATAGAAATAATATTTATAGAGTAATATCGATAGATATAAAACATGTATTTATATATATATATATATATATTATATATATATATATAACAAAAGGGCTTGGACTTGTGCAACCAAACTATTGTGGTGAAAACGTTTAGGTTGCACCAAATTTGAACCCATTATTCTTCTTCCTTGAAACAAAATATAAAACAGAGATGTGTGCCACTTCTGCAATTTTCTTTTCAATTATTTGAATCACAGCGAGTTAGTGAATTCTCAAATAATAATACTAACAATAACAAATTAAAAAAAAAAAAAAAAAAACCCAAAACTGATAGGATATTGATGCGGTGAAGCAATATTCGGCATTCATATCATGGTGGAACTACCCCAAGACCAAATAAGGTAATTTTCCAATTTGTATAGTGTATATTAATGTTGTTAGATTTTGGCAAAAAAGTAAATTTTTTTTTTTTTTGGAAACAGACTAATGAGCAATACTTGTCACTCTGCCATAATGTACGTCGCTTTTTGGTCAAATTTCTTTGTTTAGGCTTTCAAAAGTTATTTTTTCCTCTTTTTTTTTTAAATTTCTGTTTTTATAACAAATCGACTTCAAGATTTCGGTTTTCAATTCCAATTATGTTTTTTTAATCCTTGATTTTAATAGTTTGAATTTATGTTTCCCGTTAACGATTTTCTAGTTTGAATTTATGTTTCTTGTTAACGATTTTCCTCTTCAAAAAGTTTCATTTTTCTATTATTTATTTATTTTTAATAATATTAGGTTGTTTTGGCTTAGTTTTCCATTGTACTTTGTCCCATAATTAAGGACGTCTCTTGTAATGAAAACAAAATTATGTTGAATGAAATTTCGAGTATTTACTTTATCTATTTTTCAATTCTCGGTTTTCTTGATGAATCAACGAATTTTTATATCAATTTCCAGTATTCTGCGTGAATCAGTGGATTTTAAAAGCGATTTTTGTGACATTCAATGTGAATCAAATATTAACTAATATTTATCTCTTAGTTTATTATTCTTATTTCTACCACACTCTTCCGTTACATTAGATATTGTTTTAATCGCTTAGTCTTGAAAAACATATTGGTGTTTTACCACATATACCACATGCAAAATCCACAATGTATATATATACAACATATATACAAAGAACAAATCTCAAAGCACAATCTTTATATTGTTGTTCAGCTAATTAGTTTCTCACTGAGTACAAAATAACATATAAGAGCAGTCACAAAACAAACACCACCCACACCACGGAATGCTCTATCTAGTACACAAACGACATAAAGAACAGAGTTATTAAGCAAACGACAACCCACTCTATTTAACTAAAGGATAAACGACACTAGAGTGCCTATTGGGCCAAACGACAAGTAATCAAGCTCCTGTATCAAGGTCTGTCAAGTACTTCAGAACAAGTAATAAATCCAATATTTCAAGGGGATAAATAAAAAAAAAAAAAAAAAAAAAGCATTGCGATTCCACACCCAGCTCTATTGCACCCACCAGTAGCCTACAGTGTACCCAGCTCATCATCCATTCCGTTTCCTAAGCCTTCATCCGTACATCGATACCTGTACATTAGAAAATTAGGAAATGAGGCTAGATGACCCTTTTTTTTATTTGACTGAAATTTTGTAAAATTAGAAAAATGAATGTTTTTTAAAAATTAGAAAAAAAAATGGTCAAGCAAGCAATCAATTACTAATATAACTAACATTAATATGTATCTTTCATTAACTGATCATGATAAATTACTAATTAATAACTATTTAATTTCTCAATTAAAAAAATTCGGTCATTTGTCTAAACACAGTGTCCAAATTTTGTTATTTACCAAAATTTTCCTATAAATAAGTATTATATTCTGGTACAAATCTTGAACATTTTTTTTTAAATAATGGAAAAAAAAAAACGGACTGTCGAGGTGAAAAGTAGCACAAACTAAGTAACAGATAGTCAAGGGTCCGTTTATGAGCTTTTTTTGAATGATTTGTTTTGTATATGAAATAGAAATGAGAATGCTTTAAAAAATGATTTTGAGTTATTTTTTGAAGTTGTGCTTGATAGTATTTCTAGGGAAATTGGATTGAGTACAAGAAAAAGTAAAATTGTGTTTGTGTATGTTTTTTAATATGTTTGTTGAGTGTGTAAGGTTTAAAAAAAAAATGAAAAAACAGAAATGGGAAAATAAATTTATTTTATTTTTCAAATTCCTTAACAAAAAACAAAAATGATTTTTTATTTTCACCTCTGTTTTCTGACTTGGTGCAAAACAAAAGCTATTTCATAACCATTTTCAAAATAATTTTATTGTAAACCGTGAGATATATTTCCAAAACATTATGGAAACAATAGCAAACGAGGCCCATATTTTCCCCTTTACCCTTATTTGCTGTTTGACCCATATTCTTACCAAAAAGAAAAAAAAATTAAAAAGAAATTTAAAAAAAAAGTGTGAAGAGGAATTTTGTACCTATTATATATCTTGGGCGAGCGGTTACGGGTAATTTGAATGTTTTATTATCTTAGGATGTCGTTCATCTGCATCGGTGGTTTCATCTTCACTTGGCTCATCTTCGTGCGTAGCATCTAATTCCTGATATCAAGTGTTGTGAAAAAAACAATAAGCTCACAAAAAATTTGGCAAATAGATCAATATCAAGTCAAGCAAATGAGCAAAAATAAATTAAAACAATCCCCAAAAATAAAAATTCCAAGTGAGAAAAACTACGCACAACATCACATTCGTAATCGATTTCCATATCCTTTAGATCGTCGCGATAAAGCATGTGGATACCACCGTTTCACTTCTTTCGTGGAAGACTCGACAAAGTAAACAAAAGTATCATCAACAAATGAACACTCAAGGGAGACCTCTACTGCATCATGACAGGCATTGTAGTCCTGATGTTGATACCACAAGAACAAATTATCTAACTTCAAAGGGACTGATCCAAAATGTCGTTGTCCTGGGACTTTAGAAACCATCCAATCAAAACTGCGGACCTCTTCAGTATCTCTGATTTAAAATTGAATTTACACTTTAAGCAGAGAAAATTACCCACACAAGAGGAAATTTCCTCGTAAGCTTTCCCATCAATAACAATGCAGAATGCAAAACCCAAGAAGTTGGCATTATGCCACTGTGGAGTGAGCGCAATAGTATATGAAAAGCCCTCAGATTGATAGCCGAACCACTTCGGAATCTCATTTCCCGGATAACACACAACTGTGGAGTCATCTCTTTGTTAAAAAATGACACCAATTATTTTTACTGGAACTAATGTATGAAAAAAAATTAGACAATCAAATAATAACAATACACCAGATTGAGAGGCATACCGGATTAAGTTTATGCTGTATTGCTTTGGCCAAAACTCTCAGCTGCTAATCACTTAAAATTTCATCCCGTGAATTTTGATCCATTTTTAAGCACTTAGAGAAATACTGGTAATCCAATGTTACCCCATTAGTGTGGAACCTATGCCGAGCCCAAAACCATTGTCTGAGTACTCTCTTAGAACTTGACACCCTCTCCAATGGCATGCATCTGCTTGCATCAAGAGCATTTAGAGACAATGGAAGTTCTGGTATAGACCGAAGGTTCTTACAGTTCAAAAGCTCAAGAGTTTTAAGACGAGTCAACTTACAGATGGTGTATGGGATTGACTCAAAATTTGCACAGTTCTTCAGGTCTAGTTTTTTAATACCGATAAGATTTTCAATCGATGAGGGTAGTTGTCTAATCCCTGTGTAGGTTATTCTAAGATCTTCTAAACTCTCCATAGACTTCGACATTTCTGGGGACTCTTCAGATTTTAGCAATAGTGAAAGATTAAGATCCCCAAGAGATCGGAGCTCAAAAATATTACTTGGTAAACTCTCAATCATTTTGCAACCCTGCAAGTTAATTTCCTGGAGACCAGAGCAATTCTCAATTGGTGAAGAGGGAATTTCTTTTATTGCCGTCCCTCCCAAATCTAACGTTTCAAGATTCCGTGGAAGCAGTACAGGAAACTCATCAAGAATTAAGCACCCAGCTAGTCCGAGATATTTCAAGGACTTCAGCTTATGTATACTGCTAGGAATATTCGAAAGGGATTTGCAGTCGTTGAGAATTAGTTCAGACAGATTTTCCAGAGAACCAATTGACGAGGGCAAAGACTGTATTCCGGATGAAACTAAAGTTAAGGACACTAAACCCCGGGATATGGTCTCTGGAAGAGCTGTAATTTTAATTTTAGAGCCCTTTACTCTAAGAATTTTAAGGGTGCTTGGTGCAAAGATTCTTTCTGGAAGAGTACTTGAAAGATTTATGCATTCTCTCAAATCGAGATCAATAAGCTTGTTACTTCGCAACGTATTCCAAGGAACTTCAACCAAGCTTATGCAAGATCGGAGATATATTCTTTCAAGATTTGGAGCACGAGAAAGATCCGGAATTTCTTTCAAGTTGAATGACCTACTGAGATTAATACATTTTAATTTGTCAAGGTCCTGAAAGAAGGAAAAAAAAAAAAAAAAAAAAAAAAAGAAAAAAGAATAACCAAGAGAGATCTCATAGATTTTATATATAAAGAATACAACAAATTAGTAAACATATGCCTGAACTCCGTCCCAAAGTTGCTCAAGTTTGCTAAATGGCATGTGAAGCTCGACAAGGTTACTTGGCTCAAAATTTGATGGGAAACACTTTGAAGGATATCTAGGCCAATAAATATACCTAAGCGAATGAGGAAGGAATTGAAGATCTTGATTAAAAATACATTATACCTAAACAGGGACGAATCATGAGTAACCACAAATTACACATGTTGTGGAAGACTTCAGGCCTCAAGTGTAGGAAAACTCAGGCCTCAAGTGTAGGACTTTTTAATTTAGATAGGTCCAAGAATTAGTTCAGACAGATTTTCAAGAGAACCATTTGACGAGGGCAAAGACTGTATTCCGGATGAAACTTAATTTAAGGACACTAAACCCCGGGATATGGTCTTTGGAAGAACTGGAATTTTAACTTTAGAGCGCTTTGCTCTAAGAATTTTACGGGCGCGGATTCTTTCTGGAGGAGTACTTAAAAGATTTATGCATTCTGTCAAATCGAGATCAATACGCTTGTTACTTCGCAAAGTATTCCAAGGAACTTTAACCAACCTTCTGCAATATGGGAGACATATTCTTTCAAGATTTGGAGCACGAGAAAGATCCGGAATTTCTTTCAAGTTGGCTGACCAACTGAGATTAATACATTTTAATTTGTCAAGGTCCTGAGAGAAGGAAAAAAAAAAAAAAAGAATAACCAAGAGAGATCTCATAGATTATTATTTTATACATAAAGAATACAACAAATTAGTAAACATATACCTGAACTCCGTCCCAAAGTTGCTCAAGTTTGCTAAATGGCATGTGAAGCTCGACAAGATTACTTGGGACAAAATTTGATGGGAAACACTTTGAAGGATATCCAACCCAATAAATATACCGAAGAGAATGAGGAAGGAATTGAAGATCTTGATTAAGGAATTGAACACCGGTACGAATCTCGAGTAACCTCAAATTACACATGTTGTGGAAGACTTCAGGCCTCAAGTGTAGAACTTTTTCAAATTTAGAACAATGCTTCAAGAATATTCCTTCAATTTTTTCAGTCCCCTAACATGATTCAAAAAATAAATTTAGATATAGAGCATATAATTCCAACAAAACAGAAGAGCATAAGAGGAAGAAGATCAAAGCTTTCTTAATTAACTACTAATTAGGAAACTATTTTAACGTTGATTTGTTTTTTTCCTAATTTAAGTTTATGCATCATTTTAACAAATTACTTCAACATTTATATATTTTTACGCTTACCAGATTGTTGTTCAGGACATGATATGCATCTTCCGCAATCCACAACCTACTGTATTTGCCAAGTTGCTCTTTTGATTGCCGACGGACAATCTTCTGACCGATCTCTTGAAGCAAATCATGCATCCAGATGCTTTTATCTGAGGTAAAAATCCTCTGACCGATGTCTTGTTTAAATGGATACGAGAATCTTTTATCAGAGGGCTTGACAGTTATGAGAGACTTATCAACGAGATTATCCATGCATAGACGTGCTGAGCCACAACCATCTAATATACCTTCTACAAAATCTCTGTCCATCCCTTTAAAGAAACACGCAATATCAAGAAACATAGCCTTTCCCTCATCATTCAGTCCATCATAACTCATTCTTAGTATCTTCTCGATATTTCCATGGCAATTTTCTTTCAGCACATTCAGAATCGGTTCCCAACTTATGCCCTCGTGTTGAATTGAAGCGCAGCTGTGAAGCCAAAAGCTTTATAACCAGAGGGATGCCTCCAGCATATTTTACCACCTTGTCTATTAGCTTTCGATATGACGGTGCTTGAGAGTTTCCTCTAAAAGCTGTCGACTCAAAAAGCCGAATAGCTTCATCATCACTCAATTCGGCAACCTCGTACATTTCATCAACTTCAACATGATTGAGCACTTGTTTATCCCTTGTTGTGATTATAATTCGACTACCGTCACAAACCTGCGACGATTGAGACCAAGTAAAACTTGTAGCTGCTGCGAATCATTCACATCGTCTAACACAACAAGTACTTTTGTACGGTGGAGCCTCTCCTTCACAAAACGTGGTAAAGATTTGGTTTCAAATTTTATATTCTCATCCTCCAATAATACCCTAACTAGCTTCAACAGCAACTTATTACTCAATCCATTTTCTCTGATTCCTCCCTAACATTTGCAAGGAAGCAACGACTCTTAAATTGATCGGAGAGTTTATTGAACACCACTTCTGCGAGGGTTGTCTTGCCTAGACCACCTATTCCCCAAATTCCTACCATACGAGTATTTGGAGAGTCGAGACTTAACAACGATTTGATTTTCTCGATGCGTCCTTCAATTCCAATAAGGCCCTCAAAATCGTCGATCAATGGCACATCCTTCAATTTCCCCAAAATATCTTCAGCAATTGCCTCAACTAATTCCGACTCATCCCTAAAATATTAAAGGATAAACCGTAGTTAGTAACAATAAATTGCAACTAAGCAAAAATGTCAAGACATAAAATTTGAAAAAGAGTCAGAAGAAATGATTCGATCTTCTTATTTGCGCCGACCACCAAGCTACGAAGATTTCCCTGGCAATGCTTTCTATTTACATTCCCATCTCTTAGAAAGAGCCACTAAAAGATCGGACCATTTTCGTCCATAGGTTATCAATAATGCTATGTTTCTATTTTAGTTCCCCAATTTTTGATTTTGTTAAACTAGTCTTTCAACTTTTTTGTATTGATAGTTTCAGTCCCTGACATTAAAATTAATGAAAGATTTTTAAAATTTAATTTATATAATCCTGTTTCAATTCCATGTTAATATAAAATTTCAAATAATTAGTTGCAGTTAAATGTTAAAATGTCTTGCTTATTATTATTTCAAACCCTAAAAAACTTGAATTAATATTTCACAATTAGTGTAATAATTTCTTTAAAATTTCTCGTTATCATGTGTTAGGGCTGCGATATTTGTCTCGGATAAATATTAGAAATCATTTGTCAATTTTAGTGTTATGGATCAGTAAAGACCAAAGTGACGGAATTTTCATAGTTCAGGAACTAAATGGAAAAATTACCCAAATAAATTAGAGATCAAAAGCTTCTAGGTGGTGATTCTTTTTTGAATATATAAATCATCTATCTTGTAGCAAGAGTCCGGAAAATGTGAACAAAAACTAAATTAGTCATGTAAAGAATTCTTTAGGCATATATGTTGGAAGAAAATTAGTTCATATTAAAGCAAATAGAGATAACCTGAACTTTGAGGCTTTTGAATCAAACCCTGAAAGATCGGCTGCTTCACACATAGCCTCCCTCCAGTCTTGCACCCGCGTGTCATTATTGAACCGTTGTACAAATGCATCTCCAAAACTTCCTTTTTGGTTTCGTATATTACTCGGTTCGACGAAATAGAAAACAGGAATAACAATTTTTTGATATTTTTTGCGGCATTTAAGTATATGGGCTAGTTCAGCTAAACACCATGATGAAGAAGCATAGTTTTTTGAGAAAATGACAACAGAAATCTTTGATCTTTCGATTGCTTCTAAAAGCTCGGGTTTAATTTCATCTCCTGGTTCAAGATCACGGTCATCTTTAAAAGTATTAATATGCTTCCTGAGTAAAGCAGCATATAGATGGCTTGTGAATCCCCAACGAGTGTCTTCACCTCGGAAACTGAGAAACACATCATATTTCTCTGAATTTGGGGTGGAAGAAGAAGAAGGAACATCGGCCATAGCCATATAAATACCCCCAACAAATCCTCACCCTTTGTATTCTAGAGTGAACGCTCTGTGCTAACAAATTGACTTTGGTTGACTCAAAATTTAGTAGTTTGACTTCCCTGCTTACAAAGGCAACAGAACATGATTCAAACTCTGTTCTTGATTTGTTTACAAATTTGTAGAATTTGAAGATTACCAAAATTTAACTTGTGAGAAATTAAAAAATAAAAAAGAATTAAAAAGATGAAAGATACACAAAAAGAAAAGCAGAATTCTCCTTATATTAAACTCCAAAAGAAAATTAATAAAAAAAAACTGCAAATTCGAAATAAAAAATGATGGGACAATTCTAAGATCAAATTGGGGTTTTCCAAAGTAGACAAAAAAAAAGGAGAGAGAGAGAAAGAGGAGAGAGAGAAGCAAGTAAACTCATGCCAGTTGAAACTAAATTAGAAGAAAGAGAGGCAAACTTACCTGTACAGTTATGAGAATATCAAGTCTCACTAAGTTTTCATATATATATATATATATATATATATATATTTTTGGTAACAGAAAAACATGCAGTTTAAAGTCTTCTTCACGACATGGAAACTCAGCCCAGATCCAACTCCTTTCTTCTTCTTCTTTTTCTTCTTCTTTTTTTTTTCCCCCCTTCTTTCAAACAATAGATCGATCCAACTCTTCCTTGGCCAGATCCAACTCTTCTTTTCTTTAAAAAAAAAAAAAAAAAAAAGATCCAACTCAATTCAAACTGAAAAGAAAAAGAGGCAGGTGACGATGAAGAGGTGATTCCAAGGTTACGATGGCGCCGGCGGTCTGCGATGGGGTGAGCATGGTCATCGCAGTGAACATTTTGTAAATTTTCCCCTTTTTCTAGTCCAGAGCTTTTGCTAGTGTGGTTGATTTTTTTGTAAGATGGCTTGTGAATCCCCTACGAGTGTCTTCACCACAAAAACTGAGAAATACATCATATCTCTCCGAATTCAGGGTGGAAGAAGAAGAAGAAGAAGGAACATCAGGCGTAGCCATATGAATACCCCCAACAGATCCTCACCCTTTGTATTATAGAGTGAACGCTCTGTGCTAACACTTTTGGAAAGGCAGTGATTTATAGTAAGAAATCTAAGACCATATCAGCCAACACCCCGGAATTTTCTTAAGCGGCTTCCTCTTGCATTCCCCTTCTACCAACAAAGACTACTGGGGGCACAAAAAAATTAAAACAAAAGAATGAAAAATAAATCTTAAATCTCAAATCTGCCGGCCAAAATTATGGAATCTTCTTGCATGTTTATTTAATTATGATTCTTTTATTTTTAGCAATGGCAAAACTAATTGAGTAGTTAATTCCGACTATGATATTCATATTCAACAAAAATTTCAACAAGTTAGAATTAAAAAATATATTGAATTTCTTCACAAATTCGATGATATCATCAAAGAAACCAAATTCCAACAAAAAAGTATAAAATACAATATTAAAGATTATCGTGTTGAAAAAAAAAAATGTTTATAATTTTTTTTTTTTTTTTTTTTTTGAATAAGGTTTATAATTTTTTTTTAACTATAAGTAAAGTGCCAGGAAGCGCATTACCACGTCGTTTCCTTTATTTTATTCTAATAATAAGCCAAACTAGTTGGTTTTGTATTTGTTTGTTATTTTATTTTATTTTTATAAACTGGAATGATAGCTGTCGTTAACCTATACCTATGTAATTTAAAAGAAAGTTATTGGATTACAAAATAAATAAATAAATAATAGCCACGAACGTTATTGGAAATTATAATAAAGTTATTGTATTAATTAAATATATAACATCAGATAGTCTACAACTACACCAATATTTCGTTTTTATTATGAAGAAACTTCCTTTAAAGGGAAGACCAAATAAAAAAATAAAAATAAAAAATAAAAAATGAGTTGTAATAACAATATATTCATTTTCAACGACACTTGAAAGGTGTTTAAAGTCTTTCACGACCTTTGAGTATAGCCTAAGAGGTGGAGTAAAATGTCCGAGGCTTTAATGTCACTAAAAACTTTCAACCTGTGACGCCCCGACTTCCCAAGCCAGGTCGACACCATACATACTTGTTCTTTACTTGAAAATTTGAGATAAAATTTTTTTTTTTTAAAAATCATATACACATAAGTTATCTTATAAAGAAAAGCTTGTTATATAACAGACTATACTGATAGTAACTTTTTGTGTCTTCAAACTACTTACAAATAACAAAACATAATTTATTTCTGAAATATTAACATACTACTGAAAATCAAATGCGGAAAATTTATGCGTAGTGGTATCCCACACCGCCCTTCACCCGCCGCATCGTCCGCATAGCCCACCACTTAAGCTGCAGGCTTCTTACCTACAGTATGAAATATAAGAGTGAGCTTTCGCCCAGCAAGTTCAAACATAATCTCACAAAATATTTCAAACTTCTTAAAAACATGTCAATCATCATGTAACTTATGCATGAACCATTTATGATTGATTGAATGTCTTATGCTTCATTATAAACTCAATCTTGAACTTATTATCTTGTCTTAACATGTGGGCCCATAGTGTCCGTACCAAAAGCGCGCAGCCTCCAGACAAAGCTAGGGTTTGCAAGGCCCTAACAGTTCTGGGAATTATAACTTGACCCTTCACTATCACGGAAGGTAAATATCACCACTGAAACATGTAACCTCCTCGATCACGGGAGGTTGGTACGACACCTTACTTGATTATCTTACCATGTGATTTAACATTAGTGAACATGCTTCATGATGTTACTATGTCATATCTTACTCAACATTTACCATAACATGGCATTCTTGTAAACATGTCATTTCTGAAACCATGGCATTTTTGAAAACATGGCATTTCTAGAAACATGACATTTTTGTCAACATGGCACTTTTGTAAACATGACACTTTTGTAAATATGGCACTTTTGTAAACATGGCACTTTTGTAAATATGACACTTTTGTAAATATGGCACTTTTATAAATATGGCACTTTTGTAAACATGGCACTTTTGTAAACATGGCACTTTTGTGAACATGGCATTTTTGTAAACATGGCACTTTTGTAACCATGGCATTTTTGTAAACATGGTATAACATGTCATAATATAATTTAGCACATCATAGACATAGCATAGCATCACATGTCATGACATCGCATATCACAGCACAGCATAGCATGTATATTTGAAAATATATTGTACACTTGAAAATAGTCTTTACTATTTTCATACTGTAGGTGAGGTTTGATACTTGCCTGATTTGCTAGGTTCCGGGTTTCGTTGCTTTAACTCGGATTGCAACGGCAGGTTCCTTCCTGCTATTAAAAAGAGTATAGGATTAGAATCCTATAAAATGTTGGTGACCTTTCCAACACTCTAGTTATATGTTCCCCCACACATGTCTTGGTATCCTATAGGATTACTTTGGGTAACCCTTAATTAAATGTTGGGTTAAAGTCGATATCTGATCAACTAATGGTCAACCTTGGGCTTTGAGGCTAAGCCCAGTAACTCGGGTATATCACCCGGTTACCCTTCGTAAATAGTCGCTTAACTTGAAAAATTAATTTCCATTACTTAGAAAATTTAGGGAAATTAATCCCAAAACTTCATTTTAACTTATAAAATCCTTTACTTAAATCGTAAAAATCCAAACTCTTAGATTAGTTCTTTATAAAATCATTTGAGGTTGAAAACTGCCTTTGGAACAGTTTTCTATAATCACAACAATAGTTTGTAGTAGAAAAAACAGTTTTCTAAAAACATTTGTAAGGCTAGTGGTGCAGAAATTTTCGGATTCCCTGCACACCCTTCGAAAAATGATCCCCTTTTAAAAATTGGTTCATAATCTGAAAAATTTTTCTTCACGAGAGTTGTGGCTCTCGGAAAATTCTAAAACTTTTGTGTTTTACAGAAATTCCAATTCGGCCTAGATTCGTCCCAGTTTTTTGTTTGAAACTGGCTGACCCCGAAAAACTGAGTGAAAACTGGGTCTGGGGATCAGCCACGGGTTTTGGGGTAAACGGAGGCCATTGGGGCCTTATTTTGCAAAATCCGTTCGCGTAGCCCCCTAGGAAAAACTGTTCGGAGCAACTTTTGTGTTTTACGTTTTTCCCAATTCGGCCTCTAAAGGCCTCAAAATTCATTTTCAATAAAACTGGGCAGAAATCACCCGAATTGGACAGTTTCCTCATTTTTGGTTTTATTTACGTCCTATTCGCATAATCTAACTCAACCGAACACGCGGGAGCCTAGATTACAAGCATGCAGCATTTTTCTAACGTAAAATTTTCCCAATTACAGTTTCTATAACTTCCATGCAAACCCTAATTGACTTTGGATCAATTAAAGCTCACATGTGCATCTATTCATACACTTCTAGCACCCTAACATATTATGATCAAACCACAATCTTAGGGCAGCTTTGGGGACATTCCAAATTCAGATATTTGCATGCACAATCCACGGAAATTACATCATGCAAGCACAAATAAAATCAAACCACCCTTAAAGCTAAATCAAGCACAATCTAAAACCTAAACTAGGGCACCAAATAAATATGAGCTTAAGCTCTACAATTTCAACTTGAAATACAACTAAATTTCAAATTGAATGCTCAAAGGAAAGAGTTTAGGGTTTAGGGATGATTACCTTGATTAACCCCAAATTCTAGGGTTAGGGTTTGGCTTTCAAAAATTCCTCCCACCTAGGCTCCAATAACCGGTTCTTTCACCTAGTTTTGCACCAAAATTTTAGTTGATCCTTTGGTATTTTCTTGAACCAAAGCTAACCACAAACCAAAACACAATTCCTTACCTTTCCTCCTTAGAAACCGTCGGCCACCAACTAGAGAAGACACCAAGATTTGCCAAAAAAAACTTCCACTAGGCAATGGGTGCTCCAAGAACCAAAACTCTCTCTCTTCCTATTTAATTTCCCAAATCTCCACCTAATTCTCACTCTCCTAAATTATCAGATCTGTTTGAGGAAGAAAATGGCCAGAATTTTGCTGATTTTCTCTATTTTTTTCAGTCAAAAACAGCCCCCCCCCCTTGGCCTATTTATAGGTGAAATTTGGGGTCTTTTTGCAATTATTTTTGATTCTCCTTTTGCACACAAGTCCTTGAGGAAATTTTAAACTTTTTTAGCCCCATGACAGCCGGCCACCACAAGGGAAGATAAGTCCCAAATTTTCTAATTTTTTTTTTAATTACCTAATGATGTCATAATTAGGCTTTTTGGTGAGGTAAGCAAGAGTTTAGGGCTTGTTTGCCTCCTTTTTCCTTAAAACAGTCCAATTAAGTGTTAATACAGATATTTCTAGTACTGTGCTTACTACACACAATACTGCTGTGCTCCAACACAGTCCAAAATTTATCTGTATTAAAAAATTATAAAATTTTCTGTACCGAAAATTTTTTTTTTTTTTTTCTCTAAAAACTTTTTGGCCCTTTTAATCCTATTTTAGGTGCTTGATTTTTTTATGGTGGTTTTAAAACTTAATTATACTATCTTGTCTGTAAAGACGGTTTTCACAGTATATTTCTCATACTGCTTATCGTATCACTGTACCTTCTTATGTTTGACTTCTTCGGTCAACCTTTGACTATTCTGGTCAATTTTGACTTTTTCGATCAAACTTTGACCATCATAAATTTATGAAATTCCATCACGCGTTTTTCCTTAAAAGGCCTCTTATGGAGTCTCGTAATTAATTTACCGAGAACTCAACTCTATACTGATAAAATTATGAATTTTGTATTGGTATTCATAATTTTTATACAATTACACATAAACACATAATACGAGCTTAGATTTCTTATATACAAGAAAATCACGAGTTCGTAAAAATTTTGGATATTACAATCTACCCTCCTTAAAGAATTTTCGTCCTCGAAAATCAGAACAATTCGGGGTAGTTTTTCTTCATATCCTCCTCGCGTTCCCATGTTGCCTCCTCAATCTCATGATTTCGCCATAGGACTTTAACTAAAGGTATAACCTTGTTCCTTAGCACCTTTTCCTCTCGTGCCAAATTTGAACCGGTTTCTCCACATATGTCATATCCTCGTGAACCTCAATTGGTTCGTGGTCCAATACATGGGATGGATCCGAGATATATTTCTTTAGCATCGACACATGAAATACGTTGTGTACATATGCTAACTCTTGAGGCAAAGCCAACTTATAGGCCACATTACCAACTCTTTCCAGTATTTTCGAATGGCCCTATGTATCTTGGACTCAATTTCCCCTTCTTCCCGAATCTCATAACTCCTTTGAATGGAGCAAACTTTGAGAAAAACCAAGTCCCCTACTTGGAATTCCAGAGGCCTTCTGCGCTTGTCGGCGTAGCTCTTTTGTCGACTAAATGCAGTTTCCATCCGTTGGCGTATAAGTTTTACGGCCTCCGTGGTTCTTTGAATAAAATCCGTGGACACAAGTTCTTTCTCTCTTGTCTCGTACCAATGGACTGGAGATCTGCACCTTCTCCCATAGAGAGCTTCATAAGGAGCCATTCCAATTGAAGCTTGAAAACTGTTGTTGTACGAGAACTCAATCAAAGGAAGCTTCTTATCCCAAGTTCCTTTGAAATCCATCACGCATGCTCGCAACATGTCTTCTAGGGTCTGAATGGTCCTCTCTGATTGTCCATCCGTTTGAGGATGAAAAGCCGTACTAAAAGTGAGGCTTTGTACCCATGGCTTGATGTACACTCTTCCAAAATTTAGAAGTGAAACCGTCCATCACGATCTGAGATAATCGATTTCGGAATCCCATGGTAGCGAATGATCTGCGCGACGTATAATTCTGCCAGCTGCTCTACTGAAAAGCTAAGCTTGATGGCAATAAAGTGTGCAGACTTCGTCAACCGATCAACAACCACCCAAATAGCGTCGTTGCCACTGGGAGTTCGGGGTAGACCAACTACAAAATCCATGGTCACTTGGTCCCATTTCCATTCTGGGATGGAAATTTTCTGCAATTCCTCCCCCTGGACGTTGGTGTTCCTGCCTTGACCCTTTGACACGTGAGGCATTTACTGACGAAAGTTGCAACATCATTCTTCATTTTGGGCCACCAAAAAGCTTTCCTTCAAGTCTTGGTACATCTTTGTAGCTCCAGGATGTACGGAATACGGGGTCTCATGAGCCTCCTTCATGATTTGCTCCTTCAATTCGTCCTCGTTAGGAACGCATAATCTATTTTTCCGATAGAGTATGCCCTCATCAGATATGTTGAAATCCGACTCCTTTCCTTCCAAGATCTCATTCTTTGTTCTGAGCAGCGAGGCATCTCCTTCTTGTCGCTCCTTCATGCCATCCAAAATAGTAGGTTGGAAGGTTAGGGCAGCTAAACTTCCAATGATAAGCTCTATTCCAGCTTCCACTAGCTCCTTCTGAAGAGGTTCGATCAACGGTTGTAGGGACATTAACGTGGAAGATGACTTCCGACTAAGGGCATCTGCTACTTTGTTAGCCTTCCCCGGATGGTAACGGATGTCTATGTCATAATCCTTCACCAGTTCGAGCCATCTTCTTGCCTCATGTTAAGTTCCTTCTGTGTGAAGATATACTTCAAACTCTGATGATCCGTGTAAACTTCACACTTAATACCGTAAAGGTAGTGTCTCCAGATTTTGAGCGCAAATACTACCGCCGCAAGTTCCAAATCATGCGTCGGATAGTTCTTTTCATGATCCTTAAGCTGTCGTGAAGCATAAGCGATCACCTTTCCATTCTGCATGAGTACGGCTCCTAATCCTATCTTGGAAGCATCACTGTATATCACGAAGTTTCCTTCCTCCACATTTGGAATTGTGAGGATCGGAGCGCAAGTCAGCCTATTTTTCAGCTCTTGGAAGTGCTCTTCACACTTTGCAGTCCATTCATACTTCTTTCCTTTCCGTGTAAGTGCGGTGAGCGGCGCTGCAATCTTAGCAAATCCTTCAACAAAACGTCGGTAGTAGCCCGCCAAGCCGAGGAAACTACGTACTTCGGTGACGTTTTTCGGAGCTGGCCATTCACTTACTGCTTCGATCTTAAACCGGATCCACAGATATACCATCCTTGGAGACCACATGTCCTAAGAAATGGACCTTTTCCAACCAGAATTCACACTTAGTGAATTTGGCATAGAGCTGGTTTTGCTTCAAAATTTGCAGAGTGATCCTTAGGTGCTCTTCGTGCTCCCCCTTTGACCTTGAATAAATCAAAATATCATCTATAAAGACGATAACAAATTTATCCAAGTAATCCTTGAACACTCGATTCATCAGGTCCATAAAGGCTGCTGGAGCATTTGTCAGTCCAAATGGCATAACGAGGAACTCGTAATGTCCATATCGCGTACGAAAAGCCGTCTTGGGGACATCTCCTTTCCTAATTCGGAGCTGATGATATCCGGATCGTAAGTCAATCTTCGAGAAAATTGATGCTCCTCTTAGCTGATCAAACAAATCATCGATCCGAGGCAACGGATACTTGTTCTTGATGGTTATCTTGTTTAACTCCCGATAGTCAATGCACATCCTAAGAGTGCCATCTTTCTTTTTAACGAACAGAACTGGGGCTCCCCCATGGCGAATAGCTTTGACGAATGAATCCTCGATCCAGGAGCTCCTGCAGTTGAATCTGCAGTTCCTTAAGTTCGGCAGGCGCCATCCTATAAGGTGCTTTAGATACTGGTGCTGATCCAGGAAGTAATTCAATCTCAAAGAGATCTCTCGTTCTGGTGGCAATCCTGGCAATTCTTCGGGAAAAACTTCTATAAATTCTTTGACTATCGGTACTTCTTCTGGTCCGCTCTCAGTCTCTTGCATCTTATCCACCACGTTGGCTAGAAATCCCATACATCCTTCTGCCAACAATTTTCTAGCCTTTAGCGCCGAAATAAACATCTTTGGTTGTTTTGGAGTAGATCCTCTGAAAATAAACTCCTCGCCTCCCATAGGCTTGAATGTGACCGTACGTCGTGGACAGTCGATAACGGCGTTGTACTTTCCTAAGAAGTCCATTCCCAAGATGACATCGTAGTCGTATAGGTCGATGATGATCAAGTTGACATACATTTCCCTACCACATATAATTATTGGAACGTGACGTATCCAATAATCAGACAACAGAATCTCCCCGGAGGGTAATGCAGTCCTAAATGTTCTTCCGATTCTATCACTTGCTCTACCTAGTTTCATAGCGAACCTAGATGATGTGAATGAATGCGTGGCTCCAGAATCAATTAACACGTAAGCATCTTGTTGGGCAAAAGGAAGCTGACCTGTCACCACGGTGGAAGGTCCAGCTTGAACGTCCTCTTTGGTATAGGCGTAGATGCGTCCTTGAGGTTCCGGAGCTTCCAGCCTGCCTTGAGAGATTGCAGGTCCCTCGAGCTTCATCTGTGTAGCATGAAGTTGAGATCCCTGTCCTCTCTGTTGGTTCTGCGGACTCTGGGGATTGAGATTGCAACTTCTAGCATAGTGGCCTTCCTTGCCACATAGAAAACAACGACCATTTCCAGCACGGCAATCTCCCGGGTGCTTTTTCCCACATTTCTGGCAAGTGGGATAACTGTTGCTATCAGGAGTATTCTTCTTCTGGGGAAAATTCTGTTGATTCCCCTGTCCTCCTGCATTCCACTTCCTCTTCTGCTGGTTGTTGCCGTACTGCTTGTTGTTGTTGTTTTGACTCGAAGGTCCTCCTTGACCTTTCTGTGATGGAGTTTGACTTGGTCTTGCCTGAATCTGCTTAGCTTGGGCCTTCTCTTCTTTCTTTTCCTTAAAGAACTTAGCCCGTTGTTCTCTGTTCTGCCCTACCCAGTATTCAGCTCGAACTGCTCGGCTGACACAATCTGCAACGGTGGTTGGTGGATAGGGTCCACTGTTGATCACTACTGCTAAATCCGAGCGGAACATCTTCATCATCTTTCGCACTTTGTCCCTTTCGGAACTGAAGAGGTGAGGACAGAGACGTGCTAGCTGCTCAAACTTTTGCACTGCCTCAGCTACCGACAGATTTCCCTGGCGAAAATTACTGAGTTCGTCCTGTTGAGCTTCCATAACCTCGGTGTTGAAGTATTTTTCTTTAAATTCCTCCACAAAGTCTTCCCAAGTCATTGGTTAATATCCCACCGGATCTGGACTGCTTCCCACCAAAGGCGAGCATCTTCTTTAGCACAAAGGATGCACAGAGGATTTTCTCTTGATCACTGAGTCTGAGGAAGTTCAGGATAACCTGGAGGTCAATCAACCAGTTGTCGGCGTCAATTGGGTTTGTAGACCCCTCGAATTCTGGTGCCTTCATGCGCCGAAAACTGTCATATAGTTCCTCCGGAGTGCGAACTCGGGGTGCTGGTGGAACAGCTATAGGTACAACAGGTACTTCGGGAGCTATGGGGTTCTCTGGGATCACCGGGTCAACATCAGGAATTTCCGGTGCAGCAGGCTGATTCACAGGTGCTGGTGGTACCTCGACATCAGGAGGTCCCTGATTCCGCTGAGCTAACTGAGCTCTAAGCCCCCCTATCTCTTGTTGTTGGGCTAGCATCATTTGCCTTAGCTCATTCAGCTGGGCCGCAAGATCAACGTCTTGGATCGGTGCTCTTCTACGCTTTGGTGGCATGGCTCTATACGGAAAATAAGGAAATAAACTTAGCTTCTTTTATTTTAAATTAATAAAATCATTTCTTTTATATAGAACCATAATCTTCTTTCCATATAAAAGCATAACATGAACATATCTGAATTAATCACGATCTTGTTCATATTCCTTCACATCAGGAGTACATAACCATAACTGTTGGAAAGATATAAAACTTTCGATTATTTCCGTATGTCATCTAATTGCCATCACCAAGCTAAGGCACCACCCAACGTTATCCCCGTGTCCAACATTTTTCAGCATGATCGTTGAAGGAAGATACTTACTATACCCATAAGATCTTAACTAATTCTAATAGTAAGAAAACAACCTAACTTACTTGGACCGTTGCAGAAGCGATGTGAGGCGATGTGAAGTAGGCTGGCAGGATACCGCTCTGATACCAAACTGTGACGCCCCGACTTCCCAAGCCAGGTCGACACCATACATACTTGTTCTTTACTTGAAAATTTGAGATAAAATTTTTTTTTTTTTAAAAATCATATACACATAAGTTATCTTATAAAGAAAAGCTTGTTATATAACAGGACTATACTGATAGTAACTTTTTGTGTCTTCAAACTACTTACAAATAACAAAACATAATTTATTTCTGAAATATTAACATACTACTGAAAATCAAATGCGGAAAATTTATGCGTAGTGGTATCCCACACCGCCCTTCACCCGCCGCATCGTCCGCATAGCCCACCACTTAAGCTGCAGGCTTCTTACCTACAGTATGAAATATAAGAGTGAGCTTTCGCCCAGCAAGTTCAAACATAATCTCACAAAATATTTCAAACTTCTTAAAACATGTCAATCATCATGTAACTTATGCATGAACCATTTATGATTGATTGAATGTCTTATGCTTCATTATAAACTCAATCTTGAACTTATTATCTTGTCTTAACATGTGGGCCCATAGTGTCCGTACCAAAAGCGCGCAGCCTCCAGACAAAGCTAGGGTTTGCAAGGCCCTAACAGTTCTGGGAATTATAACTTGACCCTTCACTATCACGGAAGGTAAATATCACCACTGAAACATGTAACCTCCTCGATCACGGAGGTTGGTACGACACCTTACTTGATTATCTTACCATGTGATTTAACATTAGTGAACATGCTTCATGATGTTACTATGTCATATCTTACTCAACATTTACCATAACATGGCATTCTTGTAAACATGTCATTTCTGAAACCATGGCATTTTTGAAAACATGGCATTTCTAGAAACATGACATTTTTGTCAACATGGCACTTTTGTAAACATGACACTTTTGTAAATATGGCACTTTTGTAAACATGGCACTTTTGTAAATATGACACTTTTGTAAATATGGCACTTTTATAAATATGGCACTTTGTAAACATGGCACTTTTGTAAACATGGCACTTTTGTGAACATGGCATTTTTGTAAACATGGCACTTTTGTAACCATGGCATTTTTGTAAACATGGTATAACATGTCATAATATAATTTAGCACATCATAGACATAGCATAGCATCACATGTCATGACATCGCATATCACAGCACAGCATAGCATGTATATTTGAAAATATATTGTACACTTGAAAATAGTCTTTACTATTTTCATACTGTAGGTGAGGTTTGATACTTGCCTGATTTGCTAGGTTCCGGGTTTCGTTGCTTTAACTCGGATTGCAACGGCAGGTTCCTTCCTGCTATTAAAAAGAGTATAGGATTAGAATCCTATAAAATGTTGGTGACCTTTCCAACACTCTAGTTATATGTTCCCCCACACATGTCTTGGTATCCTATAGGATTACTTTGGGTAACCCTTAATTAAATGTTGGGTTAAAGTCGATATCTGATCAACTAATGGTCAACCTTGGGCTTTGAGGCTAAGCCCAGTAACTCGGGTATATCACCGGTTACCCTTCGTAAATAGTCGCTTAACTTGAAAAATTAATTTCCATTACTTAGAAAATTTAGGGAAATTAATCCCAAAACTTCATTTTTAACTTATAAAATCCTTTACTTAAATCGTAAAATCCAAACTCTTAGATTAGTTCTTTATAAAATCATTTGAGGTTGAAAACTGCCTTTGGAACAGTTTTCTATAATCACAACAATAGTTTGTAGTAGAAAAACAGTTTTCTAAAAACATTTGTAAGGCTAGTGGTGCAGAAATTTTCGGATTCCCTGCACACCCTTCGAAAAATGATCCCCTTTTAAAAATTGGTTCATAATCTGAAAAATTTTTTCTTCACGAGAGTTGTGGCTCTCGGAAAATTCTAAAACTTTTGTGTTTTTACAGAAATTCCAATTCGGCCTAGATTCGTCCCAGTTTTTTGTTTGAAACTGGCTGACCCCGAAAAACTGAGTGAAAACTGGGTCTGGGGATCAGCCACGGGTTTTGGGGTAAACGGAGGCCATTGGGGCCTTATTTTTGCAAATCCGTTCGCGTAGCCCCCTAGGAAAAAACTGTTCGGAGCAACTTTTGTGTTTTACGTTTTTCCCAATTCGGCCTCTAAAGGCCTCAAAATTCATTTCAATAAAACTGGGCAGAAATCACCCGAATTGGACAGTTTCCTCATTTTTGGTTTTATTTACGTCCTATTCGCATAATCTAACTCAACCGAACACGCGGGAGCCTAGATTACAAGCATGCAGCATTTTTCTAACGTAAAATTTTCCCAATTACAGTTTCTATAACTTCCATGCAAACCCTAATTGACTTGGATCAATTAAAGCTCACATGTGCATCTATTCATACACTTCTAGCACCCTAACATATTATGATCAAACCACAATCTTAGGGCAGCTTTGGGGACATTCCAAATTCAGATATTTGCATGCACAATCCACGGAAATTACATCATGCAAGCACAAATAAAATCAACCACCCTTAAAGCTAAATCAAGCACAATCTAAAACCTAAACTAGGGCACCAAATAAATATGAGCTTAAGCTCTACAATTTCAACTTGAAATACAACTAAATTTCAAATTGAATGCTCAAAGGAAAGAGTTTAGGGTTTAGGGATGATTACCTTGATTAACCCCAAATTCTAGGGTTAGGGTTGGCTTTCAAAAATTCCTCCCACCTAGGCTCCAATAACCGGTTCTTTCACCTAGTTTTGCACCAAAATTTTAGTTGATCCTTTGGTATTTTCTTGAACCAAAGCTAACCACAAACCAAAACACAATTCCTTACCTTTCCTCCTTAGAAACCGTCGGCCACCAACTAGAGAAGACACCAAGATTTGCCAAAAAAACTTCCACTAGGCAATGGGTGCTCCAAGAACCAAAACTCTCTCTCTTCCTATTTAATTTCCCAAATCTCCACCTAATTCTCACTCTCCTAAATTATCAGATCTGTTTGAGGAAGAAAATGGCCAGAATTTTGCTGATTTTCTCTATTTTTTTCAGTCAAAAACAGCCCCCCCCCTTGGCCTATTTATAGGTGAAATTTGGGGTCTTTTTGCAATTATTTTTGATTCTCCTTTTGCACACAAGTCCTTGAGGAAATTTTAAACTTTTTTTAGCCCCATGACAGCCGGCCACCACAAGGGAAGATAAGTCCCAAATTTTCTAATTTTTTTTTTAATTACCTAATGATGTCATAATTAGGCTTTTTGGTGAGGTAAGCAAGAGTTTAGGGCTTGTTTGCCTCCTTTTTCCTTAAAACAGTCCAATTAAGTGTTAATACAGATATTTCTAGTACTGTGCTTACTACACACAATACTGCTGTGCTCCAACACAGTCCAAAATTTATCTGTATTAAAAAATTATAAAATTTTCTGTACCGAAATTTTTTTTTTTTTTTTTTTCTCTAAAAACTTTTTGGCCCTTTTAATCCTATTTTAGGTGCTTGATTTTTTTATGGTGGTTTTAAAACTTAATTATACTATCTTGTCTGTAAAGACGGTTTTCACAGTATATTTCTCATACTGCTTATCGTATCACTGTACCTTCTTATGTTTGACTTCTTCGGTCAACCTTTGACTATTCTGGTCAATTTTGACTTTTTCGATCAAACTTTGACCATCATAAATTTATGAAATTCCATCACGCGTTTTTCCTTAAAAGGCCTCTTATGGAGTCTCGTAATTAATTTACCGAGAACTCAACTCTATACTGATAAAATTATGAATTTTGTATTGGTATTCATAATTTTTATACAATTACACATAAACACATAATACGAGCTTTAGATTTCTTATATACAAGAAAATCACGAGTTCGTAAAATTTTGGATATTACACAACCACATCTCCTACCTACTTGTCATTGAAAGTTAAAGGGGGGTAATTTCTGTAATACCTAGTTTCTCGACAATTATGATTTCTTGTATAAAATTCAAATTGTATCTCGAGGATATTATGAAAAAGCCCGGTTAAGGGTTTTTATGAGGTTTTGTGAGTTTTTATGCCTTTATAAGACTCGAAAATGATTGCTTAGTCAAGCAAATGACCTTTTAGGTAAAAAGGAGTAAAAGTGCCAAATTTTTATGTTGGTCAAAGTTTGACCAAAAACGTCGACGGTTGACCAAAAAGTCAATTGTTGACCACGGGAGTCAAATCTTGGCAAGGAAGTCAACGGTTGACAAGAAAGTCAATGGTGGACGAAAAAGCCGAAGATTGACCCCAAAAAGTCAAAGAAAAGACTGTACGGTAAAATAATCCACAGTATAGAAAGTATACTGTATAGAGCCGTTTTTATGCATAAAATGATATGTTTAGACTTTAAAACCACCATAGAAAATCAAGCACATTAATTAGGATATCTTGGGCCAAGTGGATTCAAGTTATAAGAAAATTTTTATACAATTCGTTTTTACACAGATGAATTTTGGACTGCAGTTCAGTAAACCAATACTGTGTATAAGTGAATCCAGTATTGAAAATACCTGTGTTAACTTAAAAAGGGACTGTATAATAGGAAAAAGTAACAAACAAGCCTAAAGTGGCTTACCTCACATCACTTTTTGATTATGACATCATAATTCCTTAAATTAGTGTGGAAAGTAAAATTAGGGCCTTCTAGAGCCAAGTATGGCCGGCCACATGCCCCCCCCCCCCCCCCCAATGTGCAAAAATTGGTTTTTGTGGGGTTATTTTACAATTTTGAGAAAATCCCCCACCACCTATAAATAGGTGGACATTTGTTCACAAAAATTAGAAAAGCTAGTGAAACTTTGTCAATTTTTCTCCAAGAAAAACCGAATTCTAGGGAGTAAACCAAGAGAGAAATTCAAGCCAAAAACAAGAGTTTGAAGTTTAGGTTGGTCTGATTTTGAGTGGAAATCAAGAAAGAAGTTGGAGAAATTTTGGAGCTCCATTCTAGGCCATAGGCCGGTTGTGGGGAGGAAAAAGAAAGGAAGAGAAAAACCATTGGTGGTTGGATTTTTTTGAAGCTTGTGGTGACTAAATTCTAAGGCAAGAAAGCTGAAAATTTTGGAGCCAATCAACCCTAGTGGCCGGCTGTTGGTGAAGGAAAAAGGGGGAGGAGAAGTCAAGCCAAATCCTTAACCAAAGTGAGGTATAATCCCTTGGATCCCTAAGCTTTTATTTAAATTTCATTTGGGGAAATTTAAATGTATTTAAGCAAGGTTTGTAATGAGCATAAGCTCACTTTAATTTTCTGCCTTAGTTAGGAAATTAGGGTATGTGCTTGATTAAATTAGGGTTTATGGTTTGGTAGTTGCAATGTTGCATGCTAAGTGTTTGTGATATGGCTAGGATTTTATATGTTGATGCATGATGTTAATTTTGAATTTGTATAATGAATATTGGACGTTAGAAATGCGCTGCATGAATGTTCTTAGGCTCCCGATGTGAACGGTCGAGGTTAGAACACACAAACTAGGGCGTAAACGAAATCGAAACCGAAAACTGCCAATTCGGGTAGAAAATGACCAGTTTCGGGAAAATCAAATTTTGAGGCCCTTAGAGGCCGAATTGGACAAAACCTAAAACATAAAAGTTGTATAATAAGGTTTTTCCTAGTGGACGGCACGGACGATTTCTCAAAATGAGGCTCCAATGGCCTCCGTTTCTATAAAAATCCGAGACTAGTCCGCCCAGACCTAGTTTACACGACCAGCCAGTTTCAAATGAAAACTGACAAGGATACAAGCAGAACTGAGTTTTCCTCAAAACACGAAAGTTGTAGGGTTTTTCGAAAGCTAAAACTTTCGTGAAGAACACTTTTTCAAATTTGGCCTTGATTTGTAAATGGAATTGGATTTCTAAAACTGTACAGGAAATAGGGAATTCCTGTACAGGATTTCTAGAAACAGTGCAGAAAAAGAATAATTCTGCACATACACTAATAATTGACAATGTAAAACTGTTCCAAAGGCAGTTTCCAACAGTCAATAAGTTTTACAAATACTATTTTATGATGTTAAATTTTTAAGCTAAACAAAGGATTTTTATACGTAAAAATATATGGTTTTTCTAAAAATGGGATTTTAAAAACCCTAGGGTTACTTAATGTAACCAATGAGGACAACGTAAAATTAAGTAAGGGCATATAACTAAGGTTATATAAGAGTGTTGGTTATATCACCAACATTTCTAACCCTTACTTTTATTGATCACAGAATTTAGTACGCAGCAGTGTCCTAACGGGATTCAACTCGACCTCGGACACATCCAACCCAAACGAGGTAAGTACAACTCCGCCTACAGTATAGGCTTTGTTGTGTATACTTGCCTAAGTATGTGTGTAAAATGTTATGTGTTCTAGAATGTTACATGTTAAATGATATGAAAAGTCATATGTTATATGTTAGGAAATGCTATGAAAAATGCTATGGTATGTTATATGTTATAAAAGGTTAAACGTTATAATTGTATGCTAGGGTTTAGAAAATATCATGAAAAATGCTATGAATTTATGAAATGCTATAGATGTATGTTATGAATGTATATTATGTAGATATGCTATGATAACTTTAAGGATGATAATTAATAGAGTGAAACATCACGATGCATGTTCACCAATAATAAGAACAAGTATGAGACAATGAAAGCAAGCAAGTTTGCCTGTGTCGTATCGAACCGCGTTAGGTCAGGTTGGACTATGGATTGAGTTGGAAATGGACTGGCCGCCTCAACCAATTCATAGTTGCGCGCCCGGTACGAACACTTACGTTATGGGGCCCAAAAGATAAGATAAGCTAAGATATGTTAAGAAAGTAAGTTATGAATGAATAAGAAAGCATAATGAAACATAAATGGCTCATGCATATGTTAAGATAAGTTATGTTAGGAATGGTATGCTAGTTAGGACATGTATGGTATGTTGTGTCGCGGTATAGAATAGTTGTACTTACTGAACGAAAGCTCACTGTCTTACGTCTATGTTGTAGGTAAACAACCTGCCAGCAACTGTTGATACAAGATGGAAGGGCATGACCTGGCGGATTGTGAAATGTGGGAAATAAAGCCGCCACACGTATTGTTATTTTTATGCGTTTTATTTATGTTTATTATTTACACCCGAACAACCTTATTAAATATCTATTACGTTTACGTATGTATTTACGAAAGTGTGCGAGTACGCAGTATAAAAAAAAAAAAAAATTTCCGCTGTTTACGTTAAGAATGTAAGTACGAAATGCATGTATGTATGTACGGTAACGGCCTGTGCTAGGCGGGTCGTTACAATTTCTTTGTTTGGTTCCTAAGTTATATATATTCTGTCATTTTAATCTATAAAATTTTAATTTTGATTAATTAATTCCTGAACATTTGATTTGTGACAATTTTGGTTTTTGACATTGAAATTTTGAAATTTATAAAAGATTTTTATAATTTAATGTATATATTCATGTTGTCATTCCATGTTAACATGAAATTTCACAAAAATAATTACATTAAGTCTTGAAAACTAAAACATTTTACACTTAACATAATAATTTCTTTAAAACTTTTAGTTATTATATGTAATAGGGACACGGTTATCTATGTCAAATTTTAGAAATCGTCCGTCAATTTTAGTATTACTGATCAAAACTATCAAAAACAAAAATACAGGGACTAATTTATTTAAATTAAAAATTCAGGAACCAAAGTGACAAAATATTCAAAATTAAAGCGATGACTCTTAATATAATGAATTAAAATCTTTCCTATCTTAATTTTTGGCTGTTACTTTAATATTATTTTGACAACTCATGATTTAAATTTAAGAATTTAACTTCATAATAAATAGTAAATGCTAAAATTATTTGAACAATTTTGTGAGTTACTAAATAATGTTAAAAGATATATAATTAATGAAATAGAAAAATGGATTGTTACTTTAATATGACGTGTTTATTCTTTCTGAAATACTTTCTAGTTGTGTAAAAACGTTTCACCGATTTATAGCGTAAGTTATCGCCAAATATTGACAATGTGCATGCTTTTATTTATCTAGATGACTTTTTTCTGTGTTGCTTAGTTTACTCATTTTGCTTTGTACAACAACAAAAATCTAGCAAAGTCAAATCAAATATATGATAAATATAATTTCGAATGTAATGTATCATAGAAATATAATACGGTAAATTTATACCAAATCCCTCATAAAATATTAAGCTTAATTTCCAACCCCAAACTCAAAAAATAGAAAGGAATAGTTGCATCAATCATAGTTATCAAAACGGAACATGTTCATTAAAAAAGTATTGACAATCTAAAAAAATATTATCAAAAAAAAAATAGTGTTTAAAGAAACCTTGAAAAATTATCCAACTTTTGTCCATGTTGACAATCTCTAGGCATCTTCTTATCTAAATCCTCTTTAGTCCAAGACGTGCATTTAAAAACAAAATTATCTTTTAAATTAAAATGGGATATAAGTACCAATATCGAAAATAAAATAACCTTATGGTACAAGAGACAAAATCCTGGACTAAAACCGATCTCATCAGTAGAATCTGATAAAACTCAGTGAGGAGAACATAAACGAAGACCTAGTGACAGGAAAATTCTTCGAATTCCTCTGCAATCTTATATCGAGCATGTACAAAGCTCTTAAAAAAAATCTACAATCGATGAAATATTCCGATCAATTGAGAGACAATTACTTGCAGTACAAAGGTTATAACAAATTCTATCAAGTTATAATACTAACGTAACCAACAAACATTTACCATCGAAGAACAACTCAAGTAGAATACACACAAAAATACAAACTGAAGGTGGGAAAACTACCTCCTTTATTACAAAACTAAAACATAAACATAAAAACAAAATACGAATATAAATTGACTGCAAGTTCTTGTTCACGCTGAACAATCACTCCGCCGGACGTCACCATTTTGAGGAAATAGAGATGAATAGTTTATGGACTATTGATAATTAAATAATAATAATTGAGAGATAAATAGTTGTGAGAGAAGGGAATTTAGGAACTATTGGAATGATTTAAGGGTGCGTATAAGGACTCTTTTTTTTTTTTTTTTTTCCTTCTTAATTTAGGGGAGCACTCTGTTTTCTATTCAAAATAGTACAATTCTATATGTACTATATTCATATCTTGTATAAGCTAACACGAAATTTAGAATTTATTCAGCAGGAACAATGATATGTTGAAATTATTAATTTAAAAAAAAAACTTGTATTGACAATATAAAGTTCAATTTACAAATCTATATCAACAAATATCTCAAACCTTCTAACTTCAATAAAATCATAGGAATACTGTCCCATCTGGCATCCGGCCGTCCACATGGGAAGAGAGATAGAGAGAGAAAGAAGGAGAGAGAGAAAGAGAATGAGGGACAACCCAAGAAACTAATCGGTATAACTAAAGATAATACCCAGTACATCTCAAAACACTAACCAAATGGCGTTCGTGTCCGACAAAAATGAGGTGCCGGACACGAGAATAATCATAAAATCATACTATAAAACACAATAGATATTTTATTTTCTCTTTCATTTTCTCACTCATCAATATCTATTTACACTCTCTCTCTTTTCATTATCTCTCTTTATTTTCTCCCGACTCATTCTCTCTCTTCACTTTATCTCATCATTTATCTCATTTATTTGTCTATACTCTCTCTTTTCATTTTTATGTACACATTGTCTCTCTCCCCATTTTTTCTCCACACATATACTCTCTCTACCTTCTGTAACGACCCGCCTAGCACAGGCCGTTACCATACATACATACGTATATTTCGTACTTACTTACTTAACATAAGCAGCGGAATTTTTTTTTTTTTTTTTTTTTTTACTGTGTGACACTCACACGAAAACGTACATAAGATATAACAAATATTAATTAAAGTCGTTTGGCGTATCTTGACTTAATAAACATAAATTCAAAACGCGTAGCGGTTCTATAATTCCCACGGTTCACAGTCCGCCAAGCCTCGCCCCTCCATCTTGTATCAGCAATTGCTAGCAAGTTGCTTACCTACAGCATAGACGTAAGACAGTGAGCTTTCGCTCAGCAAGTACAGCTATCCTAAACCGCGACACAACACAATAAGACACACATACATAGCATAATTTAATCATTGCATACATCATATAGCTTAACATTTCATAACATATCGTAATTTATCATACATATGCATGAGCCATTTATGCTTTCTTATGCTTTCTTATCCATTCATAACTTACTTTCTTAGCTTATCTTAACATATGGGCCCCATAAGTGTCCGTACCGGGCGCGCAACTATGAATTGGTTGGGGCGGCCAGTCCAATTCCAACTCAATCCACAGTCCAACCCGACCTAACGCGGGTCGATACGACACATGCAACTTGCTTGCCATCATAACATTCTTTATCTTGTACTTAATCTCATTCTTAGTTAATCAGTGAACATGCTTCGTGATGTTCCACATAATTAAATCATAGCATATCTACATAACATACACCTATAGCATTTCATAAATACATAGCATTTCCCATGACATTTTCTAAACCCTAACATACAACCATAGCATTTAACTTTTTATAACATAGAACATACCATAGCATTTCTCAACATATAACATGGCATTTATCAATGTAACATTCTAAAACGCATAACATTTTACATACATACTTAGGCAAGTATACACAACAAAGCCTATACTGTAGGCGGAGTTGTACTTACCTTGTTTGTGATTGATGTGTCCACTGTCTAGCTTGAGTTTGTCGGGACACCGTTGTATATTATATTCTGAGATGGAACAAAAGTAAGGGTTAGAAATGTTGGCAGTATACCCAACATTCTTATATAACCTTAGTTATATTCCCTTACTTAATTTTTACGTTATCCTACTTGGTTACATTGAGTAACCCTAGGATTTAAATCTAATCTAATCGACTTATTTTTATTTTAGTTTAACTTTAAATTTAAAAATTCATTTTTGTTTTCTTTTAAGAAAACCTTATGTTTTTGGTGCAAAACCCTTTATTTTACTTAAAAATTGGAAATCGTAAAATAAAATTCATAAAAATTATTGACTATTGGAAACTGTCATTGGAACAGTCTCACAATGCCATTTGTCAGTTCATATAAAATTTTTCCTCTTTCTGTACTGTTTTGGGAAATTCTGCACAGGAATTCCCTATTTCCTGTATAGTTTTTGAAATCCATTTCCATTTAAAAATCTAAACAGATTTTAGAAAAGTTTTCTTCACGAAAGTTTTAGCTATCGAAAATTCCTATAACTTTCGTGTTTTGAGGAAAACCCAGTTTCGCTCATATCCTTGTCAGTTTTCATTTGAAACTGATTTGGTCGTGTATTAAGTCTGGGCACATTGGTCTCGGGTTTTCATGAAAATGGAGGCCATTGGAGCCTCATTTTGGAAAACTGTTCACGTAGCCCCCTAGGAAAAACTGTGTTCTACAACTTTCATGTTTTGAGTTTTTCTCAATTCGGCCTCTAAAGGCCTCAAAATTAACTTTTCCCGAAACTGGTCAGGATCCACCCGAACCTGACAGTTTTTCGGTTTGGTGTTCATTTTACGTTCTAAATGCGGAACCTAGCTCGACCAGCCACCGCGGGAGCTCTAATACACACATGCAGCGGTTTCTAACGTTCAACATTCATCATTCACATTAACACAAACATCATGCATAAATTTATAAAACACTAACCAATCATCAAACACCTAACATGCATATTCTTTGCAACCACCAACAAAACCCTAACCTATCAAGCACAAACCCTAATTTTTTTTAAACTAAGGCAGCAATAAACAGTGAGCTTATGCTCTTACAACCAATTGCTTAAATACATTTAAATTTCCTCAATTGAAATTTAAATGAAAAGCTTATGGATTCAAGGGTTTTACCTCAATTTCGGGTCCAAAATTTGACTTGCTTCACTTCTCCCTTTTCCTCCCTTCTCAGCCGACTTTCCAAGGGTGATTGGCTCCCTAAAATGTCGAGCTCCTTTGCCCAATTTCAGGTCACCAACTTGCTAAAATCCAGCCACACTTTGGCTCCAAAAATCCAGTCAAAACTTGCTTGGTTCCTCCTCCCCTTCAACCGGCCTCTTGGCCTCTAAAATCTCCAAAAATTTTCCAACTCTTTTTGCTTGCTTTGCTACTCAAAACCAACCACCCCTATGCTCTTGTCACTCAAAATTTCCTTTCTTTCCTTCCTTCCCTCTCACGGTTTTGGTCTAAAAAAATTTGGCAAGAGCTTAGTTGCTTTTCTCCATTTTTTTTGATTTATGAACACCCCTATTTATAGAGGTTGGGGATTTTTCTTGAAATTGGATTTTGACCCCCAAAATTTTTGGGAATTCAGCTCTCCCCCCTACAGCTGGCCGGCCTTGTTCAAGAAGCAATCACAATACTTTCTAATTTTTCATTAATTAGAGAAAATGATGCAATAATTAAAAAGTAAGTGATGTAAGCCTACCTTAAGGCTTGTTTGCCATTTCTTTTCATTAGACAGTCCATTTTTAAGTTAACATAGGTATTTCCAATACTGGATTCACTTATACACAGTATTGGTATTTTGAACTGCAGTCCAAAATTCATCTGTGTAAAACCGAACTGTATAAAAATTTTCTTATAACTTGGAATCACTTGGCCCAAGTTATTCTAATTATTATGCTTGATTTTCTATGGTGGTTTTGAATCCTAAACATATCATTTTAATCATAAAAACGGCTTTATGCAGTACAAATCTATACTGCGAATTATTTAATCGTACAGCCTTTTTCTTTAACTTTTTGGGTCAATCTTCGGCTTTCTCGTCCACCATTGACTTTCTTGTCAACCGCTGACTTTCCCGCCAAACTTTGACCCTCGAGGTCAACAGTTGACTTTTTGGTCAACCGTCGGCGTTTTTCGGTCAAACTTTGACCAACATAAAATTTTTGGCGATTTTGCTCCTTTTTGCCTAAAAGGTCATTTGCTTGACTCAGCAATCATTTTCGAGTCTTATAAAATCATAAAACTCACAAAACGTAACAAAAACCTTAACCGGCTTTTTCATGCATATCTTCAAATTTTGTACAAGTTTCTTAAAACAGAAGAAATCGTATTGTTGCGGAAATACTTGGTATTACAATCTACCCCCCTTAAAAATTTTCGTCCTCGAAAATCAGAACAAACTGGGGTAATTCTTTCCGATTGGCCATTAGTTTGGGGTGAAAAGCCGTATTGAACTTCAATTTCAACCCCATGGCAGTATGAACATTCGTCCAAAGTCAAGAAATGAAGTGTCCATTCCGGTCTGAGGTGATCGATTTTGGCACTCATGCGGTCTAATGATCTGGGCTACGTAGATTTTTACTAATCTTTTCACCGAAAAGGTGGTTTTTATCGCGATAAAGTGGGCTGATTTGATTAATCTATCTACCATAACTCAAATCGTGTCATTCCCACTTGTAATCCTGGGCAATCCTACTACAAAATCCATAGTAGTTTGCTCCCATTTCCATTCTGGAAGCCTATTTTCTGCCATTAACTACAAAAGTATTTTGTATTAAAATATTCAAACCACAAAGTTTCTCCAAAAGGCAAAGAAATTTTAAAACGCTGTTTTAAATTATCTATACTACTTCCTAATTTCTGGGCAAACTCTATAAATACATACAAGTGAGTGGCACCAGAATTAGATAATGTAATAACGTCTTATGTGGCGATAAGGATCTATCTTGTCACTTCATGCGAAGTTCCAGCTTTGGCATCTCCATCAGTGTAGGCATAAATCCTAACTTGGGGTTCAGGAGCCTCTAATCTTCCTTGAGAAATTGAGGGTCCTTCGAGCCTTGCTTGGACTGCATGTAACTGGCTGCTTGCATTCCGGTTCGGATACTGAGGGTTCTGGTTGTTCTGGGGGCAGCTCCGTGCATAGTGCCCTTCCTTGCCACAAAGGTAGCAAGCATTTGTCCCCATTTTGCATACTCCCTGATGTTTCTTCCCACACGTTGTGCACACCGGGTAGTAAACGTTAGTATCCTCATTCCCTCGATCATTTTTCTTTTGAGAAAAATTCTCTTGTTGATTCTGGCCCGAGAAATTTCCTTTTCTCTTGTTCCTCCCAGATTGTTTGGAACCTTGTGTAGGGTTACTAGTTTGGTCTTTCGGGTGCGACTCCGAATCTTGTCGAGGCTGCGTTGGCTTTGCCACGGCCTTCTCCTCCTTTCTGGCTTTGAAAATCTGAGCCCTGGTTTCCTTGTCCCGGTTGATCCAATATTCAGCTCGTATCGCTCGGCTCACACAGTCGGATACCAGGATAGGTGGGCTACTGCCAGCACTTACTTGTTTGGAGATGTCTGTGCGAAACATCTTCATCATTCTTCTGACTTTCTCTTTTTCAGTCGGAACCAGTTCCGGGCACAGACGAGCTAACTGTTCAAATTTCTTCACGGCCTCCATAACCGTCATCGATCCTTGTTGCAAGCTGGTGAACTCATCTTGTTGGGCTGCCAGTATCTCCGCATTGTAGTACATGGCACGGAATTCGGTCACACAATCCTGCCAGTCCATGGTCATGACATCTCGTCGCATCTGTACTGTCATCCACCAGTGCCTTGCGTCCTTCTTGAGAGCGAAAGAGGCGCAGAGAACTTTTTCCTGCTCGTGAGCCGCATAAAATCCAAGATAACCTGGATGTCAATAAGCCAATTATCGGCGGCTATCGGGTCTGTTAGTCCTTCGAATTCAGGCGCTTTCATACGCCTAAACCGCTCGTAAAGTAGATCTTCCCGCACTGGCTGCACATTAGCTTGTCCTCCAACCGGTGCCATCGGAAATCCCAGCATTCCGAGGAATCTCGGGTTGAACCTCTGGGACTGGAGGTGCTACTGGGGGTGCTTGGTGAACTGGAGGTGGAACCTCGCCTACTTGGGGTCTCTGGTTCATCTGGGCTAACTGCTCCCGTAATCTGTTCGTTTCTTGCTGCTGTTCAAGCAGCTGTCTTTGCAAGTTTGCTACCACCGTTGCCAAATCTGGCACAGGCGGGTTTACCGGCATGGTTCGCCGTGGACGTACCATCTTCTACAATTCACAAGCAAGATATTATCATACTATTAATATCTCTTCTTTCATACATAACTTATCATATCGTAAGATAATATTTAACATTACATGCTTATCATAATATTTAAAATCTTAGCATAACTTTTACGTATCACTTCATAACGTTTAACATACATATGCTTAACACATCACTTTGTAATCATATCATAACTTTTTGCATTTCATAACATAGCTTTCCATATCATATATCCCGTGCTCGCACGGTCCTTTGTACATTTTCAAAAATACATCATATTTACTATACTGTAAATACATATCTACGACATTGTACTGTATACATACAGGGTCAAAAATGTGATGGAAGTGTCTACCACTTAACCATCGTACATAAGTACAAGCCTATATCCAAAAATAATAAGCTGGTACAAAATAGTTTCAAAATCAAAAAATATATACATAATCAGTCGATCTAATCCTAGTCTAAGTCTACTACTGTGACTGCTGAAACGTCAGAGTCGGCCTCTCCGTCTCCATCCAAGATCTCCTCTGGATCCTCCTCAAACTCATCTCCCTCATCGAGCCATCCTCCATGCTCTGGCTCCTCATCATCGCTGGATATAACGATGACCGGGGTTCCTCATGCTGGTCCTCTGGGGCATCTACATAGTCATCTGCATCCGGGTTGTCAGCCTCGGCCTCATGAGCAGGTACTGCCTGTATCGGCTCAGCGGGGAATCGGGTCCTCTGGAAAAACTGGACCCGGCTCGTATACTGGATCAGGCATTCCAGCGTCATCAACTGGTACCTCGGGCTCTACCACGTATGCGTCGGCCTGCCTAGCGTGAGCAACGACCTCAGCATCCAGTATCCCCTCGATCAAATGGCCTACCGTCATGTCAGGCGTAGGCTCCGGAGCGTACTGTCG
>BKCH01000904.1:0-122041 GCA_008635985.1 Ficus erecta | reverse complement strand
TTGAGTTGAGATGAAACCCCAATGTAGTAATATTACACGTTATTGCATCATGATTTTATTTTATTTTATTTTTTTTGTTGCTAATGACATTATGATATTATCTACATATGGTGCATTAATGTGCCGCCAAAATAAATTAAAAAGATGAAGAAGAGTAATATATATTATCTTGATCATGAAAATGGGCTGTTTTTGCACTTTATAACATGTTCCTTATTCTAATTTAATTTAAACACTTAAAAACAAAATATATGAAAGCAAGAAACATTAACAACTCTACATTGTATAATTAAGTTAATTATTATATTTAAATTAGGATCGGGATTAGTTATTCTGATGTTTTTTTTTTCTTTTGAATTTGAGGTGAGAGAGTCCGAACTCTGCACCTTTAAATAAAATCAGGTGTGATATTATCGTTAAATTATGTATGCAACCACGTTATTAAGATGTGTTTTATCTTTAATATTTGATTTAGAATTTTATTTTATCTTCTTGGATTATTAAATATTTTAATTTAAGTTAAATTAAATTTATAATTTTGTTAGTTAAGATAACTATAAATAGCTTAGTTACAATTGTAAGAATTCGAATTGATCGTTACTTACTTTTCTCTCTTCTAAGCGTGGTTTCAACAGAAATTTAACACGTGAAAGTTTTTATTTATTTTTTTTTAAAAAAATTTAGCACTGGATTTAATCATAAAGTAAAAATTTAAATGTTCCACTCCCAAATACCAAATAATAATAGTAATAAATAAATAAAATAAAAAATCCCCTTATCCTAAAATAAAATAATAATAAAAAAGTTATGAACAATAAACATGTGTTGGTTTTGTCTTTTTTTTTTTTTGCAAAGTCAACTAGTTTCACCCATTCACCAATCTAATTATAACTTAAAAATTCCTTTAAAAGTTAATAAATTTGTATATACATTTCCAAATGAGATGATTTTTTTAATTATAAAGAATTTTGAGACCAACTACACAATATTCGTATTGATATTTTTCTCCAAACACATTTAAGTTTTTACATTTTTTAACTTCAATAAGCCAAGCATACAACTCAACTTTAACTTAACTCAAATCAAAATTTTTCAAATCTTTCTCCAAGCTAAGAGTTAAGACTAAATTGTACTTTTTTCATCATGATTTTGTCTTTTTCTGATAAAGTTTTTTGTCTTTTCTGAAAAAGTTTTTTGTCTTTTCTGAAAAATTACTATTAAAACTTAAAAATTTTAAACTAAACTCATTCACCAAATACCCCCTAATTATAACCCTTTACTCAAAAAGTTCAAAATTAAAAAAAAAAGTTGAAAATAAAATTCCTCTAAAAAGGTGTTTAATAAATCTCTGAGAAATGGTAGTTTAATAATTGTAACACACAAAATTGAACTATACAAATTATTTATGTGATGACAAAAGATGTGAAGCATGACAAAGATAAGCTTCAACACAAAAATGCAATCTCATATTCTAACGAAATTTTCAACACAAAAATCTCTCACATGAAAGCCTTTGCTTTCAAGGCAAATGCCAAAATTCCCACCATAAATTGACATTCCCATTTTTGTTTGTTTGTTTTTTTTTTTTGTTTGTTTGTTTGTTTTTTTTTTTTCGTTTTCGTTTTTTGTTTTTTTCCTTTTCTCAACCCATAGAAAAGAAAGTATTGGGCTTTTTTTTTTTAAATGGTTATTACAATATTATATAAGGAGAGAAAGAGGAAAATAATATTTTTGAATAGAGTAATAGTAAATTAGAGTATAAAATTATAAACGTAATAATAAATAACATAATCAAATTTATGATCACATGATACAAAAAAAAAAAAAAAAAATCCCTCATCCTTTCTCTTCTCTTTTTCGAACATGAAATTATGCACATAAATTGACTGTCAAAATTAACTGTAAATCCGAAATTTTTTGGAAAAACAAAGGAAATCTAAGGATTTTATCATAAACATATGCTATAATTTATTATCTTTTAAAAACGCATATTATAAGCTTCAAATGTACCTACAAAATATGCTATTTGTTATAATTTCCCTTATATAAGCGAATTGTAATGCCCTTAAAGAAACATATCTAATTATTGTCTTTGTTATGATAGTTTTAATTTTTTTTTAATTAGATGAGTAGGATAATAAAAAACAATGCACTACTAAGTAGGATAATCATTTTGTATGGAAACAGAATCCACAGGAACCTATATGTCCTTAAAAACGAGAGGGTGTACAATTTTATCGGGGTTTATATTAATAGGGACTATTGATCGTATCCAAATCAGTCAACATAGAGAAAATACTCAGTTTCACCCACTGTCATCTCTCTCTCTCTCTCTCTCTCTCTCTCTATATATATATATATATATATTTAGGACAAAATTCTAAAACTTATTTATTATTTTAACATGTATTTTGTATTAAATGTATCATAATATTTGTTTTCAATGCATATTAGGTTGGAATGAGATTTGTTTATTGAGAACATTGAATTCATATTTAATTATGATGCATTTTTTTTAGCAACAAAGAAGAGATGTATTTCCACTTTTATTTTTAATTTATTGAAATTTTTGTTGACAATTAATATCATGGGGGTTTGAGATGGACATGAGGAATTACCTTACTGAGAATTTAGATGGGATTGTTTTGTGGAGAGCAATTAAAATATAAATGAATTTATCGATCTCATCCTATTGTTATCCTATGAAAATAAAAATAATAAAATAAAAATAATAATAATAATAAAAAGACTTAGAGCTAAATAACCTTTTTAAGAATTTTTTTTAACAAATGATTGAAGTTTTTAAAAATTAGTTAAAATAATTTTTTTTTCCTAAATAGTCAATCAATTTTCTTAAATGATCAATCCTTGATTAATAACATAATATTGTTAATTTAATTAATTAGTGATTAACCCTAATCAATCAGTGATTAACCATAACGTAAATCACCAGTTTTTATAGTTAATCATTGACCAAATCTAAAAAATGTAAAATAATCATTTTCCTAAATTTAAAAAAAAAAGTTCAACCATAAAAAGTCCACCTAATCTAATTTTCCAATAAAAAAAAAAAGAATTAGGATTAAAGTTGAAATTCCTAGGTGATTGCTCATATAATCTACTGATATTTTCATATCTGACTATTTTAAAATGTAGAGTTCGAATCTCACGCTCCTTATTAAAAAAGAAAAAGTTATTCTTATCTATATCCCTTGACTTTAAGGTCACTCCCATTCTATTACTTCAACTTTAAAAACTCTCACTTTTCCCTTTTAACTTCGAACTTAACCCGACTTTACTCATTTTAACGTTATTTTTGTTAAAAATTGCTAGAAAAAGATCAGTCAAGGCAGGATGTTGTCTTTTTTTCATTTGTTTTTAATAGAAAATCTTAACGGAATGGGTTTTTAATAATACTAATTCCTTTTTTTTTCAGTTAGTTTTTAAGAAAAATTATGATAAACGGGTAAAGTGAGAATAAACTTAAAGTTTAGAGGACAAAATAAGAGTGAGTGAACCTAAAATTCAGAAATATAGATAAATATAATAAAACAAAATTGGTATACATATTTAATGAAATTTAATTAAAATCAAGCCGTATTTTATTGGTCATTTGGATTATTCTCCTTTCTGCACCTCTAAATTTTAGGGTCGTTCTCTTTTTGTCACAGGAACTTTAAACTCCCATTTTTCTCCATTGAATTTTGTATTTAATCTCATTTAATCTTTTTTTAAATCAAAATTTTAATTAAAAAATAGATAGAGAAATATGAGAATTACTTACTAAGCCCATTCTGCTAGGATTTTTGTCAAAAATAAATGGAAAAGAGTATATTTTTGTACTTAACTTACTCCTTTTTAAAAAAAATATGTTTTTAACTAAAATTCTAATAAAAAGACAAAGTGGGATAAAATTCGAAACTCAAAAGATACAGTGAGAGTTTTTAAAATTTAAGAAATATAATAAAATTGAACTTAAAGTTTATGGCCTCTAAATGAGAATAATCTTTCGAATCTAAATTAGAATAATTTTTTAACACCTCATCATCAAATCTTTCAAATTTTCATCTCTTAAAAAAAAAAATCTTTTCAAATTTTAAGAAAACAATAACTAATAGGGAAGAGAGCACGTGTCAGGCACGTGTAGCACACGTGCAGCACAGGAGCGTGAGGGGAAGGGGGGCATATCCTGAGGACCAAAGGAAAGAGATAAATAAGATGCTCGGAGAAGAACGAAACCAGGTACTGCCACGTGTTTCTCTACCTGGCGACCAGGCACGCATCTTTGTAGAGAGAGAGAGAAACCAAAAAAAAAAAAAAAAAAAAACTCAAACAGACTTGGAGAAGGAGAGAGGAGAGAGATAGATAGAGAGAAAACCTCAACAAAACGCCACTCTACGCCTATGGCGGTCCTCTCAATTTACCACCACCATTAACGAGGCCTTCTTATTCTTCTTCTTCTTCTTCTTCATCTTTACAGAGCCTCGACACTCTTCGTTTCTTCTTCTAGATCAAACACAGTACTTTTTTTTAAAAAATTTATTTTGTTTTATTTTATTATCCTTTTTCTCGTGTTGGCTATCGAGTTTCAGTATCTGGGTATTGCTCAATTCGTCAAATCCATTATCAGGTATCTAGTAAATCTTTTTTCTTCTGAGATACTTGACGTAGTTTTTGGGCCTGATCAAAATTTTAATGTTCTCTGGGGTTCTGTGGTTTCGTAATTTGATTTGAAAATCTTCAATGGTTAATGTGAGAATTTATGAATTCCAGATATTGAAGTCGAACCAGAATTTCATTTTGCCAAATTCTGTGCAGTTTTATACCATTATAGGGTCTGAATGATACTAATGTGTAACAAAGGTATTGCTGATAACTCAATTGATCAGCAAAACCATCACCGATCTGTGTTCTTGATGGATAGCCATAGTTCCAGTACCACAAACCCGGCTTCATTTTCGCCAGCCGGTTCGAATGACGAAACCCCACGAGTTAAATTCCTATGCAGTTTTCTAGGCAGCATATTGCCCCGCCCACAGGACGGGAAGCTCCGGTATGTAGGGGGAGAGACGCGGATTGTGAGCGTCCCGCGGGATATTTCTGAGGAGTTGATGGGGAGAATGAGAGAGCTTTACGAGGGCGTGGCGGTGTTGAAGTACCAGCAACCGGACGAGGATCTCGATGCCCTCGTATCGGTTGTGAATGATGATGATGTGATTAACATGATGGAGGAGTATGATAAGTTGGGGTCCGGGGTGGTTTCACTAGGCTAAGGATCTTCCTGTTTTCGTACCCCGAACAAGATAATTCGTCGCACTATGATGGCGACGAGAGGGATACGGAGAGGCGGTATGTGGATGCATTGAACAATTTGAATGATGGACCTGATTTTAGGAAGCAATTGCAGCCTGAGTCCCCGGTGATGAGTCCGGACATACAAATTGCGGAACAGTATTTTAACTCGATGAGTCTAGAGGGCAGTGTTCATAACCAGAGGAATTACGAGATGTCAATGCCACAGTATAATTTGCATCAGCTTTCGATTCCGCATATGGGATCGGGGCAACACCATCAGCTGATAAACCAGAGGTATAGTGAGATGGAACCTCCATGGAGTCCCGCGTACTATTCTCCTAGGCATCATGGGCATGATCCGAGGCCAATGATGGAGTTTCCTTCTTCTCCATCATCTGCGAGATTTCATGTGCCGTTTGCAGAGGTACCCGATAAATGCTCGGAGAGAATGGCCGAAGAATACTCGCGTCAGCAAGTGGTGAATCAGCAGACTGCATATGAGCACCAGCCTCAATATTCTGAGAATGTTTCTTGGCTGCCAACCGGAGCTCTATCTGGCGAAAAGTCGGCTTTTCCTGGAAATCTATTTCATGGGCCAAATGTTCTTGAAGGAAGTAACATCTGCGAGCAATGTCGGATGGCTTTTCAAAGAAATTTTGAGCATCCGAACATTGGGAACGGACTTCACCAAGTTTCTAAACCGTGCGCTAATTGCCCACCAAACAGGGAGACTTTCATGATGAACGCGGATACGAAGTTGCATCATGGAATTTACGGGAATGAGCAGAGCAACGATCACCGGACTTTGTACAGCGAGAATCAAAATCACGAAAGAGGATGGATTCTGCAGCAACAGTTGAATGCCCGGGCTGAGGAAGCAAGAGCAAATGTCTCTGGCTCTATGAGAACCAATGACCATTATGCTATAGATGGTCTTGGCATGAATTTGCCACTTGGTCTTGGTAGTATCGTGGATGGCCGTCCCGTGTCTTCAAATTACCTTCATCACCGAGCGGGGCATGAATTGGGGAATGAAGGGTTTCACGACCAAACTGTGGCTGGTGCACCTCACAATCATATGCATGTTCCTTCCCCCGACGAAAGTGGCGTTCGATATGGAAACGTTCCTTTTGCGTATGGAGGAGATAATCTTTACCCAAGTCATGGACATGTGCCTGGACATTCTTTATGGAGAAATGTTCCGAACCCGGGACATGTTGGTCAATCTTTTGAAGCATGCAATTCGAACCCGCAAGCCAATGACAAGGTTAATCCAGGATTCCCTAGAGGCCAATGGGAGGGAAGTCCAAGGCTTTGTATTGGGATGGAGAATCAGAATCCTTGGGCCGATTCTTCAAAAATGTTGGCTTTTGATGGTAAAGCCATTCCAGATTACGCCTATGGTCAGGCTTCGAGATTAATTCCTACTGCACTTGGTCAGGAAAGTCAACATCCGTTTTGCCAAGATCCCGTACAAGTGTCTCCCGACATGATGAACGTTGCTAATTCCGTGGAACCTGCTAAAGAAGCTGTGAGGGTGGAAGGGAGAGATCTGCCTGAGGAAGGAAAAGAAGCAACTCAAGTGCATAAGGCCGAGAACTCTGTTGTGCAGGCTATTTCTTGTTCGGAGGCCAAAAAGGATGGTGACAATAGCGGCGAGATTGCATCTCGTGAGACAATAAATTTGAATCCCTTAAAGCCTGCAGATGATAATGCGGATGTTGTCAAGCAAGGTGAAATGGATCATCATGCTCCTGGAGAATCGGAGCTTTTGGTTGAGAAGCTGAGTTTCTTACCTGAGTTGATCGCGTCTGCAAAAAAAGCGGCATTAGATGGCGCCAATGACGTGAAAGCAAAAGTTGCAGAAGATACAGATGCTGAGAAGATTGGTTCAATAACCAAAGAAGTAACTCCTAATGAGTTAGATTCAGCGGTGAGGACTGAACGAATATCTGAGAGTACTGAGTTTCATATGACAAACTATTTCGGTGTCTAATTCCTCGTTGTCAGTTGAATGATTCCCAACTTGTTTTCTCTTCTAATGTGATTCGTATTTTGTCACGCAGAATGCTCCAGTAGATTCAGAATTGGATTGTGACACTGATAATGTTGACACCACCAGAATCGAGCCCACAACGGCCGAGGCAGAAGCTATTGACAAGGGTTTGCAGGTTCGGATTGCTGTCATCTTCGTGTACTTGGAGTTCTCTGTTACTAGACCATTCTTTTTTATGTGGGTTTGGTTGTACTTGTTTCTAATAGTTCTGTTGTTCTTTGTTTAGACGATAAAGAACGACGATCTGGAGGAAATCCGGGAATTAGGCTCTGGAACATACGGGGCTGTTTATCACGGAAAGTGGAGGGGTTCTGATGTAGCAATTAAGAGAATAAAGGCTAGCTGTTTTGCCGGGAGACCATCTGAAAGAGAACGCTTGGTAGTATCTATATCTGAAATCTCTTCTGTTTAGTGGCTTTTATTTATTTTTAAAAAACGAGAACATTATTTTTAACTTGGCTAGTGTGGAGTTAATTTAATTAATATGTTCGCATTACAGATAGCGGATTTCTGGAAAGAAGCTTTGATATTGAGCTCGCTTCATCATCCAAACGTTGTTTCTTTCTACGGCATTGTACGTGATGGTCCTGATGGTTCTTTGGCGACTGTGACGGAGTTCATGGTGAATGGATCTTTGAAACAGTTTTTGCAGAAAAAGGACAGGTAATTTATCTTGCTATTAGATTATGAAATTAATAAAATAGTTGTGTTTTCTGTTAAGAATTTTTTTCACGGTTAAAGGCGTGATTGCTTCTGACGTTATTGTGCCATTAAACAGAACAATTGACCGTCGCAAGCGACTCATCATTGCCATGGATGCTGCATTTGGGATGGAGTATTTGCACAGGAAGAACATTGTCCATTTTGATTTAAAATGTGAAAACCTTCTAGTTAACATGAGAGATCCTCAGCGGCCTGTGTGCAAGGTAGGTTGAATTGAAAAGTGCAGATTGATGCGGATTAGGAAATAGTCATAAGCGTGGCTCGTTATCGTGGCAATATCACATGATATGATATCTCTTTCTGTTTAGATCGGAGACTTGGGCTTATCAAAGGTTAAACAACACACTTTGGTGTCGGGAGGTGTTCGCGGAACTTTACCCTGGATGGCACCTGAGCTTCTTAGTGGGAAAAGTAATATGGTCACAGAGAAGGTAACTATACACGGCAGTGTAGTGTTCGGTTTTTCTGTTTCGATGGTAGATGACTCTTATACTAGTGAATTTTAATTAGTTTCGGGTATTCTTTTCTAAGTTCTTTGTATGCTATTACTCTCTGTAATGCAGATTGATGTTTACTCATTTGGCATTGTGATGTGGGAACTGGTCACCGGTGAAGAACCTTACGCAGATATGCATTGCGCATCGATAATTGGTAAGCACCAAGCGCCTACTGTCCTTCCCTTGTACTTTTCCTCTGTTAATTTTAACTGTTGCTTCTCGGAAAGTGTCATCGTTTATCCGATAAAATGATTTCATTGGTGTTAGAGGTATTACTTGTTTTACATTTTTGTTACATTTGGTGTACTTAGGTGAAGTATTTATGGATTGCTTGCGTCACTTGCGTAATTCTCTACATTATTATCTCGAATTCAGAATTCTTCCTTATTTATTTATTTTCTCGAACTCCATAGACTTGGAAACCTGTATTAGAGTTTTAGTAAGACATTATAAACTTCTTTCTAACATTATTGCGTATTAGAAAAATTTTAAAATCATTTTTTTGACCAACTAAGCTATTTTAAAGTGTGGTTTCCAATAGTTAATGAAAAGCCACAGCTTTTGCTTCTCTTCTTCTGTTGACTAAAAGCAAAAGCAAAAGTAAAGCTCTGCCAAACGGGTCCATAATCTTTCTATTGATAACTAACTATGTAAATGCTGTATAGAAAAATATTCTTTTTTGCTCAAATAAAATATTATCCCTGCAGGAGGAATTGTGAATAACACGTTACGTCCGCAAATTCCAACATGGTGCGATCCTGAATGGAAGTCATTGATGGAAAGTTGCTGGGCCTCTGATCCGGCGCAGAGGCCGTCGTTTTCGGAAATCTCTCAGAAGCTGAGGAATATGGCTGCTGCAATGAACATGAAGTAATTCGCCGGTCTTGCTGCAGCATACTCACTTGTACCTGTTTGTTGCCAAGACTTGGCCAAGACAGGAAATTATGGGAATCATAGACATCGCAGTTTAAAGCCACCACTGTCTTTTTTAGCATATGGAAGGCTAAGAATAGCATATATATATATATATATATTTTATCCTTTGGTTCATCTTAGATATTATTTGAATCTTTTGTATTGCTAAATAGTGCAAATTATATAAACGCACTCTTTAGTAGAACTCACCTGGAGGACTGTTAGAAACCGGTGAGCTATGTCGGCGCCTGCCAGAATGTGAGTTATACCCGTTTGATTCGACGTAAATCCGTCTTCTTAACCTTAAACTGAAGATGTTTTTTTTTTTTTTTTTTTCTTGTAATGATATGGTTTTAGCTGTCCCTTCCAGGTTTTTGTTATTTTGGAGAGGAGAGGACCAGGGGGACACTACTGATAATGACGATACTAGTATACTTTCGGGGCCGAACCGGGCTCCTTTTTTTTGATGGATTTTTGTGTATAAATAAATGGCAATTCCTTTGTGTTTGAAGCTGTCTTTTATCTTGGGAGCTGATGGATGAAATTTTGCTTCCAAATTCAGATTGACACTGAAAATTATTTGTTTTGTTGGGGGTCTTCTCTATGTCATATGTTAAATACAACTCCAATGTATTGAATGTATGGTTTGTCTCCTACAGTTACAGAATCTATTCAATTATTTTTGTAAAAACTCCTAATATTTTCTGGTCTGGCTGATAAAGATCATACTTAGACACTAGTGGGGCTACCTCGGCGGGTCCCTCCGAGGCCGACCCTCCCGGGGTTTTGATATGAGCTTGCAGGTTCGAAATCCAATAATATTTTCATTTTATTTTACTAAGTGCAACATGGACCTTATAGATGAAAATAAAATTGATGCACGGTTTTGAAGGTTGAAGATTAAATGGAAAGGCTTTGGGTATTACGGTCCTGTTTGGCTTTGCTTTTGGTGGTTGTTTTTGGATTATTAATGAATCTACAGCAGGTTAAAGGTTAAGGGCGTTTGGTAAATCTTGTTTTTGTTTAGTAGATTTTAAAAAATTATTGTATTACAGGATAATTTGAGAAGCATCTTCTAATATAATTATGCAAATTTATTAAAATATCCTTTACAATAAATAGTATTTCCAATCTATCCTTTTTATTATCTTTATAAATTATAACAAATAGAAAATTACAATAAACTGTTTGTTTAAAATTTAAAAATCTTTCCTCTTAAAAATAGTTATAAATTGTGGATAATAAATTATTATCTTATATAATTTTCTTTTCAAATTTTGTTATTGTAGTTTTGTGAATACTTGAAAGACGACAAATAATAACGTTGTCGTTAAATTATTTTATTTTCTAAGAGGAATTATTGAATATGGAATTTAAAGTTAGAAATAAATATAGTATGGTTATTTTAGTCAATATACGTCTGTAAATCAATAAAATGTAAATCAATTTTATTCATAATTTATCAAACATTAAAATTCTGTTTTTGATATTCACAGTAACTTAAAAAAAAAAAAAAAAAAAACCTATTTTTAGATCTAGTAACTTTAAACTCACAACATAGTTATAGTAAAAAAAATTTCGGAACACAACAATATGCGAAACTGACACTACATCTATGATTACTTTTACTAAGTATAGTTTTAGTTTGTGTATGTAGAGATGTAATGTAGAAAAATAAGTTGGAATTGAGTTGCTACTCCTAGTATTTCTTTAGTCGTTTTCTATATTGATGCGTGGATCTAGTGCATAATTTTTACTAGGTTATTTCTTTCTTCTTTCTTTCTTTTTTTTTTTTTTTTTGTCTTTTTTGAAATGTTAACGAAGGCCAAATAATTTACTTCCAAGACATTTAAGTTAAAAATTTATTAGTATAAAAAGTTTAATTAAGACTATTTATAAATAAATCTCATGTGATTAGAATAAGTTTAACTTCTGCTTATTATTTTTTTTTTTTACAGAATATCGACTGAGAGACCATTATCATAATAGTAGAAAAATTCAGAGGAGTGTGACATAAAAAATCAAAATTTATGGGACAACATTATACATGGTGAGGGTGTGAATTTTAGATATTTTAGAAAACGACGCCGTATTTAAAGAAAACAAATAGAACGGCACCGCTTGGAAAGGACTCAACAAGGTCGGAACTGAAGTGACCAGAAAGCAAAATGGAATTAGTAAGATGCTATGTCAGCTGGCATAATTGACAAGTGAAGAAATTAGTACACGTGTCAAGTGGCGGAGAAAGAATGAACTTCTATGTTGTTGTAGAACCTCCTCACCAGAAAAAACTATAAACGTTGTGTGTGGGCGGATATGAAATTGACACGTACACTTTTGTAAATACTTGAAATTCATTGAGAGATTGAGATTGATTTCTCTAATTTTCGGGGTTTTAATTAAGCCTCCGTTTGGTATTACGGTTGGAGTTAAAAATTTTAAGTTAGAGTTGGTTGATTTTTTAAAAACTAGTTATAATTTTTATTGACTTTTCAAAAAAAGATAAAAACTGAGATGAAAAATTTAAATTTAAGTTGAATCACCAAACAGAGCATAAGCTTTATATATTATTATTTGTCATTCATTCATATTGATTTTGACACAAACACATGGCGCATAATTTGGGGACTACTTATAGGAAAAACCCTTAGCTTGTTTTATACAAAAGAAGATTATCATCCTTTAGAGAATATAAATATTTTTTTTGACTGAAAAATATGTAAACTCAAACAAGCACATGAAAAGCCCACATATTTCAGAAAATGCAAGAAATAAAACCTTAAATAATGTTGGTTGTCAATTAGAGTCGTCCCCACTTATTATACCCACTACCTCAAATTTTGATTAGAGGTGATTATTTGATAATTAGGGGTACAATATTAAAATCTTAAAGTTTGACTTACATTATCTTTATTAAGATTGTAATCTTTCAAGAGGGTTATAATAAATAGTCTTAGGATTAAAGTATGAAGGTTTAAGTTGTTGAGAGCATATTGGCTTGGCATCACCAACTCTTAATATTCTCTCTTTGATAAGAAAAAATCAAGGAGGTCAAATTCCCTGACACCATCAATTTCCACATAAGTTATATATACATATATATGTATATATATATAAAAATGTATTTATATGCCATGCACCTAACACACGGCAAAGACTTTAGGTTCACTAAGTCAAAGCTCCCTTTGACTTCTTGCTATTGCACATAATCAAAATCTGTCAGGGAACGTCCATAATAATTGGTTTGATTCAATGTTTCAAAGACCAATGGAAATTGCATATATACATATACGTTAGGAATCTGTATATATAAATAAATATATATGTATATATATAATTTTGTTGTTTGTCCTCCTCTAAGTAAGTGTCGAAGAAAGAGCACAAGATCAGTACGACAAGCAGTGGTTGGAGTTTGAAATATCAACCCAAACAGCTTTTGTAACTACCTTCAGCTAAGACTAGTAGTAACCCTAGTGCACTTAAAAACTAGAAAACGAACCCACATTACAATTATTGGTGCATGTAAGAGAAAAGAGTATAATATGGTACTGTAAATCCCGTTCCAACGACGGGATTTTGACTAAACGAAATGTTACCATTCTAATGACACAATTTAAATATTGAGAGCCAAACATATATTCAGATTAATTTTTCGATTTGGTCCCAACTGCACATTTTTTTTGTTACTATTGAAAGAAAATTGGGATAAAGAAGAAAGATAAATTGGGGGATTTAGTCCAGTGCTAGGATGCTTGCTTATAGAGCGGAAGGTTTCGAGTTCAATTCTCGGAATCCCCATTGGTTCTTTTTTCCCTACGTACAAAGACGAAGAAAAAAACGAAAGTAATTTCTGTTGCAGTTAATTAGGGCTGATCAGAAGATAAGAGCCATGTCAATTTCTTGGATATGCTAAAAAAAAAGAAAAAAAGACTATGGTTTTGTTACCAAATAGCAACAAAAGCCAACCAGCCAGCTAAGGATTTGAAAATTTTGAGATTGAGCTCAGCAACTGCGTCGTTTTGTTGCATCTTTACGCATTATTTTACTTAAAGTGCATGCAAAATATTATAATATAAACAGCTTCACTACTATATATATATATATATTTCCTCATCACGTATTCGTTTTAAAGTCAATTCATTATAATTGCCTTTACTATTGTCTCGTCATGTAACATTCTAACATCTTTTATATACACATATACACATATTGTATATATAATATAGATATAGATATATATCAATGTCAACCCTAGTGACGATATATATTCTCTGTCAAGCAAAGCTGTGAACTTCTTTGAAGTTTCTGAAAATCTTCTGTTTAACTTAGACTTAATTAATATTGTTTCTTAAGAGGACTTAAATATGTATACAAGGTGAGATCTGACGTGGGATAGATATATATTTTTTTCCCCTTTTGTGTCTTTGGGTGTTTGTTTTGCTAGTGTTCTCACCTTAAACTATTTTAGATAGATATTCTTGAAGAACAATTACCCAATTTTTCTTACGTGTTCAGTCACTTTTATCTTATAGGCTAGCTCAATTGGACGTATGAAACGGCAACGTGTAGGATCAGCCACATCGACCCCATTAAAAAAGAATTGAAATCTGTTATCGCGAGAGCCTTTTTCTTTTATTGTTTCATTCACTAACCAACCATCGATTAAACTAAAAAAAAAAAACCTAATCTATTGATTAACATGATACAAATTCTCCCATCTGACCAATATGACACAAACTTTAGTTTACTTTAGTTTAATAGTTTAATTTTGTGTCATATTAATATGTTATTATTTTTTTGCATCATGTTAGTGTAATGGTCTTTAAATTTGTATCATTAATGTACTTTCCCCAATCTAAAATCCAAAACCTAACAAAATGGATTTTATAACTTCAAAATTTAGATGCGTGGATTGCCCTTGGGTTTTGTTCTGGTTGGTTCATGTTATGGGTCTTACCTCTTTTTTTTTTTTTTTTCACGCGTTTGCTTTTGGGCTGTTTTGTAATGAATTTTATGCAAATTCTTTAATAAATTATGAGTTGGGATCTTGACGTGAGATAGGTTTTCTCTAACAGAGATTAACTTAATTGAGATGGGTTAGGGTACCTTCCATTAAAAAAAAAAAAAAACATTCAAATTTAGATGATGTGATAAATCTTTGATTAGTGAGACAATAAAGGAAACATGTTTTTCATACAACAAATTTCAACTCCTCTACAAAAGGACAAATTTTTCAAGGAAATAAAGAATCAAAGGAACATAAATATGATGAACGAATATGTGTATGTCTCGTGGTTACAGGCATAGCTTAGTAGTAATACCACACTTAACTCCACCAAAAGGTGTGGAGTTTGAATCCCTCCTCCCCAAGTTCAAAAAAAAAAAAAAAAAAAAAGAATATTTGTATGTGTCAATTTGTTATTGAAATAAACTTTGAAAAGTCTAAATTTTCAACGTTGCTAATAACTCAATATTTTGAATGTTTTTAACTTTGACGTGTAATGCAACCATATCTCTATATATTTTTGAAGGTTCAAGCGCATTTTGTAGGAAGCTGCCCTAATGACCATAGAATGTGGAAGCCTCATATAACACGCTCAATTAACTATTTGTTTGAGGTAATTACGTGAGAAATAATGCAACACATTTTCTTCATCTTTTTGAGATGATCTACACGTCCACATTTTTGTCTTCTAGGGTTTGTCGATATGCATCTCTAATTTCAATAATTTTACTTTAATTTGTTTTATTTTTGATAATTAGTACCTTAATGCAAGCATGTCTAGATGGGCTCAAGAACAGATAAGAAGGATGATAGTGTCATGGAATAATGTTAAGACATAAAAGACAGAGGTAGATTTTTAGAATTAGACGTTCTAACTCGTTATTATGAGAGGGGGAAGCATTCAAAAAATCCTTTGTATTTAGCTTAAATATCACTTTTCTTCCTTTCCTTATACACATGCTGAAAACACCCATTGTATTTGTATTATCAGTCAGAAAATATCCCTTAAAGATATCAATTTTTTTTTTAATATCAAGATTACGATTCTTAATCTATATTAAATTTTATTTTAAAATACTTAACCAAAAAAATATAATAATATTAAAATTATCAAATAAATATTTTAATCAATCAAATATTTCAATTTTTTGGATAATGTTTTTTAAAGTTTTAAGATCGATTTAATATAATAGTTTCTTTTAATATTATTTCAAATTGTATTTAATATAGGTTGCAAATGGGTGAATTTGGTATTTTTAAAAATTTAATCGCTTTAGGGAGTATTTTATGTCTACTTTTTCAAAAACAAGTGGTTTTATGGACATTTGCAATGATAAGAGGGCAAAAGTGGCAACTAGGCTAAAAACAAGGTGTATTTTGGGTATTTCCTCTAATGAGAGCACTAAAATTGTTCAAAACAAACAAACAATCATATACAAGATATAGTTATTCATTCTTAATCTGAGAGCCACTCCCACTTTAACCACTACAGAAGAACAAGGTTACAAGAGAAAGATGTAAATAGTATTTTTTAGAAAAAATTGAAATATAATAGCAGATTTTTAAAATATTAGGAATAAATAGTAGATTTATTATGCAGTAAATGATTTATTTACGTCAATTGACCCATAAATGATTCATTTAATGATCCATTTACGTCCTGTAAATATATGATCATATATTAGATTAACCAGATGAAACGATTCATTTACATCTTGTAAATATGTCATTTACCTAATAAAATTTTCATTTACCTAGTAAATCTGCTATTTCTTTACAAATATTTTTAACACTTGCTATTTATTTTAGTTATTTTCGTAAAATTACTATTCATTACAATTTCCCATAAAATCTCACATATCTTGAACTTTATTTTTTTAAAAAATCAATGTATTATCTTTACGTTTGATCAATAATTAGGCTTCATACACTTAACGGTACAGACAAATTTTTGTCTAAATAACAGTAAGGACACACAATGAATTAATAAATTCATACACAAGAGGGAATATTTTGTAACTAGTCATCACTTAATTAGTTGAGATTTACCTTGGTTACCACCCGTACTCAAATGAACCAAAAACTCAAAGAGAGGATTTACGTTTGTACAAAATCTGTTACGTTGTTTGGGAAAACTTGTTGATTTGGTAAATTACACAGTGAGAAACTCAAATGATGCTCTTTGACTTTTGCGGACAATTTACATAACTACCACGGAACCTTTTGACCAACAATATCATACAAAGATCTTTCGCTGAAAAATTCTCTTTGACTGTTTTTGCTAAATAAATTTACATATAAACGTGTAAGAAATATAACTATATATTTTACCAAGAAAAAGTTTCATAGCTATAAATTAAATATGTGATGGTAAATATAGTCTAATTGTAAATCGCCACTTCTAATATAAGTCTAGAATCCCCAATCCAGTTGAAAAAAGAAAAGATATATATATATATATATATATATATATTATATTAAATATAACAATAATTATAGATTTCAAATATGTGAATTTTATTTTATTTTTTCTCCTACCTGTCTTACCCTTCCCCCTCTTTTCCTAGTACTCTCTCTCTCTTCTCTCTCTTCTTTCTTTCTTTTACTTGCCTTGCTAAAATTTTTAGCTGAATTTCAGATATTTAAGCTAGTTATTTTTGTTTAGTTATCTTCGCTATATTTGAAGGTCCTCTATTTTAATAATTATTTCCACATCATAGATGACTGAACCAAACAAAAGGATAATCTGCCAACAAAAAGTCAACAACTATAATTAATAATCTGCCACTTTAGCTACTTCCATGACATATATAATTGCTAGAACAAATAGAATTAGGATTTTTTTAGATAAACTGAAAGAGAGAAAACTGATACCAAAGATAATTAACACATCTTAATTAGAAATAAAATCAGATCAAATTTAATTAAAAAAAGATATAAAGAAAAAGAAAAATTTTTTAATAATTGGAAATTAAGCACCTAAAATACGAATAATTGTACTTAACAAGGGATACATATCCATGGTTATCCTCTTATCGTCATGAGGACCACCTTTACCAGCTCTATATTACAATATAATCTTTGATGAGTTTGGTCTTCTTGATGATGAAATGCATTGCCTTTTCTCTTTTCTTTTAATTATATTCACACACACACACACACACACACACATGATATACATATATACTTTTTCCCTTTTTTTTTTCCCCCTTTGCTTCAGTTTCAAAGCAAGAGATTCTAAGATTAGAGAAAGACAAGAAGAAGCATGTTTTCTTTGCCTTAAAGATCTGAGTCCATTTGGGGAGTGGGACTAAAATAATAATATTTGGGAAGTGAGTGCTTTTTGAAATTTTGATAGTTTCCTCTTGGTTATTTCTATGTGGTTGCGGTTCCGGGCCTCCTTTTTCCTCACTCTTGATTAAGATTTTCAATTAAGATAATGCTAAAGCAAGAAAACCGAGGTCAATGAGTGGTGCTTCTTAAAGGCTTTGAATTATAAATTATATATACCTTTTTCTGTTTGTATTTTGTTCTTTACCAATTATTTATTTAAGAATTTCCCTACTATACATTATTGTAATCCTCATGTATAATCAACTTGTCACAATTATAGGCGTTCATACGGTATAAAATTAAGGACATTAAATATTGTGATTGGAATATTTAAATATATAGATATTGATGATGATGATAGTAATTTAATTAATTGATTTAAGGGCAATCTGACTTGACTTAATTGTCTTATGTAATGCATATATACATATGTGTAATTGTAATATGAACTTCTCCCTAATTAGTTGAGGTACAATTTTAATAAAATTATTTTGATTTGAGAGAAGTTGTGTCAGTAGAAATATATATATATATATATATGTGTGTGTGTGTGTGTGTGTGTGTGTGTATATTCAGCAAAAGAAGAGAGAGTATCTAAAACAAACTTTAGTAAATCCCAATAAGATTGACATAAACTAAAAATTTATCCCATAATCTGCATTTAATTTATTAAATAAAAATTAAATTACAAAACTGTAAAGAAATAGGAAAAAAAAAAGTGGTTTTATAGGTATAACCTAATAATAATTCCACAACTAGCTCCAAGCAATAACTGGTTTTATACATAGTTTAATGGCAATTGCTTTTCTGAGTCTATTAGGTGTAGAATTCGAATCCTCCTATACCCACAAGTTCAGAAAAAAAAAAAAAAAAAAAAAAACTTCCAATTCCATAAGGTGTAAAGTTCAAATATTCTAAACCTAAATTAAAAAAAAGAAACTAAAAAAAAAAAGCACTTAGGGCTTCCATAAAGTAAAAAAATTAAAATAAAAAAAATAAAAAGAAAATAAAAACAAACCCTATAAGACCAACAATTTTGCATTTTAAAACTCCTACCACCCCAAGTCCGGAGAGTATATGTCGTGTTTTTTTTTTTTGGTTGAATCATCATTCATGGTCTTTCGTAATTTATCGAGATCATCCGTCTCTTTCTGAACAAGAATTGAATTATGGATGCGATTATCAATTTTTGGTGCTTCTTCTATAAAAATACGTGTGTGTGTGTGTGTGTGTAAACTTCTCTCAATATAATTAGCTAATTGCTATGTCTAGGTTTAGGTTTGGGTGGGTGATGACAAAAAAAAAAAAAAAAAAAAAAAAAAAACACACACACACACACACACATGTGCACAAACTTTTTCTATTTCTGAGCATAAAACATTTATTCCCTGAGCATTAACTTTTTCCTTTTTATTGAGAATCCTAGAGACTAGGTTCAAAATTACAAGTAAAGAAAAGGTTGAAATTATGTACAAAGTTAAATTAACCATGCGAAAAATTCGAGGAGTTGCCAGAACTTTTTTCCCTGTGGGAGTCAATTTGGTTTTCAGTGTCTCAACCTTGAATTGCCAATCAAATTTATACTTCTAGCTATTAGGCACACCTACATATCCCCTAAGAGTTTTTTTTTTTTTTTTTTTTTTTTTTTTGTTGAGAAAAACAATGATGAAAATGGAATGACTTTCTGAATTTTTTTTCTCTATGCTTTATGATCGGCTGAAATATCCTACATTATACTTATTTCTTCCCTCTATCTATTTCAGCTCTATATGAAATACATACATTGCTATGTGTATGTATATATATATATATATATATATATATATATATATATTTCAAAAGAAAAAAAAAAAGAACTTTTAGTTACAACATTTTCTTAATTTTTAATCACAACATTTTTTTTTTGGTACACTTTTAGTTACAACATTTTTATATGACTAAATATCACTTTAATTAGATACAAGGTTGTAACTTATATGCAATTAGTTTCAAATTTTTATCGTGATAAAAACTTTTAGCCACATGATTTTTAATCACGGGAAATGTTTTTGTCACACCATGATTAAAAACCAAGTGGCTAAAAGTTTTAGTCACAAAAAAATTTATTACTAAATGCATAGTAGTCACAACCTTGTGACTAAAAATAAAATTTAGTCACATAAAAATATTGTGATAAAAAGTGTTATTTTTGACATTTAGTCACATAAAAATATTGTGACAAAAAGTATCATTTAAAATAGTGGCTAAAAGGATTTATTTTTATTTTTATTTTTTGTAGTTATATAGTTCCTTGCTGGTTGGCTCTTTAATAAGCTCAGTTATGTCGCTGATAAATCACAGTTACCAAAGCAACGTGAAATGTATTTGCCTGTTTTGTGCAAAATCAAATGGCCCGTAATAAGAATGTGGTGAAGTTTTTACGGTTATTTTAATTTTTGTTATCAAATTAGGGGAGGAGATTCGAACTCTATAATTTTTTATGGAGTCAAGTGTAAAATTATCGCTAATTGGATTATGCCTGTAATTACTTTTGATCTGCGTTTTAGTTTGCTGCCATATTTTATTGACATTTTTTTAAGAAACCATTATTTTTAATACATACTAAAGTATGATAAACGTAGTCCTTCAAGGATTGTTGTAACTACTACAAGAAATATTTTTACTAAATATAATATTACCTTGCAGTCAGAAATCATAAATAGAAACATCCAATAAAATCGCGGGTCTATTCTAATGTTGTGGAAATTATTATAAGCACAGCCCCTTAGTCATATTTCGGCTCAATCAATGTTATAACTTGGGTCTCTTTCTCTCTCTCTCTTTTATTTCTTTTTCTTTTATATTTATGCGTGTTTACGATCAATTTTTTAGACTAGCTTACAACTACTATTTGTCTCTTTTAGTTCTCTATGTTATTGCCCGCTTTGTCTTGGGCTACTTTAATTTCCCCTTTCTTGTACAGATCTTTTTTTTTTTTTTTTTTTTTTTTTGTTGTTGGAAATTTAGTAACATATAAGATTACTAGTAAGTGTCTACTTAGTTAGGATGTGTTAATAGTTTTTGATATCAATTATTCATTCTCAGTTAATAAAAAGAGAAAAAAATTTAGGATAGGGAATTGTGGAGTTAAAATTTGAAATTATATAATTAGACCATGTCTGTAATCATAATATTTGTATTGCGTAATGGGTCTTAATCACTGCGTTTGGACTATATTTTTGGGGAAACTTCACAAGGAGAGAAAAAAAGAGGGAAAACCGCGTGTTGATTTATAAATGAAAACGGAAGTCAATTAAAACATTAAATTCCCCATAGAGTAGTAATTTTCTAATCTCGAAGAAAAAAATTACTAATGATAAAATAAACGTATAAACTAGGGTAGGGTGGCTTGAAGGTGGAATATATTTAAAGGATAATACTGACAAACTAAGAGGATGGATTGTTCTTCTGGATCAACATCCTGTAGCATTTCAAATAAACTATCATTTTTTTATTAACAAACATGAAAAAGTAGTGCAATTTAATATGTAAAAAAGAAGTTCTTGTTGTACTTTGTCTAGTTGCATGCATTGTTAAATATGGATAATTGAACTAATCCAAAAGGTAAGAGATAGAGAGAGAGAGATAGAGAGAGAGAGAGAGAGAGAGAGAAGAGAGAGAGAGAGAGTTTTGACACAAACCCTAGAGATGAGAAACGGGGTTGATGAGGTATAAGACTTTTTTGTCCTCATAAAGCATCACATCACATCAACCACTCTTTCCGACCTATAAATGCAGAGTCTTCGTCCCCATTTTTTCCCAACAGCCTCAAAAACAGCTAGAAGGCCTTCTTCTTTCAAGAATTCGCTTGGCTTTCGAAGAAATCAACGGAGATAAACGAAGAGATCGGACCATAAAATCATCGGAGAAAACCAAAAGATGGGACGAGCTCCGTGCTGCGACAAGGCCAACGTGAAGAAGGGACCGTGGTCGCCTGAAGAGGACGCCAGGCTCAAGGCTTACATCGAAAAGAATGGAACCGGCGGAAATTGGATTGCACTTCCGCAAAAAATCGGTATGAAAATATGCATATATACATATTTTGTTCATGGCCATGACCCTCTATTCCTATCACAAAATTGCTGTTAATTTTATACATATATAAATGCGAGAGAGTTTTTTAATTAATTATTTTTAATTTTAACTTATAGGGCTCAAGAGATGTGGAAAGAGTTGTAGATTAAGGTGGCTGAATTATCTGAGGCCCAACATCAAGCATGGTGGATTCTCTGAGGAAGAAGACAATATCATCTGCAGCCTCTACATTAGTATTGGTAGCAGGTATATATATATATATATATATATATCTATACACACACACACATATATACTTGGGAAACAAGTTAATTTCAACATCAATCTGTTGTCGCTTGTGCCTTGTCCAGATTCTCTAGCCTAGGAATTAACACTCGGTTAAGACTTAGAAAAACTTCTTAATTAGGGTTTTTTGCAGACCCAGGTAAATATTTATTAATTTTTTTTTCTTTTATTAGAGACTGATCATGATGTAAATATGCAAATATCCATTTTTAGGTGGTCCATAATTGCAGCCCAATTGCCTGGAAGAACGGATAACGACATAAAGAACTACTGGAACACCCGGTTGAAGAAGAAGTTACTCGGAAGGCGCAAACAATCCAATGGCGCTGCTCGGTTATCATCGGTGAATCACGACGGCCTCAAGGATTATTCTGCAGGGTTAGAGGATACGGAGACGTTAAGCAGCTCAGCCATGGAAAGGCTTCAGCTCCATATGCAGCTTCAGAGCCTTCAAAACCCTCTCTCCTTCTACAACAACCCCGCGCTGTGGCCGAAGCTTCATCCTTTCCAGCAAAAGATGATCCAGAACTTCCAATCGCTTAACGCGATGAACCCTAATCCTCCGATGCCGCACAATCTCACAAGTCCTCAGGAGGATCATGATCATCACCAGCCTGAAGTACAAGCGAAAACCGCCGATTTTTATAATGAGGCCCAAAATGCAAACATCATAGATAATGAAGGAGATGGATATGCAAAAATCGGTGGTAACCCTAAAATGGACGGATTGGCAAATTCCGCAAACAATTTCATGAATATGAGCAATCCAATGGATTCATCCACTATTGCGGTGACAAATGGAGATCATTCCGCGGCTTTTCAAGCCGAGCTTGAGAAAATTCTCAATGGGGAAGCAGTCAATTTCAACATACCACAAGGAGATCAAGATCATGATGATCAAAACATGGCTTATCATTTGGATTGCTTTAAGGAAATGAATAACGTCTCGAGGGACAGCTTGCTCTGGTGGTCTAATGAATTCGAAGCGAAGTCAGCGTCGTCGAACTCCTGGGATTCTACATCGGCGGCTCTCGATCAGTCTAACGGGATTTTCCATGGTTATGATCAGCTAGGTAATTACGGCCTGTGATGAACAGGTTAGAAGAATTAAATATTAGGAAGTTTGGAGTAACTTCTTTAATTATGGTAATTTGTTATGGTCATAAGATGGCAATGAGCGGGAAATATGTGATATAAAAATAGGAGGGGTTTTGTAAATTGTGTGAATAATAATGTGAAATGTTCTTCCTTTAGGATCCTTGCCGAATCTACATTTTGTCTTCAAATGGTCAAAACTACACATTTGTCTCTCTTTTTGAATCTTCTTTTATATATATGTATATGTATATTTGTGTAGAGATCCGAAAAAGGTTCTAAAGACTTAGAACTCATTCAACATCCTGTACTTGTACCCTACTTTGTTGATTTAAGTGTTCAAGAATATATTCCTTCATGTTCAACAAAAGAACAAAACCATCTCCCGACTCCCAAAATTAAACAAGCATGATTATTATTTAAATTTTGTAGTGGCGATCGATTTTTTAGGAATTGAGTTGAATTTTTAAGTTTCCTGCAGGTGGGTGAGTACTCACCGGAAGTCAGTTATTCTCTCTCCGATCATATATACAAATAAATAAATAAATTTGGCTACCAATAAATATGCCAACATAGTTAGGATGATGTTATGTACATCAATTAAGAAGAAAAAATTGGAATTGCTGGATGGAGTTAACGGGGAAAAAAGGAATCAAAATGAATAAATATATGAGAAGACGCCCTTTGAACCACATTCTACTTGTTGAAGTTTTCATAAAGATTATTAATTTCTACGCTTCTGATTGGGGTTAGGTTAGTCCACTTGAGTTGGAGAATCGGCGTTATTTCGATTGAAGTTGAATTAAAATTTGAAATTGTGTGTTTGACTAATTAGAGTTAAAAAAATATTAAAATTTGAAATATTCATAAAAAATAATATGAATTTTATTTCGTTTGTCTCGACATTCAACCTAATTTTTAGGGGGGGAAAAAAATCTCATTTGGACTTTGAATAACAAAGTTATGAATTTTTAAAGTTCGACTTTCTAAGTTATAATTAGAGCTGTTAATAGTGAAACTGAGTTGACTTTTTAAAAAAGACAAAAAATAATTGGAGTTGAGTTAAGTGGGCGTGCCAAACACTACTTAATTGCTTGCATTTTTTAAGTTGAATTGAAGTCCATCATTATGGCGGTGGATTTAGCTTAAAAACTCGAATAGGATAATTTACTGATTAGTCTGCAAGAAAGTTCATTTTATAAATTATCAAGCTATTATAGAAAGCATAATTATATTAACTCATGTAATATACATCAGTTTTCCACACCATGAAGAAGAACAAGAAAATCAAAGCGATCGAGACGTTAACGTTCCTTATGCAGGTATGTACCATATATATTGAGTTTGTGGTTTTTAAAAAAATAAAAATTTAAATTCTGATTTGATTGAATTGGATTATTGTGTAACAATGAAATATTCTCTCCGTAACCATTAATGGTACTTGGGTTAAAAAATGACAACTGTACCGACCTAAACATTATTATATAGTGAACGAACTGAACACAATTATAGACATTGGAGTGTGTAATTTTTGGATTGTGGGTTTACTACATTAAATTATTGAATTTGAATTCCCTAAGCAAGCCAAACTAGTGGAAAAGAAAAGAAAGAAAAAAAGAGTAAGAATTAGGGTGAGATTCTACCTTAGGCTACATGCCAATACTATATCTTCATGAAAAGAACATAATTTAGAATTTATACTTTAATATCTATTTCTATTATAATATTTACCTTTTGTTATCATTATTAAACTATGAAATTCATAAAGTTATAGTATTTGAACAATTTAAAAAATGACAAAATTGTAGATGACATAGTTGAGATGCCAACAAATAAAAATCAAATATCAAATTTAATATTGACTATATTTGATCGTAAAATTAATTATCACCGAATTTTGATATATGATAAATTTAACAACAAAGATAACACTTCATTGCTGAACACTTTTTTTCGTTTACCCAAATGTTGATACTCACCATTGATCTATCAATTTAGCACTCATTATAGATGCTCTAATATAGTTACTATTTTTCATATTTTCAAAAAAGGACAAAGGTAACTCATTTGTTTTTTTTTTTTTTTTTTAAAAAGAGAGTCGTAATTAAGACACAAAAAATGTTCGAAAGGTGGATCGTTTTACAATGTATTAGAATTTTGAAGTTGGGATCCAACATCTAACATATTGAATCCAACCAATATTACTAACCACGTATCATATTGCCAAACATCAAACACCTGAAATATACTTGTTTGGTCAGCTTGAAATTCCCCTAGAAACGAAAAAGACGATGCCTGGAAGAGGATCCGCCAAACCCGCTCTTCGTAGGCTCGTTCCTAGTGGAGGTAAGAGCAAATTGTGCAGTCTCATCTACAAAAAATTTGGAAGAGTCTTCATGATTTTCCTCATGAAAAACGTCTACCATGATGCTGATGCTCTCTCTTTGACGAAAAATACAAGGACGAAGACCTACACAAACATGGACATTGTTTATGCTTTGAAGAGCGTAACCGTATTCTATAATGCCTTGGCGATGAAGCCCCCATAATTATTTTTAATTATGTCCAAAATGATATCTAGTTTTCGCTTTATAAGTTAATCGACTCAAATGTTAAAAAGCCTTTCAAATTTTTTTATATGATTGTTACATTATGGACATCTAGGTTTCAAGCTCGTTCGTGGATTGAACTAGTCTCTTATTGAAACGATGTTTAAGAAATCTACGAGTTTTTTTTTGTTGTTTTGATTATAAATTAAAAACAAAACCATTATTACCAGCCAATTTCCAAATTCAACTAATGTTGAATCTCCAGTTTTATTATATACACACGTTTGTACATTATTACATTGTTTGTCTTTATACATTGTTTAGTGGAAATAAAAAGAGAAAAAAGACAGATAAAATAAAATAAGAGAGATATCGTGTAAATAAAATAAAATAAATACGGCAAAAAAAAAATATTTTTTTTTTGTTTTGGCTTTTAATCTTGATTACTATAATAAAAAGCATATAAAACTTTCCTTCAAAACAAAAAAAAAAAGAAAAAAAAAGAAAAAGAGCTTATAATACTAATTTGCAGATATTGCAAGAGAGAATAGAGGAAATTAATTTCAACTTTTCCCTTCATATTTGTAAGATTTGGGTAGTACATACTAGTTTGGTAATTTTATCAGCCTCACTTTTTTTTTTTTTTTAAACCTAATTAGTAAAAGGTCCCACAAGATCCTTTTATGGAATTTATAGTTAAAGGTCTTTTTTTTTTTTTTAAACAAATAATCAAAATTTTAAAAAATTAATTATTAGATCGTTTTTTTTAAAGGTTAATAATTATTAAATCATCAATCAATAATTCATCACAATATGAATTTGTTATTATTCCCATAATTAGTAGCTCATCCCAAATCATCACAAGAGGATTAATTTTCTTCAAATTCAGGCCATTCAACCACAAAATTTGTATCTTATTACTGAGAGTAATAGTTGATTCGAGGTAAGGCGTTGGTTTATGAGAAGAATTTATGGGTGTTTGAGAAAAATTGGGTTCCTCACAATAATTGGGCTTGGGCTTGGGCTTGGGCTTGGGCTTGGCATTCTCATTGATGTAGGCCATATCTTCTATCGCCGCCTTGTTTTTGTTGACTGATTTCATATCTTCAACATTTAGGCTTTATAAAAATCTTTTATATATATTAAGATGTAAACATTGTGTTTGATAAAAGTACTCAAAAGTCATTTGCATAATCTGCAATGCATTTAAATAGTTATTTAAAGAAGTTAGAATTTCTTATTTTTACTTTTAGCTTCTACTTCTCCTTTTGCTAAAAGTAAGAGTATAAATAATGAAAAAAGCACAACAATTCCAAAGTAACCCAAATAAAATTTCTCCCATCTCCCTTAAAAATCAAGATTCAATTAAACCAAACCGGTTATTTTAGATGAAGTACAAACCAAACCAAACATATGTTAGTTTGGAGATTTTCAAATCAAACCAAAACCATTTAAGAGATTAGAACCAAACCAGGCCAAAACAATGTTAATTGCTTTGATTAGGTTTTTTTCTTTTTTTCTTTTTAATTTGTTTGAACTAACATTCATCAACCTCTTCGGAGTTATAAATGGGATAGTATCAACATAATAATATGATAAGCATTTATATATTTCTAAAAATCATAAATGTCAGTAACTCAAAAGTCAAATCCAAATCAAAATAAAATAAAACAAAACATCCATAACTAAAAGTAAAACATTCTCAAGAAACCATAAAAATATAAATTGGATATATATAATCTTTTTAAAATATATAAATTAAACTTTTAAAGCATATAATAAACAAATTAGTTATATTTTATAGACATATATAATTTTTAAAATATGTATAATTACTGAAAGTTGGTTTGCTTTAATTTTATTTGGGGTAAAATCACAAACCAAACTAATTAATTGGTTTTTTAAAATTCAAACCAAACTAAATTTGAATTGGTTTGATTTAGTTTAGTCAGTTTGATCCGTTTAATAGGTTTGATGAACACCTGATGTCTCACTTATCACTTCTATAAAACAATTTACTTTCCCATTCTCTTGTCCTTTATAAATGGAGAAAATTGTGCAAAATGACGTCAATATTCCTAAATAATTTACAAAGGAAAAAAAAAAAAGAATTTGGCATTATTAAAAAATAAAAAACCGTGAAATAAATAAATAAAATTTTCAAAAACATTGAATTTTATGTTTTTTAAATGATTAAAAAATTTCTAAACAACAAGATATATGAAAGAATACTATTGAACATGATTTCCGATCACTAATGCCGGTCTTTGTCACCAAAGAGTATTATGGAAGAATATTATTGATAATCTTACCATAATATCTTTAGTACTCAATATGGTCCCCGATTTTCGACGTCGCTCCTGATTGTGGGAGAGTATTCTGATAGAATACTTTTGGTAGTATACCAGAATATATACATTTAGTATTCTACTTAAGTATTTTTAGTATTCCACTATTTTTTCTAAGGAACTATTTTTAATATTCTCGAAAAATTATTTTTACTATTTTATTGGCTTATTTTTTATACTCTACCGGATATTTTCTATATTCTATATCATATTATACAATAATTTACCACAATAATTATCATAAACTACCATATTAATTATTCTTCAACAAATCCCCCACCTTTAAGTTTTTTTTTATTTAAAAAGCTACGTGTTTATGGGTGATTTTAAGAATTATAGTAAAAAGATTACATCTCTATAATATTGTCACATCTATAATGACTTCAGGATTTTGATCTCTTGTAAGATAAGTTAGAGGTTGACGTAATATGTCTTTCAAAAATTAACCCCGACCAATCAAAAAGTATTCTGGTAAAGCAGTGTGGGAAAATATGACAATCAGTCTTAAATATTTTATCTTTTGGCCTAATTATAAGGTCAACTTTGTTATTCACACTTAACATCCCCCAATTCATGCAGGCAAAATGTTTCATGCGTATTTTTCTGTCAAAAATTCAATTGGGGGGAAAACCTGTAAGTTTTAAAGTTCGAGGGGGAAAGAATGTTACAAAATTGAAGTTATCAGGAGGGGGCATTTTGTGACAAGGCCTAAAGTTCTGGGGAAAAAATAAAATTTGTGCAAAATCTGATTAAAAAAAAAAGATTATCTTATTAGTTTTTTTTTTTTTAAATAACACTAACACCAGAAATTTAAAATCTCCAATCAAAAATATAATTTTAATCTCCGATTCGCGGAATCATCTTCGATGTACAAAGAGAGAGCGTGTGAGAAGAGAATGAAGAGAGGAGAGACAGAGAGATACTTGTAATGGCGACAACGACAAGACTATTTGTCGAGAGCGAACTGGAAACGACGACCGCGATGCACCTACGACAGCTCCGACTAAGAGAGAGGAGAGAGAGACATTTGGAAGTTCCATGCAAAATGAAGTCATGTGTTGTGTACATGTCTAATTTTGTCAAAAATTGGATGGACGTTTCCGATTTTATTGTATTTTGTGTAATCTGATTTCTAAATGGATTTTGATTAAAACAATGATGATAATGTTCCTTATTCTATCAAATTATTCTAATCTATCTATTATCGAAAGTAATATAATAATAAATATTATCAAAAGTAATATTGTACTCTCCATCGATTGCGACTAGAGATGACTGACCATTTTGTTGAAAATAAATTTAATTTGATAGATTACAATAATTAATTTGGTAGAATATAAAAAGTAACATGAAAGAATTAAAAAAAATAGTCTGGTAGTATATTAGTATCTATCGGATTACTCTTGGCTTCTAGAATCGGAGATAGCCGATGACAATCTAAAAGTAATCTACTAGAACACTTTCCGTTGACCCAAAATCATTAGTGATCCAAGTTGATTCCAGTGACATCTGATAGATTAGTGGTATCTACCAAAAAAACTTGACATGTGATAGATTAGTGGTAATCTACCAAAATAACTTCCTGACGACTAGGTATAATTTTGATAAGATATGTTTTGAGTTTGAGTTTTTAATACTACACAATATTCCAGAAAGTGCTCTCCTTGGGAGGCATTCCTACATATTTACCCTTCTTTTTGGACATTTTTTCTGTTTACTTTTTGCATGTTTTCAATATTTATTTTTAAATTTTTTCTTTTGTTTGGTGGAATTTCATGATATATATTTAAAATTGAATGTTAGACACTTCATGGTCTAAATTTAATACACAATTAAAAAGTTACGGTTTATATTTGATGAGGTTGAAATAGTATGGTAAATTTCAAATAGAGATCATATTTACACAAATTTCTTCCCCAAAAAAAAAAGAAAACGATTAAAATTTAAGGGGAAATTGAAAAAAAAAAAATAAAAAAAAAAAAATATATTATATATATAAATTTTACGGTTAGACTTTATAGGAGCAACCTTAATCACAACTGTAGGATTTAATTAGAGTGTACATACTGAATAAGAATGAATATATTATGAAAAGATTTTTTATAGGGGATGAGAAGATTTTTTTAGACAACACTACAACAGTATAAACTTCACTTTAGCGACGAAAAAAAAAAAAACATTCCAGTCATATATTTTCTTGTATTACTTTCAGTCACACATATATAGAATGAATTTGGACAATAATGGCTTTACCTTTCCATTGATATGAGATAACCCACATATACAATTTAAAGATCACACACAGTGTCTCCACATAATGTATCTAAACATAAATGTGAATCTAACCTAATCAAACCTCCTATAGAATCAAGCTAAATCAACTTATTATGAATAAATATAAAATAATTTAAAACCAAATTACAAGAATGAATTTATCCTTATCAATCACAAAACTTTAATGGACTAAATGAATCATTTTTAGTCATAAGCTAGTAAATAATATACATTTAGTCACAAAAATTCTTTTGAAATGTTTGTTTTCCAGTTTAATTGGTTTGTTGATCGGCAGAATAAAAAACTTACAAAAGCCTAAAAGAAGTTTGTACTTGAGTTCGTAACTCAAATTAAAAAGAAACATCACAATATTAATGTATCAAACTGAAAATCTGGAAATATAAAATTTGCATTACAAATATTTTTTTTTCCTTCCAAAATTTAAACCAAAATACATATATCAGTAACTGAAGAAACCGAGCCAAAGATAGAGAACATAAATAGATAAAAAAAGAAACGAAATCTCTGTACATAATAAAGAAAATCAAGTACTAATATAAATGGAGAAGTACGGTAAAATGACAATAGCAAATCTGGTGCAGCTCCTCAATTTATCTTTACCCAGTATTCTTCCTCCGAAATTTCTATCTCCAAGTCCCGAAGAATCAAATTCAGTATACCAAGATTCTATCACATTGACATAATCATAATCATAAACATAATCACGATCATAATCGTAGTCATCGTCATCGTCATCGTCATCAGATCTGCTAGCGGCAGCACAAGCACCAATAAGAGTGCTAGTTCCCGCCATAAATAATTTATCAACCAAAGACAAAAACAGCTGCTGCTGCAACACTCACTATACACCAAAGCGCCATATATATCTACACACACACACACACACACACACACATATATATATATATATATAATTGTGAGATATTCTAAAACAAGAGAATTGTGTGCCGACACAAAAAATTTAAATATTAGCCCTTATATAGATAGAGGAGGTTCCATATTTTTCATAAGCTCTTTTTGATTACCAGCTAGCTAGGCAGCTACTTAACTCATCTATATTCATTGTCGCTAGGGTTGCATGCGACAGTACTGCATTGGAATGTGAAATGTCGTCTTTATATCATCTACACATGCATTGAACAAGTAGCCATCAAGGTCTCTTAGATTACTTAAACCAATCGGGTTCGGGTTCTTTAATTTCTTGCATCGGAATGTGAAACGGTTTAGCACGTATTTAGTCATTACATACATAAATATGTGTATATAGAATTTATATCTATATATTCTGTATTTTAGAGCATCTCTTCCATCAATGATAAATTTTGACATTTATAAATAAAATGCTTTCTAATGAAGTAGTATACTTTTTGTCATATCTTATAAATTTTATGACAAATTTGTCTTAAGATATAATCAATGTTAAATTTAACTTTTACTTCTTATTAGTTTTTTTTTTTTTGAACTTGGGAGTGGGGTAATTCGAACTTGACACCTATAGAAGAAGTCAGAAGTGGTAAATATTACTGCTAGATTATACCTGCAATCACTATTGTCTTCAATTTTCAATATAATCCTGAAAATAATTTATTTTAAATTATTTGAATGCTAAAAGTTCACTTTTACAAATTCCATTGCATAACAAAAAAATAAATAAATAACAAAAAAATAAATTTCATTTGTAGCAAAAGTAAATAACATTAGCATAGATGTATTGCAGATGGTCTAATAAAGATGATAAAGTGTAGAAATGATATTGAAGTATGAAAATGCTTTTCACTCTCTTTTGTAGGAAATAATATTGATATAGTCAAATGCATCGGAGATGGTCTTAGATTTATCTAGAAAAGCAGAGAAATATGTCCTTTATTTTGAAGCTCAAAATGTATACATTTCAATTTTTAAACTTATATAAATATTCATATCATAGAATAATCAGTGATCAATTTTCGACATTAAAAGAAAAAATATCCTTAGAACATTAAAAATGAAAACTTAATATGCTTTTAAAAATGAATGTGCTGTTTATTAACAATTGACAACATATAGGCTATTTCGTATTTACTACAAAATACTCAAAATTATGTTATTTGCTACAATTACCGTATATATAATACAAGGGGAAAACTTTTATAAAATTAGAAATTCTATACGGGTCAGGCCGGGGCTATAATCCGAAGATCTAAAATCTCAAACAAACCCTGTTTGGGGTTTTGGATCAGGCCCAAACAGATGTAATCCGGTCTATATTTACAGCTTTATATAGAACTTGCTTGGTTATGATTTTCCTTGAAACTCAGCTTCTATTGCTCCCTAAGATCTATACTAATGTCAAAGCAAAGGGCACGTCATTTTTGAATCTCCCTTGTTTCTGCTAAATTTTTATATTATTGAAAATAACTTTGGAAAATTTTTTATAATTCATGTCGTTGAAACTCCAGTAACACGGAGCATAGGAACGGATGTCAAAATTCCACACAATGGCTCAAGTTCACCATCAGATGCTTAATTTCAAATTTTCGAATCCTTAAGAATAGTAGAATACATATTCGTATATTATTTTTCGATTATCCTCAACAATATAACATCAAAAACCACCACACATGAATTTTCATGCTTCCTTCTTTATGGTGCCAAGACTCCTGGCAGAGTTAATTCAGAGAATAACAATTATTTGTCAGTTACTCAACATTTTCTTAGGTAAATATATTAGGTGGTTAATTTGGCATCTTTGTAAAGGACTTTAGTTTTACCTGCCACCAAGTTGAGCTCAAAGAAATTAAAAAATTGAAATAATAAGCGATGACAACTTGATATGGCTCGCTAACTCGAAAATAACAATGAATTGGAAATAGATGGAAAAAAAAAAAAAACGAAAAAAAACAAACGAAAATGGAACAGAAAAAATTGTGAAAAGAAAGGAATCTAATAGGTAGATAATGACATATGATTCCAAATGTCAAGATCTCAAATTACATAGCGTTACTCTTTCCAAAACCCCAACATGATCAAACAAAGATCAAGAGTTAAGATGCACAAAACATAACCACTTTTCCAAACAAAAGACACATAGGTAACTACACTACTAGAAAAAGGGGATACCACGACGGTTAAAACCGTCGTCGTATCGATTCCACGGACCGTTTTCCAACCGTCGTGGAATCCAGAGTCGTGGAATCTTTTAAGATTCCACGACGGTTTTTTAACCGTCGTGTAATGTGAAATTTTTCACATTCTGCCTGATTTTAAGACCATACCACGACGGGCCCATTTAAAAACCGTCGTGGTATCATGGATACCACGACGGTCTCACATTCAAACCGTCGTGGTATCCGAGGGATACCACGACGGTTCCAAGTGGAACGGTCGTGGTATCCTGGGATACCACGACCGTTCCACCTCGGGACGGTCGTGGTATCCCGAGGGATACCACGACCGTTCCACCTCGGGACGGTCGTGGTATCTCGAGGGATACCACGACGGTTCCCCTCGGGACCGTCGTGGTATCCCTCGAGGATACCACGACGGTCCCGAGGAGGACGGTCGTGGTATCCCCGGGATACCACGACGGTCCCGAGGGGGAACCGTCGTGGTATCCCTCGGGATACCACGACCGTCCTCTTCGGGACGGTCGTGGTATCCTCTCGGGATACCACGACCGTTCCCCTCGGGACCGTCGTGGTATCCCGAGGGGATACCACGACCGTCCTCCTCGGGACCGGCGTGATATCCCGAGGGTTACCACGACGGTTTTTTACGTGGGACCGTCGTCGGTGCGAATTTTTTTTATAAAAAAAAAAATTTTGGCAAATTCGTTTAATTTCTCACGGGTAGTAAATCCCGTATGTTAGTACGTTACACATGCAATCGAATTTCCAAAAATATTATGTAATTACTTAGATAAAATTGTACAACAACTAATATAACGATAGGTAGTGAAATGTCTCTATATTTTTCTAGTCAATATTGTATACACCGCATTACAAAATTAGCCCACTCGGTCCTAACCAAACTCATGTCAGCATCAGTATAAAAATCCTTGGTTTGAAGCACGGCTAGTCCATCAACAGTATAGGTTATTTCTCGCATGTAAGCTAACAAAAAAAACCGCATTCTACATAACCCTTCCTGTATTGGACCATCGAACGGTATCAATCAACGTTTGCCAGTTGCGTCGCTGTCTCATTCCGCTTCCCACCAACAGTTTCCAATCATTAAGTGCCCTATCAATTTGACAAATTTCAAAACAATTACAATAACAATTATTTTATGTCTAATCATAGATATAAACACATAAAAGAATACTTACGTCGTAATTAAGTCTTTAAAATCATCACCCGGTGCGTTTCCTAGAGGATTAAAGTACATGACCGAGTCATCCCACGGATCAATCACTGCCAATATCCAATGTTGGCCGCTATTATATGGCATCAGAAACCGCTTTCCCTTTGGTGCGTTTCTTATGATCCGTAGAATACATTCGGCCCTCTCTCTAACGTAGGTGGCCCGATCTACATTCTGCTGAACTGGTGAGACAAGGACTGGTGAAATAAACTCGAACCGTTGATCCATACCTGTTCTTGCACAACACTCGACTAAGTATCTGCAAAATAAGTAGGCACACTTGTTATGGAAAAACAACATATATAAGATTAAGAAGATAAATAATTAAATTATTTAAGGATAAATGTATTACCTGATGTAAACCATTATGCTGTTTGCACTAATTTCTTTAAATGAAATGAAATGATATACATCTTCAAACCCAATATATATGGGCATCTCATCGCCCATGACGATAGTGTTGTTGTGGGCAGACTATTTGTGTACCGTCCCGCATGGAACTTTGTGCGTAAAATGCCAAAGGTCTCAATTCGAAGGAAACATCATTAAGGTTAAACGAAGGCATTTCTTCTTGCGCCGGTTGTTGTTCTACCTCCGGTTGTGACTGTATTTTCTTCCTCCCTGCTCTCTTTTTTCGTACGTTTGCTTCCCTCAGGCTGTGTTCAGGAGCACGACTGGGACCTTTACTTGCCTGACTTAAACTAGTTTGCACGACGACTAAACTTTTCGGCCAAGCAACAAACCCACCGACAACTTCTTCTACAGATGTGGCTTCGTTTGTCGGAATTGGTAGGAGTGCACGATTTATTTTTGGGACCGTAACGGTCACTCGTACATTCTCCTCACCTAAAGGAATCCCATGGACTGTGTCGGTTGGAACACAGTCCACGTATGCCCTGCCGATTGCAACAAGAACGACTCCTCCGTTAACTAAATCAGGAATAAACAGCTGGCATTCCTTACTTGCGTTCGGCATGGAATTCGGATCCGACGGCCCCAGCTTCTTTTTCATTCAAAGTGCAACTAGCTTTGAAGCTGTTGTGTTGATCTACGGTAGGTGCGGTCATCTCCTCGGCCATAGTGTCTCGGTTTATGCCGTGCTTCGCACAAAGTTCCTGTACGGTTCTTTCCAATGCGGCAATCTTTAGTTTCATATTCGACACTTCATCTTTTTGCTTTGACGGATGCACCAGATTGAAGTATTGCGATTGCTTGACAAACTTAGATTGCCCCCGAATCCGTCCCGAATGCTCGGCATTGCCTAATGCCTTGGTCAATATGTCCTCTGTCCCCACAGATTCAAAACTTCCTTGTGTCTTTTGTTGAGTAAACTCGTCCTGTAACAATTAGAGAAAATGTTATGAACTTGCAAACATAAAGAGTTTACTGAATGGTTGTATTATAAATGGATTCGAAAACTTACTATATGCTCGGCAATATTTTTAAATTCTTCCTTCTTAAATCCTCCATCGGGATTGACGCGCATGTCCAGCCAGCTGTCATACCGTTTTGCATATTTGCCAAACTTTTCGAACTGCATCCCAATAATTAGCGTTAGTAAACATTAGCGAATAAATTGGAAGTACAACATACCCTTATCACAATTTTTCCAAGTAAGTAGCCTACATGAGCTTGGTCACGTTTCCTATAGCCGTCTCGGCCCCCTGTAGATCCGTATTTGCTCTTCTTTCTCATCTCACTTCCTTGTTCGGACAGTCGTTTGAATTCCGGTGAACGTCGGTACGCGATGAATTTTTCCCAATCCTCCTGGGTGATGGTGGGGTAATTGTGAACAACTTTTGGCGGTCGTTGCCACACATTTTCGTCATCAAGCTGATCTCCGACAAAAGCTTTGAAGAGATCGTATCGAAAGCATTTAGCTGACTCCCCACAAGACTTCAAAATTCCTCTTTTGTTGGATTCGTCAACAGTGAATGAAGTTACAACTTCCATCCACACTAGTTCTTTCCTTGGAGCTAAATCGGCACTTCTAAAGTCGGATATCCAAATGGGTATGTGCTCTCGAGCAAGCACTCCAATCCAACTCTGTAATTCATCACCTGGCTTCCCTATAGGTTGCCCTTTACCGTCAAACGAAACTTCAATTCGTTCCCCCTTTGTCCTCACTTGGTGGACTCTTGTCATTAGAGTTGCTCTTCGTCGACCATCTTCCTCGGGATTGAATGTAGGTGAGTTGGTTCGGCGAGGTTTTCCAACATGAGTTTGCGTTGAGCATCCCTCCTCGTGATCTTGCGACATTTTAAATCAACCTAATGCAACTCTAGTAAGGTGGCCATTCACAAATGAAAAAAAATTTGTGATCAAATTTAACGTGTAATCATGGCACCCAAACACATAATAAGATTGTAAATCCGTCCAACTTAACATATACTATTTACTTATATTTATATAAATAACATACAACATAACCAATTATGCAATATATCGACAATGTCAAATGCTAAAACATAAGTGTCAAAATCAATCATTTTCCCGCAAAATCCCCAATTCCGTGCCTTACCCACGGAATTTAGTTTAATCTAATAATAATTAGAACGCACCAAGGCATCGAATTTAACTTGTAATCATGGCACCTAAACACATAAAAAGATTGTAAATCCGTCCAACTTAACATATACTATTTACTTATATTTATATAACTAATATACTATTTTTTTTTTTTGGGGTGGAAAAGATTGTTTAAGGTTGTACTTGGCCTTGATTTTTGATCTTTTTTCTTTTCTTAATTATTACATTCTTGTTTGAAGTTATTGTGCCGCGTAATTCTTTGCTTTAGTTTTGAATTTTATTGTCGTTTTCCCTTACCCGAAATATGCCCTTTCAAAATCCCAACTTAACATGCCCGCAAAAACCAATTCATAAAAAACGTTTCCTTTTAATATGAAATGTGGAACAATAATGAACAATTACAATTGACCAATAAAATCTACTATGAAAAGCTTATAACTAACCTTTGGCGACGTTGGCGACGGCGAGGAGAGAGAGAGGGAGGCCGTGGGTCTCGTGGGCGACGGCGAGGAGAGAGAGAGGGAGGGCCGTGGGTCTCGTGGGCGACGGCGAGGAGAGAGAGAGGGAGGCCGTGGGCGACGTTGGCGACGGCGAGGAGAGAGAGAGGGAGGCCGTGGGTCTCGTGGGCGACGGCGAGGAGAGAGAGAGGGAGGCCGTGGGTCTCGTGGGCGACGGCGAGGAGAGAGAGAGGGAGGGCCGTGGGCGACGGCGAGGAGAGAGAGAGGAAGGACGTAGGCGACGGGCTACCGAAGGAGAAAGAGGGAGAAAAATTGGCTTGGTGGACGGCGTGGGCGAGGAGAGATAGAGAGGAAACTAAGAGAAAAATGGGAGATTGCCAAAGTTAGATAGAGAAATAATGGAGATTGGGAAGACAACCAATGTAAAATAAGGGGGAGAATGCCGAAAAAGTATGGAAAAGAGAGATGGAAGAGGACAAACAATTAGAAATTGACCAAAAAAAAATGCGCGCGCACGTTTTTCGGGGGAAATTTAAATTCCCCCGATACCACGACGGTCATGGAAACCGTCGTGGTATCTGTATTTTTTTTTTTAAAAAAAAAAAATTCTTGAAAATTTTTTTTATTATTTTTGTAGGTACCACGACGGTTTCCATGGAAACCGTCGTGGTACATGGATTTTTTAAAAAAAAAATAAAAAAAAACTTTTTTTGAAAATTTTTTTTATTATTTGGGTAGGTACCACGACGGTTTCCATGGAAACCGTCGTGGTACATGGACTTTTTTTAAAAAAAAAAAAAAAAAAATTTTTAAAATTTTTTTTTATTATTTCGGTTATTCTATTAATTCACACATGTATAGTAAGCATTTATATAAATAATTAATATATTGTACATGTGCACAATTAACATATTAGTTTGTATATAACAACTTCTGCACGAATTATATACAACGAAAAATAAACTATCAAGATTTTTTGTTTTTCTTTTTGGGCTTCTCAACTCGTGTCCACTCGACATCTAAACGAAGTAAGTGTGAGGTATCATCGTCCAAATCATCAATCTCCTCGACTGGTGGCAGTCCGCTTGTGAAAGATGGAATGTCGGTGCAATCTTCAACAGTTTCTTGGTCGTCACCGTGCATTGTTTGCTTCATTGGCACAACTAAAGATAAATCTAAATTATCGGGATCCGTTGTGTAAAATACCTGGACCGCTTGCGACGCCATAATGAAAGGATCATTTTTGTATCCCAAACGCCTAAAGTCCACAACCGTCACGCCGTCCCTATCAATCTTAACAAAATTATTGTCAGCCCAATTGCATTTAAAAAGTGCTATCCGCAAGCCGCAATAATCTAGTTCCCAAATATCGTCAATGAACCCAAAGTAGTTCATGCTACCGTATACCGGGTTCTTGTCCTTTGCGGATGAAATGTGCATAGACTCGGCACGGAGGCTGACACCACTATTTTGGACGGTATGCTTCGCATCTCTTTCGCGAGTGTAGAAGGAGTAGCCATTGACAGAGTACGATGTATATCGGGTGACTATCGATGACGGTCCTCTTGCTAGCTTCATTAAGTCTTGGGAAAGGCCAGGCTTCATATGCAAATGTTTTCTTAGCCACTCCCGAAATGTCCGGTTGTGCTCATCTTGAATCCACTTCTCAGATCTGGTTTTCCTCGGATTCGCAACTCTTAATTCCGCCATGTGAACTTCAATAAAAGGCTCCACTTCCTTAGCATTGTGCAAAACGTACAGACAAGCCTTTTCCCATTCATCTCTATTTACTGGTGAATGAACGCCCACGGATAGTCCTTTCGACGTAACTTGACCCCTCGTTGGCAACCCTATTGGGTCCGCGTTTGACAAATACTCGGAGCAAAATTCAACTGACTCCTCGGCTATGTAGTTTTCCACTATACATCCCTCCGGCCTATTTCGGTTCTTCACATAGCTTTTCAAAACCTTCATGTACCTTTCGAAAGGATACATCCACCTCATATGGACCGGTCCACATAGTTTAACTTCCCGAACTAAGTGCACCGTTAGGTGGATCATGATATCAAAAAAGGCTGGTGGGAAATACTTCTCAAGCATGCACAATGTCATCACCAATTCCGATTGCAGCGGATCAAGCATCAGTGGATCAATTACCTTCGAGCATATTGAATTGAAAAATGAGCATAACTTCGTAATTGCATATCGCACATCTTTCGTTAAAACTCCCCGCAATGCAAGAGATAATAATTGTTGCATCAAGATATGACAATCATGTGTTTTCATTCCAATGAGCCTCAAATCCTTCATCGACACCAATCTTTTGAAGTTGGAAGAGTACCCACTTGGCACTTTCACGGACGCAAGCCATTCACAAAGCTTTCTCTTCTCTTGTCTCGATAATGTGTGCTTTGCCGGAGGTAAGTATGTGCCGTTCGATCTTTTCTCGGGGAGCAAATTTGGCCTAATCTTCATCTCTTCAAGATCCAACCGTGCCTTTTCACCGTCTTTAGTTTTGTTTGGAATGTCAAGCAACGTGCCCACTATCGATTCACAAACATTTTTCTCAATATGCATAACATCTAAGCAATGACGGATGTAGAGTGACTTCCAATATGGAAGTTCGTAAAAGATTGACTTCTTCTTCCAAGGTCCATCGACATCCGGAGCCTTACGTTTTCTCTTCCCCAAAACTACTTTCACATCTTTAACCATCTCATAAACGGCTTCGCCTGACAAAATCCGAGGAGCTGATCTTTCTTCGGTCTTACCATCAAAAGCCTTCTTTTGTTTGCGGTATCGATGATTTGTTGGCAAGAATCTCCTGTGGCCGAGGTAAACGGTTTTCTTACCATTCTTCAACCGGATGGAAGATGTTTCCTTCATACAAACTGGACAACCGATAGAACTCTTAACAGGATAACCAGAGAGGTTGCCAAGTGCAGGAAAGTCATTAATTGACCAAATCAACATTGCACGAAGATTGAACGTATCTTGACGGTGAGAATCTTTAACTTGTAAACCGTCTTCCCACAAGCTTTTGAGGTCATCGATTAATGGTGCCAAGTACACGTCAATGTCATTCCCTGGTTGTTGTGGGCCTGAGATCAATAAAGTCAACATCAAGAACTTCCGCTTCATGCACAATTCTGGTGGGAGATTGTAGTTGACAAGTATGACTGGCCATGTACTATGCCGACTACTCATGTTACCATGTGGGTTCATTCCGTCCGTCAACAAACCGAGACGTAAATTCCTTGGTTCTGCACTGAAATCTGGATGATTGTCGTCAAAGGTCTTCCATTGAGGTGCGTCGGCCGGATGCCTAAGTTTTCCATCATCAACACGTTTATCATGGTGCCATGTCAAACTTTTAGCATGCTCGGCATTGCGGAATAAACGACGCAAACGTGGGTGCCGGTGGAATGTACCATAACACCTTAACCGGCACTCCTTTTCTACCATTCGATGGCATCTTGCCCTTCTTCCATCTTGACTCGTTACAAACCGGACATTCATGTAAAGTTTCATATTCCTTCCGGTAAAGGACGCAATCATTTGGACAGGCATGTATTTTCTCATATTCCATTCCCAAACTGCTCAACGTCTTCTTCGCCTCGTACATACTAGGTGGCAATTTATTATCCTCCGGTAGAACATCTTTTAGAAATTCTAAAAGAGTCGTGAAACTAGAATTCGTCCACCCGCCCGACGCTTTCATATTCCATAATTTAACCAATGCCCCTAATTTAGTATATTTTGTACACCCGGCATACAAGGGCGTTTCGGCATCATTAATCATTGCCTCAAATAACTCCGGACGGTGCACAAAGTTCTCTTCCAAATCATTCACCATATTGAACATATTATCACCAACGTCTTCATCAACAATAGGCTCTTTACCTTTACCTTTAGTGCTCGTCGATGTAGAGTTAATATTGAAAAAAGCTTCGCCATGTAAATACCAAGTTTGGTAAGAACAAATAATCCCATAAGCGCGCAAATGCCCTCTAACATCATCAATGGAATGAGATCTATGATTACCACAAATTTGACACGGACACGGAATCTTATCATCTTGTATGTGAGCTTTGGCAAATGACAAAAATTCTTCAACACCATCTCCATATGCTTTAGACAATCTATCAAACCACATCCATTTCCTATCCATGATTTGCAAATCCTAAATAAAAAAATTTAAATTAAATAATTTATTACAAGGTCGAGTACTCTATTTAATGTAACATGCATATATATAATTTTCATTACTAATTAACAACGGCCCATTAATCGGTTTTTCAACATTTGAAAATCGAATTAAGAACATAACAAATATAATTAAAATACAAAACGATCTAAATCCATAATATAATTAAGCTATCTAACATTACTTGATCACACAATTAATTTATGTCCACCCATTGCACAATTTAACTCCAAATCGATCCCAAAATATATATAAAGCAAAAAACACCTTAATTTATAAAATGATCATATCCACAAATCATCAATATTAAAACAATAACAAGTCAATCACTTACAGATAAATTATAATGATGGATATATATAGATGATGGCGATGGACGTCCACACGGTGTACTGCCTGCCTGTATTCGGAGGGATCTAACTTTATATTCGGATGATTTGTAGCTGTAAAAATTTTGACGACAACAATAAACTCTCGGCGTTCATTTTGAATTTTTCGGGACTTTTACACGACGGTTTCTGAAAAACGGTCGTGGAAGCCCGGATATCCACGACCGTCTTTCAGTAAACGGTCGTGGAAGCTCCCGTGATTCCACGACCGTTTATTAAAGACGGTCGTGGATATCCGGGCTTCCACGACCGTTTGTACAAACGGTCGTGGAAGGAGTGATTCCACGACCGTTTTTTTGAACGGTCGTGGAAGCCTCTTGCTTCCACGACCGTCTTATCTAAACGGTCGTGGAAGCACGAGGGCTTCCACGTGCTTCCACGACCGTTTAGATAAGACGGTCGTGGAAGCTCCCATGCTTCCACGACCGTTTACTTAAACGGTCGTGGAAGACCGTGCTTCCACGACCGTTTAAGTAAACGGTCGTGGAAGCCCCCATGCTTCCACGACCGTTTACTTAAACGGTCGTGGAAGCATGGGGGCTTCCACGACCGTTTACTTAAACGGTCGTGGAAGCACGGTCTTCCACGACCGTTTAAGTAAACGGTCGTGGAAGTATGGGAGCTTCCACGACCGTTTACTTAAACGGTCGTGGAAGCTCCAGTTTCCACGACCGTCTTTTAAAACGGTCGTGGTATCTTGCATTTCCACGACGGTTTTCGGAAAATTTTTTCCGCTCCGTGTTTTTTCGAATTTTCCACGACGGTTTTTAAAGAAAACGGTCGTTGATATACCGTCGTGGAATGCCTAATTTGTAGTAGTGCTAGGACGTACTAAAGAAAATGCCACGAAACCTAAAATCCTATATTATTCTTTCGCTTGCTCCGATCCAACATTTTGATCATCAGCTCAGAGCTATCCCACAACAACCACCGCCAGCACCATCGCCAACACCAACGCCACGCAGCAAACAGCGACAGCACAATAAGCAGCCACTGGACCGGCCACTGCGTTTGCCGCCACCCCAATGTGGTAGGCCGCGTTTAGTGCCGCATAAACAAAAGTGCTCCAAAACGCCATCAGCACAAGACTCAAAAATTAAAGCTCTCCTTTCTTCAGACGTATTTGTATATCTTCAAACAAATTCAAATATTGCAATGACTCAAATGCATTAATTGCTATTCATTTATATAGAAAAAGTGCAAAGGTGCAGTTCATATTTAAATTAATAAATTCAGTGTTGATTTTGGTTATTATTATTTTTTTTGAACTTGGGACTGGGGTAATTCGAACTTTTACACCTTTACGTGAAGTCAGATGTGGTAAATATTACTGTTAGATTATATCTGCAATCACTGGTGTCTTACATTTTCAATATAATCCTGATAATAATTAATTTTAAAAAGTTGAATATTAGCCCCTTATATAGATAGAAGAGAGGTGGTTCCAGATTTGTCATAAGCTCTTTTTGATTACCAGCTAGCTAGGCAACTACTTAACTCATCTATATTCATTGTCGCTAGGGTTGCATGCGACAGTACTGCATTGGAATGTGAAATGTCGTCTTTATATCATCTACACATGCATTGAAAAAGTAGCCACCAAGGTCTCTTCGATTACTTAAACCAATCGGGTTCGAGTTCTTTAATTTCTTGCATCGGAATGTGAACGGTTTAGCACGTATTTAGTCATCACATACATAAATATGTGCATATGGAATTTATTCCTATATATTTTGCATTTTGAGCATCTTTTCCATCAATGATAAATTTTGACATTCATAAATAAAAATGCTTTCTAATGAAGTAGTATACGTAATGTTAAATTTGTCATATCCTAAAATTTATTACAAATTTATCTTAGGATATAATCAATGTCAAATTTAACTTTTACTTCTTATTAGTGTTTAGTTTTTTTTTTTTTTTTTTTTCCAACTTAGGAGTGGGGCATTTCGAACTATACACTTTTCGGTGAAGTCACATATGGTAAATCACTGGTGTTTTCAATTTTCAATATAATCCTGATAATAATTTATTTTAAATTATTTGAATACTAAAAGTTCACTTTTACGAGTTCCAATGCATAACAAATAAATAAATTGTAACACCCGAATTTCTTCGGTTCATATTTTATAGACATGTCGTGTAAATATTTACCGTAATCGGTATTTCATGAGGAAGTTCGTTTTAGAACTTAATTTTGTTAAACGAGTTCTTAAGATTTATTAAGACTCTAAAACAAATTGCATGAACTCGCAAAAGACCTTTATGAGTGAAAGGAGGTCGTATTTGCACATTTCAAGACAAGTTGACGTTGACCAATAAGTCAGTTATACTAAAACGGTCGAAAAACGTCAAACAAGAATTTTAAGATAACAGTACAAGTGAAATTACTGCTAAAAACTCATTTCTTGATCAAGATGAGTTTAAATAGAATTAAAATCACCTTAGAAAAATCAAGCATACTAAGTTAGAGTTCAGGGCGAAAGGATTCGGAAAAATAAGAGAAAAATTTTTCCGATCGAGTTTTTCACAGATCGAAATTTTTAAATGCAATGTAATTTTCGATACTGGGTATTTAAGCAACTCAGTATTAAAATTTATTGCAATGTGTTGAAATTACACAATTTTTCAAAAAAGATTGAACCAAACAAGCCTTTAAGCTTAATTACATCACAATTAAGCTAATTTAGGACATAACCCTCCACACACATGGACCAATGAGCTTGTGACACCTCATCTATGAGTTGTCAACCACTCACCACTCCTCTCCCCTTATCAGCCGGCCACATCAAGCCCCCTATGGGCAATGACTTGCAAAAATTGGAGGACCCAATAGCAAGATTTGAACCAAGATTTGCCTTGGAAAAGAGAGCCTAGGATTTCCCCTAGCTAGAGACACTATTCCTAGGGATTTCAAGCCCCAATGTCAGCTGCCATTAACCCATTCCCAGCCATGCTATTCAGATTTCCCATCCAAAGAAATTCGAAGAAGAGAGAGAGAAGAGAGAGAGAGAGAGAGAGAGAGAAGAACAAGAGAGTTCAAGCCAAGAAATTGTGAGAAAACCCCCCCTAAGTATTCGGTTTTCTTGAGCGTTCCAAAGGAGAGATTGTTCAAAAAATTTTCCCCTCTCTTTCCCATCTTGCCGAGTGTTTGGGAGCCGAGAAAATCAAAAAAAATTTCGGGTTTTGGCTAGAAGCAAGGGTTGGAAGAAGGTGTGATCTAGAGCCAAGAAAAACCAACTTTTTTTGTGAGTTGGTGCTCAAGGATCCACGAAATTTTTGAGGTAAGATTTTTGGGCATTTTCTTCTCTTTTGCCGAGATTGGTTGGGGGAGGAAGTTAACAAATTTTGTGACCATTTTTGAGGTCCAAACCGTGCACCTTGGAGGCCTAATCTCAACTAGGAGCTAGCTAGTGACACCCTCGGAATTTTGAGGTAAAAATCCGAACTTTACCCTAGCTTATGGGTTCAAATTTTTGGTTCATTTTCTCAAGGGTTTTACCGTGTATTTCATGCACAAAAGTTGTAAGAGCTTAAGCTCATAATTTTCGGTTTTAGCCCTAAATAGCTTAGGTTATATTTTATGCTTGATTTAGGTTTTTGAGGTGATTATTTTGCATGTTTGGTTGGATATATGCTCTATGATTTTTGTGTGTTAGAGATGCATGCTAGGGTTTCTATTTAAGGGTTTTATGTCCCTAAAATGTTTATCAAATTTCTAGATGCATGTTTTAGGGTTTGTATGGTGATATGGTTGAGTTTTTGTTGTATGTATGTTTCTCTCTCAAAACCGTGGACCGAGGGGTCTCGGCTTTGAATCGCATCCGAAACATGGGATTTAAAATTTTATGTATATGAGGGACGTTAGAAGACGTGCATGTGTTAGTAGGTCCCGCATTGGGCGGTCGAGCTAGAGCGACGCATAGGGACGTAAAATTTGGACTAACACCAAAACTGCTCTCGGGTCCAACACCCGGCAGCTCGGAAAAGTGGGATTTACAGGTCCTTAGAGGCCGAATGGGTAAAAACTTAAAACACAAAAGTTGTTCGTTAGGGTGTTTCCTAAGGGGTCACACGAACAGATTTTAAAAATATGGCTTCAATGGCCTTTGTTTTTAAGAAAAACCGAGAACTGGTCAGGGTGACCAAGTTCCAACGATTCACACGTGTTCAAACAAAAAATGGTATCAAATGAGCCAGAATCAGAAAATGTTCAAAACATGAAAGTTTTAGATCTTTTTGTTAGCTACAACTTTCATGAAGAAAGTGTTTCCAAATTCGTTTTATATTTTAAGTTATGAATTTTCAAACAAAAGCCGTGCTGTGAACAAAATTTCATGCATGGGATTTTCTAGACCAATGACTAGGAAAAACGTTTTTCTAATTTTCAAACATCATTTGCAAACCCGAAAATCGTTCCAAAGGCGGTTTTCGATCCCCAAATGTTTTATAGAAATATTTTCAAGTGTTTTGTGATTTTCAAGACAAGTTTGGGTACTATTCACCAAACTTACTTAAATAAACTAGAAAATGATATTTTAAACAAGTTCAAGGTTTTCAAGATTAAAATGAATAAGATACTGCGTTAGTAGCCGGAAAATTATTCCGAGTGACTAGGGCCTTGCCCAAGCTCAGAGTTAACCTTGCGGATTGAGGTTTAAGTTAAGATTATGGTTTTCTACATGAACCCTTAATTAATAATTCCGTTGTGGGTTACTCCGTGTGACCCCTTCACATGTGTTAGTAGAGGGACGTATAACCGAAAAATGTATATGTTGGTTTAATCCTACATTAAACGATTTTAGAATAGAGACCTCACGTGTAAACGTCCATGGGCAGGAGGTGACCTACGAGCGTGCTCGGGAAAGGAAATTCGATCACGCGAACAACGAAGACAAGGTAAGTACAACGTCGCCTACAGCATAGGCTAGAGTTGTATGTTTACCAACATGTTTGCTTTACACTGTTTAAGTGTTATTTGATGATTTGCTCGATGGTTGCAATATGCTTACTGTATGATGAATGTTTTAAATGCTAATGCTATGCTTTAAAAGTATGTTTCAAGTATTGTTATTATGCTTACACGAAAAAGTACGCATGTCCATGCATTGATAGAACATGAGATTAGGAGACATCATATAAGTATGCTCACTAATCTATCAAGTGGTAAAATGTCAAGAAAGACATACAAACAGAACGTTTGAGAAAAGGCCACAAGAGCCAGTGTCGTGCCCCCTGATGACGGTCGGGTCGAAAGCTTGGGCAATTTCCTCAAGCTGCGCGCCGGGTACGTGCACATCAAGTTAACGGGCCCATAAGTAAAATCAACAAAATAAAGTGTGATACAAGAAAGCAAGCATAACTGGACATAAACGGTTCATGCATTTCACGATAGAATGTCATGTTTAAGATTAAGAAATCGATGATATGATGCTATGTTTATGATTTCATGTTAAGATGTCATGTAAAAGGTTATGTATAATTCATGTAATTGGTTCGCGATATAGGAGTTGTACTTGCTGAGCTTTCGCTCATTGTTTGAAGTTTATGCTGTAGGTAAACAGCCTGTTTTGAATTAACTGCATGGTGGAGGGTGAAGCCGGTGGCTGTGAAATGATGAACGGGTCGGGGTTCACGACTCAGAAGGAATTAATTAATATATCTATTTTGAGAAAACAGACAGTTATTTTATTTATGTATGAGTGTATGTAAATATTTTCTAAGTATAATGCTTCCGCTAAATATAAAAAAAAAAAAAAAAAATCCCCACTATTTTCATGACATATGATAAACAAAAATGGGATAAAACAAGTTTAAGTTCAAGTAAGTTAAGTCAAGTGACGGCCTGTGCAAGGCGGGTCGTCTCATAAATAAATAAAAATGACATTTGAGATATCATTATATCATTGGAGTATAAAGTATGGAAATGTTATTTTTCACTCTCTTTTGTTGCAAATATAATATTAGCATAAATGTTTTGCAGATGGTCTAATAAAGATGATAAATTATAGAAATGATATTTGAAGTATGAAAATGCTTTTCACTCTCTTTTGTAGGAAATATAGCATTGACATAATAAAATGCATCGGAGATGGTCTTAGGTTTATCTAGAAAAGCAAAAAGTATGTCCTTTATTTTGAAGCTCAAAATGTCTATATTTCAATTTAGAAACATATATAAAATTTCATATCATAGACTAATCAGTGGTCAATTTTCGACATTAAAAAGATAAAAATACCCTTAGGACGGTAAAAATGAAATTTTAATATGCTTTTAAAAATGAAATTTTAATATGCTTTTAAAAATGAATGTGCTGTTTATTAACAATTGACAACAGATAGGCTATTTAGTATTTACTAAGAAAAGACTCAAAATTATGTTATTTGCTATAATTACCGTATATTGAATACAAGGGCAAAAATTTGATAAAATTAGAAATTCCATACGGATCAGGCCGGGGCTATAATTCGAAGATCTAAAATTTCAAACAAACCCTGTTTGGGGTGTTGGATCAGGCCCAAACAGATGTAATCCGGTCCATATTTACAGCTTTATAGAGAACTTGCTTATGAATTTTCTCAAAACTCAGCTTCTATTGCTCCCTAAGATCTATACTATTGTCAAAAGCAAAGGGCACGTCATTTTTGAATCTCCCTTGTTTCGGCTGAATTTTTATATAGTGAAAATGACTTTGGAAAAATTATAATGATTCATGTCGTTGAAACTCCAGCAACACGGAGTATAGGAACGGGTGCCAAAATTCCACACAATGGCTGAAATTCACCATCATATGCTTATGTCAAAGTTTTTTAAATCCTTAAGAATGGTAGAATACATATTCGTATATTATTTTTCGATTATCCTCACCAATATAACATCAAAAACCACCATAGATGAATTTTCATGCTTCCTTCTTTATGGTGCTAAGACTCATGGCAGAGATTAATTCAGAAAGTAACAATTATTTGTCAATTATTCAACATTTTCTTAGGTAAATATTAGGTGGTTAATTTGGCATCTTTGTAAAGGACTTTAGTTTTACCTTCCACCAAGTTGAGCTCAAGAAATTAAAAAATTGGAATAATAAGCGATGACAACCTTATATGGCTCGCTAACTCGAAAATAATAATGAATTGGAAATAGATGGAAAAAGAAGGAAAAAAAAAAAAAAAACGAAACAAAAAAAAAACGAAAATGGAACAGAAAAAATTGTGAAAAGAAAAGGAATCTAATAGGTAGATAATGGCATATGGTTCAAAATGTCAAGAACTCAAATTACATAGCGTTACTCTTTCCAAAACCCCAACATGATCAAAACAAAGATCAAGAGTTAAGACGCCCAAAACATAACCACTTTTCCAAACAAAAGACACATAATTAACTAGGACGTACTAAACAAAATTCCATGAAACCTAAAATCCTATACTATTCTTTCGCTTGCTCCGATCCAACATTTTGATCATCAGCTCAGAGCCATCCCAGAATAGCCACCACCACCACCATCGCCACGCAGCAAACAGCGACAGCACAAACAGCAGCCACTGGACCGGCCACTGCATTTGCCGCCACCGCAATGTGGTAGGCTGCGTATAGTGCCGCAGTAAAGCTCCAAAAGCCCATCAGCAAAAGACTCAAAAATTAAAGCTCTCCTTTCTTCAGAGACGTATTTGTATATCTTCAAACAAATTCAAAAATTGCAATGACTCAAATGCATTAATTGCTTTTCATTTATATAGGAAAAGTGCAAAGGTGCAGTTCATATTTAAATTAATAAATTCAGTGTTGATTTTGATTTTTTTTTTTGAACTTTGGAGAGGGATAATTTGAACTTTACACCATTAGGTGAATTCAGATGTAATAAATATTACTGCTAGACTATACCTACAATCGGTGTCTTCGATTTTCAATATAATCCTGATAATAATTTATTTTAAAAAGTTGAATATTAGCCCCTTATATAGATAGAAGAGAGGAGGTTCCAGATTTTTCATAAGCACTTTTTGATTACCAGCTAGCTAGGCAACTACTTTACTCTTCTATATTCATTATTGTCGCTAGGGTTGCATGCGTTGGAATGTGAAATGTTGTTTTTATATCATCTACACATGCATTGAACAAGTAGCCACCAAGGTCTCTTCGATTACTTAAACCAATCGGGTTCGGGTTCTTTAGTTTCTTGCATTGGAATGTGAACGGTTTAGCATGTATTTAGTCATCACATACATAAATATATGTGTATATGAAAGTTATTTCTTTATATTCTGCATTTTAGAGCATCTCTTATGATGATAAATTTTGACATTTATAAATAAAAATGCTTTCTAATGAAGTAGTATATGTAATGTTAAATTTGTCACATCCTAAACTTATGACAAATTTGTCTTAAGATTTAATCAATGTCAAATTTAACTTTTACTTCTTATTAGTTTTTAGGTTTTTTTTTTTTGAACTTCGGAGTGAGGTAATTCGAGCTTCACACCTTTAGATGAAGTCAGATGTAGTAAATATTACTGTTAGACTATACCTGCAATCACTGGTGTCTTCAATTTTCAATATAATCCTGATAATAATTTATTTTAAATTATTTGAATGCTAAAAGTTCAATTTTACGAGTTCCATTGCATAACAAAAAAATAAATAAATAAAATGAAATTTGAGATATCATTATATCATTGGAGTATAAAGTATGGAAATGTTATTTTTTTCACTCTCTTTTGTAGAAAATATAATATTAGCATAGATGTATTGCAGATGGTCTAATAAAGATGATAAAGTGTAGAAATGATATTTGAAGTATGAAAATGCTCTTCACTCTCTTTTGTAGGAAATATAACATTGACATAATCAAATGCTTCGGAGATGGTCTTAGGTTTATCTAGAAAAGCAGAAAGTATGTCCTTTATTTTGAAGCTCAAAATGTCTACATTTCAATTTTTAAACGTATATAAAAATTCATATCATAGACTAATCAGTGATCAATTTTCGACATTAAAAAGATAAAAATTCCCTTAGAACGGTAAAAATGAAAATTTAATATGCTTTTAAAAATGAATGTGCTGTTTATTAACAATTGACAACAGATAGGCTATTTAGTATTTACTAAGAAAAGGCTCAAAATTATGTTATTTGCTATAATTACCGTATATTGAATACAAGGGTAAAAATTTGATAAAATTAGAAATTCTATACGGGTCAGACCGGGGCTATAATTCGAAGATCTAAAATCTCAAACAAACCCTGTTTAGGGTGTTGGATTAGGCCCAAATAGATGTAATCCGGTCCATATTTACAGCTTTGTAGAAAACTTGCTTGGTTATGATTTTCCTTGAAACTCAGCTTCTTTTGCTCCCTAAGATCTATACAAATGTCAAAAGCAAAGGGCACGTCATTTTTGAATCTCCCTTGTTTCTGCTGAATTTTTATATATTGAAAATAACAATGGAAAAATTATTATGATTCATGTCGTTGAAACTCCAGTAACACGGAGCATAGGAACGGATGTCAAAATCCCACACAATGGCTCAAGTTCACCATCAGATGCTTAATTTCAAAGTTTTCGAATCCTTAAAGAATAGTAGAATACATATTCGTATATTATTTTTCGATTATCCTCAACAATATAACGTTAAAAACCACCACACATGAATTTTCATGCTTCCTTCTTTATGGTGCCAAGACTCATGGCAGAGTTAATTCAGAGAATAACTATTATTTGTCAGTTACTCAACATTTTCTTAGGTAAATATTAGGTGGTTAATTTGGCTTCTTTGTAAAGGACTTTAGTTTTACCTTCCACCAAGTTGAGCTCAAGAAATTAAAAAATTGGAATAATAAGCGATGACAACTTGATATGGCTCGCTAACTTGAAAATAATAATAAATTGGAAATAGATGAAAAAAAAGGGAAAAAAATAAACGAAAATGGAACAGAAAAAATTGCGAAAAGAAAAGGAATCTAATAGGTAGAGAATGGCATATTATTCAAAATGTTAAGATCTCAAATTACGTAGCGTTACTCTTTCCAAAACCTCAACATGATAAAAACAAAGATCAAAGACTCACAGAACATAACCACTTTTCCAAACAAAAGACACATTATTAACCAGGACGTACTAAAGAAAATGCCATGAAACCTAAAATCCTATATTATTCTCTCGCTTGCTCAGATTAGACATTTTGATCATCAGCTCAGAGCTATCCCACAACAGCCACCACCACCACCATCGCCATGCAACAAACATCGACAGCACAAACAGCAGCCACTGGACCGGCCACCGCGTTTGCCGCCACCGCAATGTGGTAGGCTGCGTTTAGTGCCGCATAAACAAAAAAGCTCCAAAACCCCAATATCATCAAAAGACTCAAAAATTAAAGCTCTCCTTTCTTCAGACGTATTTGTATATCTTCAGACAAATTCAAATATTGCAATCACTCAAAATGCATTAATTGCTATTCATTTATGTAGGAAAAGTGCAAAGGTGCAGTTCATATTTAAATTAATAAATTCAGTGTTGATTTTGGACTTTTTTTTTTTTTGGAACTTCGGACTGTGAACAAATTAGTCTTATTCCTTCGAGACACTCCGTTTAGTCCCTGAATTATCAATATTTTGTCATTTTAGTCCTTAAACTTTTAGATTTGGTTAATTTAGTCTTTGAATTTTTGTTTTTGACAGTTTTGGTCCCTAAAATTGAAATTGATGAAAGATTTTTTTCATCCGTTTTTACGTTTTTGGCTATTTTATCATTATATTTATTGTATAATTGTAATGACTCGTGTCTCACTTTGGTATGATATTGTCTGCTTTGGGGCCTCATGCCCGCATGGTTTTACGTTTGGACTTATCACAAAAGGCCTCATACCATTAGGAGGTGATATCTTTACTTATGAACTGTGACGTCCTAAAACTTCCTAAACTTAATTTCATGAATTATTATAATGGATTTTATTTATTAATCGACTTCTACTGAATTATTTTGATGAAAATCAAATTTTAAGATCATAAATGATTTTATATATATCATCCATATGATTTTGATACTTTAACAATGTTGAATTTCTTTTTTTTTTAATGAGAAATTAAATATACATAGAAAATAGGTCAAATGACATATAAATTTATACGAAAAATTTATTATGTCTTATTATAGGCATAAATGTCAATTTTTGAGAAGGAATTGTAATTACTATTAGTAAGTCGATTTGATGACCTTAGTACTTATTTTGATCATATCAACATTTAAGTATTGACGGTATGATTGAGAAATTAAATGTGTCACATATATAGGAAATGAATGGTGGATGATTGAGCAAGGTTGTGATTAGATTTGAAATCAATGGTATAGATTTTATGTGAAGGGATTCTAGGCAAATCAATGGCCAAGTTTTGGATACTAAGTGACCAATGAGAGGTTAGGTCAAGGATTGGTGTGATGGATGATCAAATGGGTGAAATCAAAGATGATAACCATTCATCAATGGATGGAAAATTGGAAGAAAGAAAAACAAAAAACAAAAAATAAAAATAGGAAGCCTTAAGGGCGGATCTGATTTTGAGTCAACAAAGCAAGGATGAGATTTGAATCATGATAAATAAAAGATGTTGTGCATGCATGCAACATCAAATAAGAGATAGCATGGTTTGTTTAGGCAATATGACACAAACCAAGTATATGTTGAAGGGGACCATTTGTCTTCCCCTTTGTACAACAAAATTTTCAAACCAAATCCCCCCTGCCTCAAGTGGCGACAATCCAAGGAGGAAATCATCCAATATTTTTCGTTTTTACCCCTCAAAATACAGCTCTTTTTAAAGCCTACATTGGCTAAAATAACCCATAATTTTTCACTTCATTCTCACACAAGTTAAGCTAAAAAACCTAGCTTCTCTAGCCACCACTAAGCCTCAAAAACCACCAACTCAACTTCCCATATCCAGCACCCCTTTAGCACCCTTTCCCCTCCATTTTCAAGCTCCAAGCAACCCCATTACCAAGTTTGAAGAAGTGTGAAGCAGAGTTAGAGGATGTGTTACTAGAGGTAACCTAGTGGTTCTCTTTATGTTTTGGTCACTTTTGGAGATCTTAAGCATGTTGTTTAGTTAGAATCTTAATATGAGACGTTTAGTTACCTAGAAAAAGCGTTTCAAGAAGAAATTTGAAGGTCCAAAGTCTTAGAGGATCCACGGAGTATTTAGGTAAGATATACAAACTTTGTTAGAGCTTGTGGTTGTTGTGATAATATGGCATGAGTTATAAATTTTGGTGTGAAAAATAAATTATATAGTAGAATCTACAGTGAATAATCTTCATTTTAGGTTTTGGAATCACTTAGTTTACTTCTGTATGTTTCAAGTTATGTAGATTTGAAGTTGTGACACAAAACTAGAAAGAAAAGGAATCCCTGAGGTATAATATAGCCACGGGTTTTATGAAATCCGAATATCTTAAACTCAAATTTTGGAGCATAAGTTATAGATCTAAAAAATAGATTTTTTAAGCTTTCCAACAAGGTATCTTGCCCCTCAAACCAATTAATATGCAATTGTTAATGAATTTTACAAGTTAACACTACGAACCGAAAGATTTTGTTGGAACCCTATACCAGCCACGAGTTTTGTAAGCTTTGGATTAGTAAACCATAATATTTTGCAATATTTTCTTGATGTAGAGACTAGACATCATAAGCTTTCCAATGACATATCTGTGACGACCCGCCTTGCACAGGCCGTCACTTGACTTAACTTACTTGAACTTAAACTTGTTTTATCCCATTTTTCTTTATCATGAAAATAGTGGGGATTTTTTTTTTTTTTTTTTTTTTTTTTATATATTTAGCGGAAGCATTATACTTAGAAAATATTTACGTACACTCATACATAAATAAAATAACTGTCTGTTTTCTCAAAATAGATATATTAATTAAATCCTTCTGAGTTGCGAACCCCAACCCGTTCATCATTTCACAGCCACCGGCTTCACCCTCCACCATGCAGTTAATTCAAACAGGCTGTTTACCTACAGCATAAACGTCAAACAATGAGCGAAAGCTCAGCAAGTACAACTCCTATACCGCGAACCAATTACATGAAACATACATAACTTTTTACATGGTATCTTAAACATGAAAGCATAAACATGGCATCATATCATCGATTTCTTCATTTTAAACATGACATTCTATCGTGAAATGCATGAACCGTTTATGTTCAGTTATGCTTGCTTTCTTGTATCACACTTTATCTTGTTGATTTTACTTGTGGGCCCGTTAACTTGATGTGCACGTGTACCCGGCGCGCAGCTTGAGGAGATTGCCCAAGCTTTCGACCCGACCGTCGTCAGGGGGCACGACACTGGCTCTTGTGGCCTTTTCTCAAACGTTCTGTTTGTATGTCTTTCTTGACATTTTTCTACTTGATAGATTAGTGAACATACTTGTATGATGTCTCCTAATCTCATGTTCTATCAATGCATGAACAGACGTACTTTTCATGTAAACATAATAACAATACTTGAAACATACTTTTAAAGCATGGCATTAGCATTTGAAACATTCATCATACAGTAAGCATATTGCAACCATCGAGCAAATCATCAATTAACACTTAAACAGTGTAAAGCAAACATGTTAGGTAAACATACAACTCTAGCCTATGCTGTAGACGGCGTTGTACTTACTTTGTCTTCGTTGTTCGCGTGATCGAATTTCCGATCCCGAGCACGCTCGCAGGTCACCTCCTGCCCATGGACGTTTACACGTGAGGTCTTTATTCTAAGATCGTTTAATGTAGGATAAATCCAACATATAAATTTTTCGGTTATACGTCCCTCTACTAACACATGTGAAGGGGTCACACGGAGTAACCCACAACGGAATTATTAATTAAGGGTTCATGTAGAAAACCCTAATCTTAACTTAAACCTCAATCCGCAAGATTAACTCTGGGCTTGGGCAAGGCCCTAGTAACTCGGAATAATTTTCCGGCTACTAACGCAGTATCTTATTCATTTTAATCTTGAAAACCTTGAACTTGCTTAAAATATCATTTTCTTGTTTATTTAAGTAAGTTTGGTGAATAGTACCCAAACTTGTCTTGAAAATTACAAAACACTTGAAAATATTTCTATAAAACATTTGGGGATCAAAAACCGCCTTTGGAACGATTTTCGGGTTTGAAAATGATGTTTGAAAGTTAGGAAAACGTTTTTCCTAGTCATTGGTCTAGAAAATCCCATGCATGAAATTTTGTTCACTGCATGGCTTTTGTTTGAAAATTCATAACTTAAAATCTAAAACGAATTTGGAAACACTTTCTTCACGAAAGTTGTAGCTAACAAAAAGATCTAAAACTTTCATGTTTTGAACATTTTCTGATTCTGGCTCATTTGATACCAGTTTTTGTTTGAACACATGTGAATCGTTGGAACTTGGTCACCCTGACCAGTTCTCGGTTTTTCTTAAAAACAAAGGCCATTGAAGCCTTATTTTTAAAATCTGTTCGCGTGGCCCCTTAGGAAACGCCCTAACGAACAACTTTTGTGTTTTAAGTTTTTACCCATTTGGCCTCTAAGGACCTGTAAATCCCACTTTTCTGAGCTGCCGGGTGTTGGACCCGAGAGCAGTTTTGGTGTTAGTCCAAATTTTACGTCCCTATGCGTCGCTCTAGCTCGACCGCCCAATGCGGGACCTACTAACACATGCACGTCTTCTAACGTCCCTCATACACATAACATTTTAAATCCCGTGTTTCGGATGCGATTCAAGGCCGAGACCCCTCGGTCCACGGTTTTGAGAGAAAAACATACATACAACAAAATCAACCATAATATCATACAACCCTAAAACATGCATCTAAAAAAATTGATAGACATATTAGGGACATAAAACCCTTAAATAGAAACCCTAGCATGCATCTCTAACACACAAAAATCATAGAGCATATATCCAACCAAACATGCAAAATAATCACCTCAAAAACCTAAATCAAGCATAAAATATAACCTAAGCTATTTAGGGCTAAAACCGAAAGTTATGAGCTTAAGCTCTTACAACTTTTGTGCTTGAAATACACGGTAAAACCCTTGAGAAAAATGAACCAAAATTTTGAACCCATAAGCTAGGGTAAAGTTCGGATTTTTACCTCAAAAATCCGGGGTGTCACTAGCTTGCTCCTAGTTGAGATTAAGCCTCCAAGGTGCACGGTTTTGACCTCAAAAATGGTCACAAAATTTGTTAACTTCCTCCCCCATTCAACCTTGGCAAAAGAGAAGAAAATACCCAAAAATCTTACCTCAAAAATTTCGTGGATCCTTGAGCACCAACTCACAAAAAGTTGGTTTTTCTTGGCTCTAGATCACACCTTCTTCCAACCCTTGCTTCTAGCCCAAAACCCGAAATTTTTTTTTTTGATTTTCTCGGCTCCCAAACACTCGGCAAGATGGGAAAAAGAGAGGGGAAAATTTTGAACAATCTCTCCTTTGGAACTCTCAAGAAAACCGACCACTTAGGGGGGTTTCTCTCAAATTTTCTTGGCTTCCAAACACTCTTGTTCTTCTCTCTCTCTCTCTCTCTCTTCTCTCTCTCTCTTCTTCGAATTTTCTGGATGGGAAAACCGAATTGCATGGCTGGGAATGGGTTAATGGCAGCTAACATTGGGGCTTGAAATCCCTAGGAATAGTACCTCTAGCTAGGGGAAATCCTAGGCTCTCTTTTCCAAGGAAATTTGGTTCTATTCTTGCTAATTGGTCCTCAAACTTTTGCAAGCCATTGCCCAAAGGGGGCTTGTGGGGCCGGCTGATAAGGGGAGAGGAGTGGTGAGTGGTTGACAACTCATAGATGAGGTGTCACATGCTCATTGGTCCATGTGTGTGGAGGGTTAAGTCCTAACTTAGCTTAATTGTGATGTAATTAAGCTTAAAGGCTTGTTTGGTTCAATCTTTTTGAAAAATTGTGTAATTTCAACACATTGCAATAAATTTTAATACTGAGTTGATTAAATACCCAGTATCGAAAATTACATTGCATTTAAAAATTTTGATCTGTGAAAAACTCGATCGGAAAAATTTTTCTCTTATTTTTCCGAATCCTTTCGCCCTGAACTCTAACTTAGTATGCTTGATTTTTCTAAGGTGATTTTAATTCTATTTAAACTCATCTTGATCAAGAAATGAGTTTTTTAACAGTAATTTCACTTGCACTGAAATCTTAAAATTCTTGTTTGACGTTTTTCGACCGTTTTAGTATAACTGACTTATTGGTCAACGTCGACTTGTCTTGAAATGTGCAAATACGACCTCCTTTCACTCATAAAGGTCTTTTGCGAGTTCATGCAATTTGTTTTTGAGTCTTAATAAATCTTAAGAACTCGTTTCACAAAATTAAGTTCTAAAACGAACTTCCTCATGTAATACCGATTACGGTAAATATTTACACGACATGTCTATAAAATATGAACCGAAGAAATTCGGGTGTTACAATATCTTTTGCCTTATTTGAACTTGTGAGTGAATTGTTATGGTTTTACTAACTTTAACCACAAATTTGGGCATATGGTATATAAGTAAGACCAATAGTAGTAAAACCTAATTATACGCCTTGAAAAGCTTAACACAATACGAAATTACTTTATGATTTAAAGTAGAGATCCCAAGCTTTGAAATGAACTAACATACGTTTAAAACGATTATGTATATAATTTTTAATAAATAACACAAAATTAGATTGCAATCTGGTAAATTGAGATTTTAGTTTGAGACACTGAGGAGAACGTCCATATTAATGTTTAAAACCCTTGAAAACTTGGAAAAAAAATTATAAGGGTAGCAACTAGATATTTCAAGCTTTCCAACGAGTTATATATTAAGTGTCCAAAACAGAATTATACTCAAATTTAAATAAATCTTACAAGTTAAGATCTCACTCCGACAAAATGATTAAACATTAAAAATATAATATAAGGGTATGTCATAACATATGAACATAAATATTGATGAAATGAGTTGGTATTAAGTGAATGATCAAATAAATGTGAAAAATCCTAACTTTACAAAGTTGAATAACAAGTTTTTAGATGGGCCAAGACTAAGTAAACTAAAGAATTGCTAGACATATACCAAGAGACTACTTTAGCCCAACTTAATGACCATGACTAATGTGAATGTGCCTTACAAGCCTAATACCAAATGGAAGACAACCCAATTAAGAGTATACACTTAGGTGACTGTTTGTCACTAAGGTGATGAAGATTAATTAATTAATTAAGAAATTTAATTAATAAACTAATAAATATATAACAAAATATATTTATTTAAAAAAGTTAATTAGTAATTAATTTAATTAATTAATTATTAATTATAAGAGTTAATAAATCATTATTAGTGTGTAAACAAGAGTATTACGATGAGTAACTACATAATTAGAATGCGTGATTAATTAAAGGTTAATTAATTATTAATTATTGATATAATTATATTAATAATTATGGATAATTAATTATAAATTAATTAAACATTAATTATTAGTATAATCTAATTATTAATTATTAACGTAAGAATTAATAATTAATAATTACTATATGAGAAATAATATATAAGTAATATAATTAATTATTAATGATATAATCATTAATAAGTCATTAAAAATTATGTAATTAATTTATAATTACTTAACTAAATAAAGTAATAATTAAGTACTACCTAATTAATTAATTTATTAATTAATTGATTGATTAATGAATAAATAGACTAATTAATCAATTAAATTAAATAAACTTAGATTAATTAAAAAATAATTAGTAGAAATTTGTTTAACACTTAATAATTGATATGAATTAATTATTAAGGGTAGTTATGTTGCAAGTAAATTAAGCTCACCTTAATATATATATATATATATATATATATAATAAGAATATATATAATCATGATTCGCTCTAGTGATTAGGTATTTTTAAATCAAGATAATCCCCAAACTTACATAATAGGAGATACAATTCTGAAAGTTTAAGCACATAAGATAAGTAAGTACAAACCTCACTTACAACATGAAACAAAATATTTTTCTTGTTGATGTTCTATGTATACAATAATTTGCCTTGATGATGTGATGAATATATGAGTTATATATACTGATTTGATTAAGCATTTAACGTGTATAATATCTCTTGTACTAATATGATCGATATGTCTCACAGATATTTATACCATAATGGTGACATGTAAATCTACACATTGTCATTATTAATAAGAATGATGCTAATAAAAATATGATTAAGTGTTGTACCAACCTCTAATTAGTGAGATTATATGATAATGACACAAGTTATAAGTTATGACCTTGGAGGTTGTTGGAGGATCGCTCTCCCAACTCCCCATTGGTTGCGCGTATATGGGTACGACATAAGGGCCCTTAAGTAGACAAGAGAGATAATTTTATATAAATATATATATAATAAAGCATAATTGAAGATCACTAAGTTCGTTAAAAAGTTTGCGCTAAAACGGGTTTTTACGAGTTAAAAACCACTAAGAGAAATTTTAAGAAAAAAACATGTTGGAACATGGATTATGGTGTTCGTATATATTGTGAGTTTTCACAAATAGGAAATACTGTTCTTTAAGTAAAGGTTTTGACGTTTCAAGCAAAAATGGTCAAAACTGATTTTTTAACGGCAACTTTTGGATTTTTGAGAAATCGGAGCCCTTAATGACAAAATTGGACACCCTCATAACATGAAATTTTTAGATAATGAGAAAACAAACAACTCTTGTGAAGAAATTGTTGTAAAAATCCTTACGGTTTAAAAGAAATAATTTTTCAATGTGGATTTTTAAAAAAGAGAAAACAGGGAAAAAACTACACTGTTTTTCCCCGGCCACTGCACTGGGACTGCAGGGCAGCCATGTTATCCAGCAGCGCTGTGGCACTGGCTTAGCACCGTCGTGGCACTGCACAGGTAGTTTGCGGGCGTAGCAGTGCCGGTGAGGCTAGGCTGTAGCACCGGGCTTATAAAAAAAAAAAAGATAAAGATAAAAAAAGGGGATTTTCAAAATATAGTTTTGATATATAAACATATATGGTATTTTTCTATAAAAAGATACATTCTTAGACAAATATGGATTTACGCTATAGTATCAAAATGAAAGTTTTGATACTAAAAATCAGAAAATGAAGTTGGAATTTAATTCCAATTTCCTTAAGGTTGATAAAGATTATTTAAAAAAAAAAATTTAAGAGAAATTTCAAATAAGTTTAAGGAAAGTTTTATATGGTTTTGAAAATGAGAATTTTATAGTAAGATTAAGAAACACCATAATCATATAACCAACATTAGTAAGGAATTAATTTAGATAAATTCCTTTTTATAAAAGGGATCTAGATGAAATTATGTCTTGAGAGTATTAAAATTAATACTTGTATCGGATATGTCTTTCAAGGCAAAAAACTTGACTGCAGTCTAGTTTTAGGACATGGAAACGTTGTGCGCAATGTAAGTACAAACCTCGCCTACAGTATGAAAATAATAATTATTTTCCTACTATGCTTGGATTAGGCACATGCCATTTTAGGGTTATGTGACTTAAATTCATGATTATACAATGATATGTTATGATGATTAGTTATAAGTATGCCATGATATGTTATAAAGATGATCTATAAGTATGTCATGATGATGTGTTACATGTATGCCATGCTATGTATAGATGTACCACTTTTATAAGTATGCCACACTTTCTTAGTGTACCACCTCTTACATTCATGACATGTTTATATGTACCACACTTGCAAACATGCCACAATTTTACACTTATGCCATGTTAACAAAAGTGCCATATTTACATATATGCCATGGTTGATTTATGTTATTGATCTAATATCATGTCATTGCCTATGAACCATGACTAATAAGATCACAACTTATAAGCATTAGTTTTAGACCAATCTTTGAATAAGACTTTTGATAGGAGTATGATGATAGGCATACTCAACTCATTTTAAATCATGACTAAGCTTAAGTTTGATTCGCCGGTTGGAGAAGAAATTTTTAAGTTGGAATTGGTTGATTTTTCAAAAACTAATTATAAATGTTGTTGACATTTTAGAAAGGAAAAAAATAAAAAATAAAAACTGAGATGAAAAAGTACAGTTAAGTTGGAGTTAAACTGAAACGCCAAACGAAGCCTAAGACTAATATAAGAATAGTAAGGTGTCGTACCAACCTCCGAACTAAGGGATGGTTTATGTTAAGTTCTAGTTTAAAGTTCCAAATTTATTCTCAGACTTGTTAGGAACCTTACAAACTCTAAGTTTCTATGGAACGCGCGCATTCGGTATGTACATAGGGGCGCCCAATCATAAGTTAAGATAGGAAGCTCATAATGGAAGATAAGACTTAAATAATTGAGAATAATTGGATCATGCTTATTTTCCACAATGAACAATAACCAGATCATGCATCCTTAAGTCCCATGTTTGCTATGTTGTTATTTCTGTGAGATTATGTTCGTACTTACTGGGCGAAAACTCATCAGATATATTCATATTGTGGTAAGAAGCTGCAGTATAATGAATGAAGGGCATTGCAGATAGTGACGAAAAGGAGGCAGTGTGGGAACCACTACGCTTATTTTTTCCGTAAACAATTTTGATAAAATATGGATATGTTTATAACAAAAAAAATAAAATAAAAAAATTAGTGTAATCTTCCATTTTCTTCAAGACAAAGTCCCATGCAATGATAAAACATATTTTAATGTGGGAAAAAAAATTCAATGAACCTGAAAAAAATAATTGATTCTCTCTGACCCTGCACGTAATTGACATCTAGGTTCACTAGTAAAAATTTTAGATTCGATGACGGTTATTAATTATCGTCTAAAGTTAACATGACGGTTAGACTACCGTCGTGTAATCCATTGTTATGGAAAGCTTTAAGATACCACGACGGTTAAAAATCCATCGTGGTTAGGCGATATTCTACAATGGTTAACATCGTCGTCGAATAGAGAAATAAGGTGGCAAAACTTAATAATGCAAAAACTTTACACGATGGTTTTTACCAAAACCGTCGTGTAAATTCAACCATGACTGTTTTTACCAAAACCGTCGTGTAAAGTGGGGATTACACGATGGTTTAGGTGAAAAACTGTCGTGTAAAGTGGGGTTTACACGATGGTTTTTCTTGAAAAACTGTAGTGTAAAGTCCAATATTAATTTTAAAATTTTTTTGCATCTTTTGGTGATTTCCCATGGGTGGCCTAACCCGTGTGTTATCCAATACACGGCCTATAATAGAATTGACAAAATTAATGGCTACATTGTATCAATACAAATACCATCCACTACATTACAAGTTTATATATCATATTTAATGAATTGCATTACAAATTTAGACCATCCTCCCCTAATCAAATCCATATTATCATTGGTATAAAATGTTTTACTTTGAAGTAAGTTTAATCCATTAGCATTAGAGACTATGTCCCTCATAAACCCTAAAACAAAAAAAACCACATTCAACACTACCCTCTTGGCGAGAACAAGGATGATCCGAGATTTTTGTTTTATAGTCTCGTCTCTTTTAATCCCTTTTCCGACTATAAGCTTCCAATCCATTAGGGCCCTAGCAAGTTTGCATAATTCAAAATAGTTAAGATGAATAATTCCATTTTGACATTTCATCGAACATGTGGTGGGCGGAAAAAAAAAACACAAAATGTAGTCTACAAAGTTAATATTTAAAAGTTCGAAAAAGATCCTAATATAAGAAATGTTAGCACATGCTAACAGTATTAGCACCGACTAACTAAAGTCTCCATTATTTCACACCAAATCTCTATTCAAATTTATTAAATAAAGTTATACAAATCAACAAGATCAGTGAACTAATAGAGAAAGTATGAAGTAGAAATTTATTAATTAGTGGATAAAGCTTTCAAGCAAGATGATTGCAAATCATACAATCGAAACAAACATATTTTATTAATGGATAAAGTTTCCAAACCAGAGGATTACAAATCATACAAACCAAACAAACACAATAGACGATAATATCAAATCTGACACAACAAACAAGCCAAGAAAGATGACAAATGCATCTTTTCGTTATTGAATTCGGAAATCAAACTCATAATTATTACTAGATATCTTCATCTCCATGCTCAAGGGAAATGGGGTTAACAAACACTGACAAGGCACAATTCTTCATGCAATGATTATCAACACCATAGCCATCTCTTCCATTGTAAAACCACATTGACATTCGTGTAAAATTGGTAACAAGTTCAACATAAGTACGGGAGAAGGCAGAGTTTGTAGCTAGATCTTCATTCAACTGTTTCCATGTTTCACTGATCAGAGAATTTATATGCCGACGTGCTTCGTCTTCAGAAACACCACTTTCATGCATTTAGCACACGATGGATGAAGGAGCATCCCCCTTCTTTTCTCAAACTAAAATGAAAAAAAGAAAAGTACATACGGTGAAAGACTGACAGGTCTAGAAAAGCAATAGAAAAGAGAGTGATACTTAAAACTCATATCCTTAGAAGTATATAGTAACAACTAACAAGAGCAATGTCATTGGTTGTAAATAAAATAGGAAAGTGTTTTTCACGTACTAATAAGACATTAACACAACTCTTTGTCGTCTGTACTAGTGAAAAACACGTGTTGAATCTCTTGCATGCTTTATTTAACTACAATGTTTTTTTTATCACAACAAATTAGAGAAAAAAAAAAAAATCACTCACGCGTAATATTTAAGAAGGAAAAAGATGCCGAAAAATGGGCATAACATTAATAAAGAAATTATAGGAAAAAAAGTAATCATAAAGATAACATATAATAAAATAGCATCTTATAAAATTGTATGAAAATATTTAAGTGGGGACGTGCTTGAGAATAATTATTTTAATAGTGAAAAGTTAAGAGAAAAAAAATATTCCAAATAGAGTTGTTTAAAATAAACTTTTAAGAGAAAATCTAATAGAAAAAAAAAAAGACCGAAATGAGAGAAATAAAATTTTAGAGGAAAGAAAAAAAAAAAAAAAAGAGCGAATAGGCACTTTATGTACATAGATAGATAAAGGGTAAAGTTTTGTAATAAGAGTGTTTAACAAAAAAATATTGTTCTCTCAACTAAGCAAGTAAATATAGAAATTTTAACAAATAATTAAGTAAACAAACTCAAACTTGCTTGTTTCTATTGCTAAGCTAAATGGAGGGAGTATTGATTGCTTACTGTATTTGTGACTAGATCATTTGAAAGCCGAATAATCAATGATGACTGGCGGATTATACTAGGATACCCATCATCCAATTGTTCCAAGGCTTCTTTCGTTATTGGATTTTCAGTGCAGAAGAAACCAGTGACTAGTACAATAATTACTGCTATTGAAATCCATGCATTTTCGAGGTATTCATGGAAAGTAGGTTTAGCTCCACTAAAATACCACTTTGCCTCCTGGAGATAAACTTTACAAAGATCTGCCCACTACAGGAAGGGTTAAAAAAAAAAAAGGAAACGAATTATTTATAACCTAAGTTACACGATAAAACATAGAAACAAATAGCTAAGAATGGTAATTTTAACATTTTGGATTATCGCGTGGATTCTTGTACTAGCAATTTAGAATTCTTTCTATTTCGAGTGGTAACCCAACTGTAGGCAATTAATTTTAGAAAGATAACCAGTAGCAAACCTATTCCTATTTATTTGTATATTATTTTTTCATATTTAATAATCTCTTTGTTTTAGGTGATTTATTAGTAAAAGATAACTAACTTGATTTTATATGTTTTATGTAGTATTTTGATGGAATTCCATTCATTATGCTCCTTACTAATCTTCTATTTGTTCCTACCCTTTTGTTCTTTCCCTTTTTTTTCTTATTTAATTTTTATAAGATCATACCATTTTTTCAGGTACTTAATGGCGTGGAGTCCCTTTTCATTTAGAACGTTAAAGGCCACCTCATTTGTAAAGTTGAAAATAACAAAAAAGTCATCTTCATGTAGTACGGTAGCTGATCCATGGCCTTCAGGTCCCAACTGCAATGCATACAACATGAAACAAAAAAATAGATTATGGTTAGAAAGAAAAAAAAAAAAGAGACTCAGTCTCGGTTTAGTATTATTATATTATTATTATTATTTGTAAAAGAGTATTGGAAAATTCATATTTAAATAAATTGTCGTTTGTTTGTATTTAGTAAACTGGCTATCAATCAGTTACTGACCACAATCCATTAGCGAAAAATATATGATAATATTAGACAATCATTGATTAACTATGGTCAATTACTAGTTGAATGATCATTTAAAAAAAAAAAAAAAACAAGGTCATTTCTTAATTTTACAAACTTTTAATATTTTTTTTAAAAAACTATGTGAAAAAAAAAGTAATTTACCCACAAATCTAAAGAATATATTAGGTGCCAGACCTTTCAAAAGCAGTAGTGAGCAGCTCCAGTTCGTGTAATGCGCCATACGTATCATATGTGTCATCCAACATTGCCATAAAGTTGTATACTTTTGATTCCATTATCCTGCAATATGCATGTTGTGGCTCAAATACCATTCCTAGGTTCCATAATGTATTCTCCACAAGCCTATCTCTGAAAAAGCTCATCTTTTCTGTAATCTTAAGGTCCCTCCACCACCTATTTATGTATATGCCAAACAAGGACGAAACAACATAGTTAATATTATGAAAAATAAAAATAACAAAGTGGAAAAAAAAAAAAGAAAAAAAAATGTAATGGAGTACATGATGAGAGAAAACATTTAAAAAAAATGTAGTGATGAGGAAACATAATCACTCTCTCTGTTTAAATCCCTTCCATATTTCAGAACAACAAGTATACTATTCGGATCAAAATTGATTGGCCGACAATATATTGATCCACAGTAATCTTTAATTTCTCAGTTAAATGTGTTCAATATTTACTTTAATGACAAAATATTGATTCATATTATCAAAAAAAAAAAAAAAAAGTACGTAAATTTGATTTTCTTAGTAGTGATTAATTTTCATACGGACAAGCCCATATTCAAGAATTCGACTAATGAATTAGAAAAGAAAAAAGTAAGGCTATGAAGATTAATTTCACATTCCATTAATTTGTTAGGAAAAAAATGAAGCCTATAAAGATTAACTTCAACACGAGTAATTTATTCAAATAAGCCTATAGAGATTAACTTTAAATTAAATGGTTTTCATTTTATCATAACCATGTATCGTGTTTTAATTTTTAATTTTCTTTTTTCAAACATTAATTTTCTTTTTTTATTTTTATAATATAATGTGAGATAGATAAATGATGAGGTACTAAATGATTGCTAACCTAATCGAGATATTTTGATGCATTTACTGATTTATGTCCACTATTTATTGTTATTATATGATTGCTAACCTAATCGAGATATTTTGGTACATTTACTGATTTATGTCCACTATTTATTGTTATTATTATTTTTTTTATGGATGTTATCAAATAAGTGTTCGATATGTAGTTTTCCAATATTTTTGAAAAGAATACCTGGACAATTGTCTCAATTCTTCTTGGTGTATGGCTTGCACAATGTTGTAATCCAAAATAGAAAGCTCAAGGAAAGTTGGATTCATGATCTCATGACTCCTCCGGTATATATTAATAAACCACCTGGCCTCCAACCTAGGTACCCTCCAGTGTAGTGGAGTTTCCAAGGCGTGACGAACCAGTTCAGAAAGTGTGGCTTGGTCTTTGTTCTGCTTGACAAATTCTTGAAGATGTTTGGTGGTAAATTCTCTTGCTTCCTCCAAAATATTTTCACCATGCATCAAAACGAATGAAGCTTCATATAAAGATAACATCCCCTTGACATCATTGCCTAAACGTTCTCTAAACATTCTTGATTCATCTTTGAACACATTGAAAATTTCTGTCACATGATTTAAAAAAAAAAAAAAATTAGCTACGAAATATAGTTTGTGTAAAAACTTAAAATTAGTATATATATGTAGTACTACTTCTCTTTTGATGTACTCTTTCTTTATATTAAAATACGGTAGAAAAAAATAATAATAAAAATAAAAAAACTTGATCTAAACCATCAGAGCCACTACAAGAAATGTGACTTTAAGAGACCAAAGTTTTTGTTACCAAAAAAAATTTGGTAGCAGAAAATAGACTTTATGTTACCAAATTTTGGTGGTTGAAAGGTGCAGACATTTTGTTACCAACTTTGGTAGCAAAAACGACATAATCCGCTACCAAATATTTTTGGTAACAAATGGTATGGCGGGAATCGAATTTTGGTTCCCGCCGATAACCTTTTGCTACCAAAACACTATTTGGTAACAAAATGCTAATATTCCACTATCAAGATTTGGTAGCAAATTGTAATAGTTTGCTACCAAAATTATTTGGTAGCAAAAAAAAATTGGCGGGATGCCAAATTTTTTCCCGGTACTGTCATTTGCTACCAAATGAAATTTTGGTAGTGGAATATATATTTCCGCTACCAAATTTTGGTAGCGCAATCGTACAGTTTGCTACCAAATACATTTTGGTAGCAAAAACAATTTTAGGAAGGCAAAAATTTCCCCCCTAATGTCATCTGCTACCAAAAATTTTTTGATAACAAAATATTGTATTTTGCTACCAAAATTTGGTAACAGAATATAAGTTTCTGTTATCAAATTTTGGTAGCAAAATATATTATTTTAAATCCTAACTTGTTTTGGTAGCAAAATTGTTGGCGGGAAGCGAAAAATATTCCTGCTCAACTCATGTGCTACCAAATTTTTGTTGGTAGTAAAATAGTGCATTTTGCTACCAAAATTTGGTAACAGAAAATGAGTTTCTGTCACAAAATTTTGGTAGCAAAATATATTAAGTTTGCTACCGAACCTATTTTGGTAGTGAAAACATTGGCGGGAATTTAAAATATTTATCGGGGATGGTTTTGTTGGGATCTAAATGTGCCCTAAGGATAGAAAATCAATATTAGGGATTTTTGTAAATATGATATTTTGATATTAATAAGAGGAGGTTATTCATATTTAATAAGTTGTGTCCTATTTACTTTTATTTGTTGATTGTATGGTTATTTTGAGCAAACATAAAATACTCCTTCGCTGTTGGTAATATATCGGATTACCATATGTATACGGGGTATACATAAAAGATGTGGTAATTTGATAACAATTTAAATAAATAGTCTGCAATCGATGGAATAAGATTTGGGGATCTTATTATGATAAGATTGTAAAGGTTGTCTACTTCCTTGGAGGGATGGTTTGTCTTGACCATCGGATAGGTTCCGAGTAGAAACTTTAATGTATACCAGTATTGAGGTATGACATTGGACTGGACCTAAAGTGTTAATTGATTCGGTTTAATAATTCCGTTTATAAGAATCAATGACACTTTGATTATCATCCTGCATTAATCTTAATCCTGAAATGATTACTTGAGTTTGTATCCATGACTTATGTACTTTAATGCACTACAGGTGAGACACTGTTAATTCATGGTCAATATACTTATGTTTTGGGTGCATGACTTATGGATGGAGAAATCAAGATTCATAGATACGGAATCCATAGCTATCTTAACGATAGTAAATGTTATCTACTTAAAGGCATTATTCGGGGATTGAAAGATAGTATAACAAGATCTTTGTGACGACCCCGCCTTGCACACAGGCCGTCACTTGACTTAACTTACTCGAACTTAAACTTGTTTTATCCCATTTTTGTTTCTTATCATGAAAATAGTGGGGATTTTTTATTTTATTTTATTTTATTTTTATAATAGCGGAAGCATTATACTTAGAAAATATTTACATACACTCATACACAAATAAAATAAACTGTCTGTTTTCTCAAAATAGATTTATTAATTAAATCCTTCTGAGTTGCGAACCCCAACCCGTTCATCATTTCACAGCCACCGGCTTCACCCACCACCATGCAGTTAATTCAATACAGGCTGTTTACCTACAGCATAAACTTCAAACAATGAGCGAAAGCTCAGCAAGTACAACTCCTATACCGCGAACCAATTACATGAAATATACATAACCTTTTACGTGACATCTTAAACATGAAAGCATAAACATGGCATCATATCATCGATTTCTTCATCTTAAACATGACATTCTATCGTGAAATGCATGAACCGTTTATGTCCAGTTATGCTTGCTTTCTTGTATCACACTTATCTTGTTTATTTTACTTGTGGGCCCGTTAACTTGATGTGCACGTACCCGGCGCGCAGCTTGAGGAAATTGCCCAAGCTTTCGACCCGATCGTCATCAGGGGGCACGACACTGGCTCTTGTGGCCTTTTCTCAAACGTTCTGTTTGTATGTCTTTCTTGACATTTTTCTACTTGATAGATTAGTGAACATACTTGTATGATGTCTCCTAATCTCATGTTCTATCAATGCATGAACAGGCGTACTTTTCATGTAAGCATAATAACAATACTTGAGACGTACTTTTAAAGCATGTCATTAGCATTTGAAACATTCATCATACAGTAAGCATATTGCAACCATCGAGCAAATCATCAAATAACACTTAAACAGTGTAAAGTAAACATGTTAGGTAAACATACAACTCTAGCCTATGCTATAGGCGGCGTTGTACTTACTTTGTCTTCGTTGTTCGCGTGATCGAATTTCCTTTCCCGAGCACGCTCGCAGGTCACCTCCTGCCCATGGACGTTTACACGTGAGGTCTCTATTCTAAGATCGTTTAATGTATGATTAAACCAACATATACATTTTTCGGTTATACGACCCTCTACTAACACATGTGAAGGGGTCACACGGAGTAACCCACAACGGAATTATTAATTAAGGGTTCATGTAGAAAATCATAATCTTAATTTAAACCTCAATCTGCAAGGTTAACTCTGGGCTTGGGCAAGGCCCTAGTAACTCGGAATAATTTTCCGGCTACTAACGCAGTATCTTATTCATTTTAATCTTGAATGTAACACCCGAATTTCTTCGGTTCATATTTTATAGACATGTCGTGAAAATATTTACCGTAATCGGTATTTCATGAGGAAGTTCGCTTTAGAACTTAATTTTGTTAAACGAGTTCTTAAGATTTATTAAGACTCTAAAACAAATTGCATGAACTCGCAAAAGACCTTTATGAGTGAAAAGAGGTCGTATTTGCACATTTCAAGACAAGTCGACGTTGACCAATAAGTCAGTTATACTAAAACGGTCGAAAACGTCAAACAAGAATTTTAAGATATCAGTACAAGTGAAATTACTGCTAAAAACTCATTTCTTGATCAAGATGAGTTTAAATAGAATTAAAATCACCTTAGAAAAATCAAGCATACTAAGTTAGAGTTCAGGGCGAAAGGATTCGGAAAAATAAGAGAAAAATTTTTTCGATCGAGTTTTCACAGATCGAAATTTTTAAATGCAATGTAATTTTCGATACTGGGTATTTAAGCAACTCAGTATTAAAATTTATTGCAATGTGTTGAAATTACACAATTTTCAAAAAGATTGAACCAAACAAGCCTTTAAGCTTAATTACATCACAATTAAGCTAAGTTAGGACATAACCCTCCACCCACATGGACCAATGAGCATGTGACACCTCATCTATGAGTTGTCAACCACTCACCCACTCCTCTCCCCTAAATAGCCGGCCACTCAAGCCCCTTTGGGCAATGGCTTGCAAAAATTGGAGGACCAAATAGCAAGATTTGAACCAAAATTTGCCTTGGAAAAGAAAGCCTAGGATTTCCCCTAGCTAGAAACACTATTTCTAGGGATTTCAAGCCCAAAGTCAGCAGCCCTTAACCATTCCCAGCCATGCCATTCGGATTTCCCATTCAAAAAATTCGAAGAAGAGAGAGAGAGAAGAGAGGAGAGAGAGAGAAAGAGAAGAACAAGAGAGTTCAAGCCAAGAAAATTTTGAGAGAAAGCCCCCTAAGTAGTCGGTTTTCTTGAGAGTTCCAAAGGAGAGATTGTTCAAAAAAAAAAATTTCCCCTCTCTTTCCCATCTTGCCGAGTGTTTGGGAGCCGAGAAAATCAAAAAAAATTTCGGGTTTTGGCTAGAATCAAGGGTTTGGAAGAAGGTGTTGATCTAGAGCCAAGAAAAACCAACTATTTTGTGAGTTGGTGCTTAAGGAGATCCACGAAATTTTTAAGGTAAGATTTTTGGGCATTTTCTTCTCTTTTGCCGAGGTTGGTTGGGGAGGAAGTTAACAAATTTGTGACCATTTTTGAGGTCCAAACCGTGCACCTTGGAGGCTTAATCTCAACTAGGAGCAAGCTAGTGACACCCTCGGAATTTTGAGTGTAAAAATCCGAACTTTACCCTAGCTTATGGGTTTCAAATTTTTGGTTCATTTTCTCAAGGGTTTTACCGTGTATTTCAAGCACAAAAGTTGTAAGAGCTTAAGCTCATAATTTTCGGTTTTAGCCCTAAATAGCTTAGGTTATGTTTTTATGCTTGATTTAGGTTTTTGAGGTGATTATTTTGCATGATTGGTTGGAGATATGCTCTATGATTTTTGTGTGTTAGAGATGCATGCTAGGGTTTCTATTTAAGGGTTTTATGTCCCTAATATGTTTATCAAATTTTTAGATGCATGTTTTAGGGTTTGTATGATGATATGGTTGAGTTTTGTGGTATGTATGTTTCTCTCTCAAAACCGTGGACCAAGGGGGTCTCGGCCTTGAATCGAATCCGAAACACGGGATTTAAATTTTATGTGTATGAGGGACGTTAGAAGACGTGCATGTGTTAGTAGGTCCCGCATTGGCGGTCGAGCTAGAGCGACGCATAGGGACGTAAAATTTGGACTAACACCAAAACTGCTCTCGGGTCCAACACCCGGCAGCTCGGAAAAGTGGGATTTACAGGTCCTTAGAGGCCGAATGGGTAAAAACTTAAAACACTAAAGTTGTTCGTTAGGGTGTTTCCTAAGGGGATACGTGAACAGATTTTAAAAATAAGGCTTCAATGGCCTTTGTTTTTAAGAAAAACCGAGAACTGGTCAGGGTGACCAAGTTCCAACGATTCACATGTGTTCGAACAAAAACTGGTATCAAATGAGCCAGAATCAGAAATGTTCAAAACATGAAAGTTTTAGATCTTTTTGTTAGCTTAAACTTTCGTGAAGAAAGTGTTTCCAAATTCATTTTAGATTTTAGTTATGAATTTTCAAACAAAAGCCGTGCAGTGAACAAAATTTCATGCACGGGATTTTCTAGACCAATGACTAGGAAAAACGTTTTTCTAACTTTCATTCATCATTTTCAAACCCGAAAATCGTTCCAAAGGCGGGTTTTCGATCCCCAAATGTTTTATAGAAATATTTTCAAGTGTTTTGTAATTTTCAAGACAAGTTTGGGTGCTATTCACCAAACTTACTTAAATAAACAAGAAAATGATATTTTAAGCAAGTTCAAGGTTTTCAAGATTAAAATGAATAAGATACTTGCGTTAGTAGCCGAAAAATTATTCCGAGTTACTAGGGCCTTGCCCAAGCCCAGAGTTAACCTTGCGGATTGAAGTTTAAGTTAAGATTATGATTTTCTACATGAACCCTTAATTAATAATTCTGTTGTGGGTTACTTCGTGTGATCCCTTCACATGTGTTAGTAGAGGGACGTATAACCGAAAAATGTATATGTTGGTTTAATCCTACATTAAACGATCTTAGAATAGAGACCTCACGTGTAAACGTCCATGGGCAGGAGGTGACCTGCGAGCGTGCTCGGGAAAGGAAATTCAATCACGCGAACAACGAAGACAAAGTAAGTACAACGCTGCCTACAGCATAGGCTAGAGTTGTATGTTTACTTAACATGTTTGCTTTACACTGTTTAAGTGTTATTTGATGATTTGCTCGATGGTTGCAATATGCTTACTGTATGATGAATGTTTCAAATGCTAATGCTATGCTTTAAAAGTATGTTTCAAGTATTGTTATTATGCTTATATGAAAAAGTACGCATGTCCATGCATTGATAGAACATGAGATTAGGAGACATCATATAAGTATGCTCACTAATCTATCAAGTGGAAAAATGTCAAGAAAGACATACAAACAGAACGTTTGAGAAAAGGCCACAAGAGCCAGTGTCGTGCCCCCTGATGACGATCGGGTCGAAAGCTTGGACAATTTCCTCAAGCTGCGCGCCGGGTACGTGCACATTAAGTTAACGGGCCCACAAGTAAAATCAACAAGATAAAGTGTGATACAAGAAAGTAAGCCATAACTGGACATAAACGGTTCATGCATTTCACGATAGAATGTCATGTTTAAGATGAAGAAATCGATGATATGATGCTATGTTTATGTTTTCATGTTTAAGATGTCATGTAAAAGGTTATGTATGTTTCATGTAATTGGTTCGCAGTATAGGAGTTGTGCTTGCTGAGCTTTCGCTCATTGTTTGACGTTTATGCTGTAGGTAAACAGCCTGTTTTGAATTAACTGCATGGTTGAGGGTAAAGCCGGTGGCTGTGAAATGATGAACGGGTTGGGGTTCGCAACTCAGAAGGAATTAATTAATATATCTATTTTGAGAAAACAGACAGTTATTTTATTTATGTATGAGTGTATGTAAATATTTTCTAAGTATAATGCTTCCGCTAAATAAAAAAAAAAAAAAATCCCCACTATTTTCATGACATATGATAAACAAAAATGGGATAAAACAAGTTTAAGTTCGAGTAAGTTAAGGCAAGTGACGGCCTGTGCAAGGCGGGTCGTCACATTGAAAACCTTGAACTTGCTTAAAATATCATTTTCTTGTTTATTTAAGTAAGTTTGGTGAATAGCACCCAAACTTGTCTTGAAAATTACAAAACACTTGAAAATATTTCTATAAAACATTTGGGGATCGAAAACCGCCTTTGGAACGGTTTTCGGGTTTGAAAATGATGTTTGAAAGTTAGAAGAACGTTTTTCCTAGTCATTGGTCTAGAAAAATCCCGTGCATGAGATTTATTCACAGCACGACTTTTGTTTGAAAATTCATAACTTAAATCTAAAACGAATTTGGGAACGCTTCCTTCACGAAAGTCGTAAGCTAACAAAAAGATCTAAAACTTTCATGTTTGAAAATTTTCTGATTCTGGCTCAATTGATACCAGTTTTGTTTGAACACATGTGAATCGTTGGAACTTGGTCCACCCTGACCAGTTCTCGGTTTTTTCTTAAAAACAAAGGCCATTGAAGCCTTATTTTATTATTTTTTTTAAAATCTGTCTGCATAGCCCCCTAGGAAACACCCTAACGAACAACTTTTGTGTTTTAAGTTTTTACCCATTCGGCCTCTAAGGACCTGTAAATCCCACTTTTCCGAGCTGCCGGGTGTTGGACCCGAGAGCAGTTTTGGTGTTAGTCCAAATTTTACGTCCTTATGCGTCGCTTTAGCTCGACCGCCCAATACGGGACCTACTAACACATGCAGGTCTTCTAACGTCCCTCATACACATAAAATTTTTAAATCCCGTGTTTTCGGATTCGACTCAAGGCCGAGACCCCTTGGTCCACGGTTTTGAGAGAGAAACATACATACAACAAAGCTCAACCATATCATCATACAAACCCTAAAACATGCATCTAGAAATTTGATAAACATATTAGGGACATAAAACCCTTAAATAGAAACCCTAGCATGCATTTCTAGCACACAAAAATCATAGAGCATATCTCCAACCAAACATGCAAAATAATCACCTCAAAAACCTAAATCAAGCATAAAAATATAACCTAAGCTATTTAGGGCTAAAACCGAAAATTGTGAGCTTAAGCTCTTACAACTTTTTGTGCTTGAAATACATGGTAAAACCCTTGAGAAAATGAACCAAAAATTTGAACCCAAAAATAGGGTTAAAGTTCGGATTTTTTTACCTCAAAAATCCGGGGGTGTCACTAGCTTGTTCCTAGTCGAGATTTAGCCTCCAAATTGCATGATTTGGACTTAAAATTCCGTGGATCTCCTTAAGCACCAACTCACAAAATGGTTGGTTTTTCTTGGTTCTAGATCACACCTTCATTCAACCCTTGATTCTAGATCACACCTTCATTCAACCCTTGGTTCTAGCCAAAACCCGAAAAATCCTTTTTTTTTTTTTTTTGATTTTCTCAACTCCCAAACACTCGGCAAGATGGGAAAGAGAGGGGAAATTTTTTTTGAACAATCTCTCCTTTGAACTCACAAGAAAACGAAGGCTTTAGGGGGTTTTCTCACAAAATTTTTGGCTTGAACTCTCTTGATCTCCTCTCTCTCTCTCTCTCTTCTCTTCTCTCTCTCTTCGGATTTTTTGGAGGGGGAAATCCGAATGGCATGGCTGAGAATGGGGTTAAGGCTGCTGACATTTTGGGGTTTGAAATCCCTAGGAATAGTGTCTCTAGCTAGGGGAAATCCTAGGCTTTCTTTTCCAAGGTAAATTTGGTTCAAATCTAGCTATTTGGTTCTCAAATTTTTGCAAGCCATTGCCCAATGGGGCTTGAGTGGCCGGCTGATTAGGGGAGAGGAGTGGGGGAGTGGTTGACAACTCATAGATGAGGTGTCACATGCTCATTGGTCCATGTGGGTGGAGGGTTATGTCCTAACTTAGCTTAATTGTGATGTAATTAAGCTTAAAGGCTTGTTTGGTTCAATTTTTTGAAAAATTGTGTAATTTCAACACATTGCAATAAATTTTAATACTGAGTTGCTTAAATACCCAGTATCGAAAATTACATTGCATTTAAAAAATTTCGATCTGTGAAAAACTCGATCGGAAAAATTTTTCTCTTATTTTTCTGAATCCTTTCGTCCTGAACTCTAACTTAGTATGCTTGATTTTTCTAAGGTGATTTTAATTCTATTTAAACTCATCTTGATCAAGAAATGAGTTTTTAGCAGTAATTTCACTTGTACTGAAATCTTAAAATTCTTGTTTGACGTTTTCGACCGTTTTGGTATAACTGACTTATTGGTCAACATCGACTTGTCTTGAAATGTGCAAATACGACCTCCTTTCACTCATAAAAGTCTTTTGCGAGTTCATGCAATTTGTTTTTGAGTCTTAATAAATCTTAAGAACTCGTTTACAAAATTAAGTTCTAAAACGAACTTCCTCATGAAATACCGATTACGGTAAATATTTACACGAAATGTCTATAAAATATGAACCGAAGAAATTCGGGTGTTACAATCTTGGCCATCGGTTTACTTGTGTTCTCTGGTGGTTTACCATTTGTATGGTTTTATAATTGGTGATTCTTTCAATAGAGGATAATGGAACTTTAAGTTAAAATGATTGAAAAGGTTAAAACGAAAAAGTCCTTAATTCAATCATGGATAACATATGGGGATTAAGCAAACGATGAATAAATCATGAAAGAAGCACTACGTTAGAGAGCTTTCGAAATACGGTATGTAAACAGGAGTTCAGCTTCAAACTTTTAGTGGAATAGTATTGAAGTTGATAATTGATGAATAATTAATCTGGGATTAATTTTTCACAATTATAGGAGCCTCTTTACATATTTCCATCGGGTCCTCTATTAGCTCTATAGTTCCATATAGCGTCCCGGGATTTGTTCCTAATGAGATCGGTAAATTTAAATGGAATTTAGTAATGTCTATTAAGACATGGTACTCTCTAACATGCAATCTAGAAAGGATTGGACATGTGAAATTTGTAGACAAATGATTTGTTAACATTTGATTGGTTAATTTGAATTTTGGAAATAAGATTGTGTTTGAATTATATAATTTTGGAAAACAAAATTTTTTCTCTCCTAATTAAAATAGGTTGACGTTTTTTTTTAATTGAATGGGGGAAGAAAATTTTGTTTCAAATTATTCAAATATATTCCTAACATTAAATTATTAAATGATTTTAAATAATGAAGATTATTTGATGGATTTTTCTTTCCTTAAAAAAAAAAAAAAAAGGTGCATGGTTTTTGTGAGGAAAGAAAATTTGAAATATTCCATTGATTTAAATTAATTAATATGGATAATGTTTGTGGAAAATATTTATTCAAATAAGTGAATCTTATTTAAATTCGAAAAGGTTAAAATAAATTTGAATCTAGATAGGACTAGGATCTTTTGACTAGTCTAGATTCTTGATTTAAAATTTGAACCACCAATCAAGATTTATCTCAAAGTGGCCGAATTTTTTGAGGATTGATTTCCTCTTGGAAAAACGTTTTTATGTTTAATGAATCTAGCCCTAAAGTTATATGATCTTTTGATTCAAAATTTATCCAGAAAAATAATTATTAATTATTTTTTAAAAGGAGATAAATTTTGAAAAGGATTGGACTTCTAAAGGCTATGAATTCTTGAAAACTAATTTTTGGTTATTCACTAAGTAGAAAAACGTTTTTGGAGTGAGAGGAAAAATAATTTGGGTTTCTTCTTCCATGTAACGACCCGTCTAGCACGGACCGTTACCGTACATACATACATGCTTTCTTACATACTTATTTATTTAATAAATATAGCGGAATTTTTTTTTCCTACTATGGAAGTACTGTTTAGAATTATTTGAACATAATATATTAAACATGAATTTACAGAAGACGTAGCGACTTATCCCTGTTTCACAGTTTGCTCCGCCAACTCCACCATTTTGTATCAAAATTCGCCAGTAGGTTGTTTACCTACAGCATGGACGTAAAACGTGAGCTTTCGCTCAGCAAGTACAACTTTATTATCCGCAACACAATCAATTATAAACTTAACATAGCATATCCTACATATTCTAATTATGCATGATCCAATTATGCTTATTATGCTTACTTTATCATGCTTCCTTTAACGTACTTTCATTCCTTAACTTGTTTTATGGGCCCCTTATCATGGGTGACCGTGCCGGGCGCGCAACTATGGAGTGGTTGGGGGCGGCCAATCCATTTCCAACTCAATCCACAGTCCTACCCGACCTTGGACGGGTCGGTACGTCACAGGCAAGCTCGCTTGCCATTATACTTATTTGTCATTTGACCTTGTTCTTATTATTGATGAACATATTTCATGATGTCACATGATATAACTTGTAATCATATCTTAGTCATGCCATCTACTTGATATTTTTAAATCATAGCACATAACATACATTGTATCATGTTACAACCAAAAAGCCTATGCTGTAGGCGGAGTTGTGCTTACTTGGATTGCTATGTTCAAAATATATATGTTTCCACTTAGGAGGCCCGTGCAGGTTAACTCCTGCTTTATTGGAGGATATAGGTAAGAAATCTTGATCATTATAGGACTGTCGGTAATCTAACCAAACATTCGCACATAATCCTAGTTATATGTCCCTTTCATAACATGTAATAGCTTGTTGGGTTACTATAAGTAACCCTAGTGGTTAATATTACCCTCCTTGAATTATATCTTATTAGGTTACATTGGGTAACCTTGGGCATTGGACCCAATCTTATAATTTGGGTATTCTACTTGATTATAGATGGTTATCCTTTAGATTACCCAGATTTTAAGAAAATTTGGGTCTATAGTTTAATTTGTTTCTTTATAAAAACTTGGTGTTTTACCATCCTTTAAAAATTCTTTTTATTAACTTGTAAACTTGGGTTTCTTAGAAAGGTTTTTGAAGAAAAACTTCAAAATATTGGAACTGCCCTTGGAACAGTCCCCATAGTCAAATTATCAATTTTTGCATAAAATACCATTTTTCTGTATAGCTTTTCAGAAAATCCTGTTCAGGAATTTACTGTTTCCTGCACAGTTTTTAGAAACCCTATTTTATTTTCAAATTCATACTAAATTTGAAAAAGTTGTCTTCATGAAAGTTTTGGTTTTTGAAAAATCCTAGAATTTTCATGTTTTACAAAAAATCCAGTTCTGCCTCTAACCCTTTCGTTTTCCCCTTTGAAACTCGACTGGACGGTGTATAAAGTCTGGGCACGTCAGTCTCGGGTTTTCATGAAAACGGAGGCCATTGGAGACTTATTTTGGAAAATTGTACACATTGCCCCTTAGGAAAAACTGTTTTGAATAACTTTCATGTTTTAAGTTTTCTCATATTCGGCCCCTAAAGGCCTCAAAACTAGATCTCAAGAAAACTGGGCAATGTTCACCCGAATCTGGCAGTTTGCTTGTTTTAGGTTCGTTTTACGTCCTATTCGCATAATCTACCTCAACCGAACACGCGGGAGCCTAACATTCAAACATACAACGTTTTTCTATCGTAAGGTTTCCTTAAACATAATTTCCATCAACTCCATGCAAACCCTAATTGACTTTGGATCAACCAAAGTTTGCATGGTTCTCACATTCCATTCCATTGTCTAGCAACCTAACATACCATATCCATCCACATTCTAGAGCATACTTAGGGACATACAACAAATTGAGTATGTAACATGTAAAATCAGAGAACTAAAGCAAGCATGCAAATCAAAATCAAACCACCCTTAGTTCTAGATCAAGCACAAAACTCTAAATCCTAAACTTGGGCACAAAATAAATTGAGCTTATGCTCTTACAAATTAATTAAAACTTTCGCTGCGCCGTAATTCTAATATCGGATCCAATTTTTCCAACAGGTTTTTTCCTACCAATTAAATTTTGGTGAGAAAGTGATATTTTGTGCTACCAAATTTTGGTAGCAAAATATAGTTTTTAACTACCAAACTGTAAATTTGGTAGCGAAATATATATTTTTTGCTAGTATATATTGATGATAGTATCTTATTGCTTTATTATATAGAATAAGATATATCATCTTCAAAGTTGTATTTTATATTATAATGCTACTAAAAAATGGTTTTAATTAAATTTTAGCAATCAAATGAAAATTTTATCATTTTAAAAAAAAATTTCTTGGGGCTACCATACCAAAATTTGGTCATAAAATACGTGCTTTTGACTACTAAAATATTATTTGATAGTAAAATAAATGCTATTTTTCCACCAAAATAAATTTGGTAACTATCTATATTTTAATTATACATAATACAAACCCATAACTTATTCACCATATATCCCTACTTTTAGCAAATTAAAAAAGGCATCCTATATTTCAAATACACTAACTCTCTACATATCTCTCTCTGTCTCTAACTCTCTATCTCTATCTCTAACTCTCGACCTCTGTCTCCTCTAGCTGGACGTCGCATTCCTTTCCCCACAGAAACCAGTCGGCGTCCTCCCTTCACCGCGCCGGCACCAGACCTCCGTCGCGCCATCAGTAGGCCTTTGCCGTCCCATATCTGCGCCGCACCATCTCCATCGTCCCCTCTCCACGCCTTTGCCGGCTTCGTGGTTGCCAGCCGTTTCCAGTCGCCGGCGTAAAAAATGCAGTGACCAGCAACGGAAATCAAAGGAATTTGAGGAGGTAAAAAAGCCAAACTGAAAACCCAGCAAGTATTTTATATGAAATCCCCTAATGAAGATTCAAATAATTTCAAAATACCCTAACTCTCTATCTCTCTCGTCTCTATCTCTAACTCTCTGTCTCTATCTCTAACTCTTTCTCTCTCTATCTCTAACTCTCGACCTCTGTCTCTCTCTAGTTGGACTTCGCACCTTCGTTCGCCCCACCGAAACCAATCGGCGTCGTCCCTTCACCGTGCCGGCACCAGACCTCCGTCACGGCCTTTGCCGTCCCATAGCTGAGCCGGCACCATCACCACCGTCCCATCTCCACGCCGTTCAAGGATTCACAATTGCCACCCATTAGCAGTCGCCGGCGTCAAAAAACACGTGTCCATCAACGAAAATCAGGGGAATCTCAGGAGGTAAAAATCCAAACTGAAAACCCACAAGTATTTATATGAAATCCCCTAATCAAGATTCAAATAATTTCAAAATATTTATTCCTCTGTGAACAGCCAAAAAAACGACATCAAAGGGAGGAAAAATTTTGGCAAATATATTTTGGATGTTTTGAATATCTTAAGTGGCTTCTACTTTAATTATTGTTACAAAGGCTTTCATTTGGTTTAATTTAATCAATTTACATGTTTTATGTTGCTATTCCTCGTCACTCCGTGAAGTTATTCCACTGCTTTGCAGTCAAACCTCAATTTTGGGATTAGATGTTACTCTTGGTTTAACTCACTTTCGTTAAATATTTCTTATATATAAACAATATAGGTTTTTTTTTCTTTTTTTTTTTTTGTTGTTGGATTTCAGATTATAGTTTGGTTTTAGATATGGATAAGAGTTGGATCTTTGTGACGAATCGACTTTCGGAGACGTATAGGAGTGGAGTGAAAAGATTTATTGAACAAGCACGCAATCACCTAGATGAGGAAGGAAAGTGTCGTTGTCCTTGTAATAATCTTCTCTCTCTTTCTCCTACTTCTTCTTCATTAAAAACACAACCAAAAGAAAAAAGACTGGTTCATAGTTCACTCTTGCCAACAGTTTGTTAACCATAGCTGGTTCAGATTCAAAGTTGTTCTAGATTATTTTCCTCATATCAGCTGGCCCTTTTCTTCTTCTGGTCGATTTGACAATTGACGGATAAATTTGATGGTCTATGAGATGGTGGTCATTAACAGCTATAACTAGAGCAACTTTCTGGGTTTTGATCAAAAAAACTTTTTGATGTTTCTGATTTGATATCATCTCCAACTTGCATGTCCTCTTAGTTCCTTTTAAACCGTTCATATGCTTGGAACATATGCCTTGAAATATCTTTATCCCTGGAAGTTTCTCTCACGATCATTAGGTCGCTAGTTGACGTGCTTTACAATGTTCAGATTCTCGTTAGATTCCGAACAGCTTGTCCTTCCTCTCGTGTGTTCGGAAGAGGAGAGCTGGTTATTGACCCTTCACAAGATTGCTTCAAGGTACCTTCACAAGGATTTTCGGCTCGACCTTGTGGCCGCTCAGCCCCTTCCACAGGTATGCCCCTGTAGAAAGAGGTAAAAATTTACGAGTTTGGTGGATAAATGAGTTATGTTTTTAAGTAATATTTGCGAAAACTATAAAGTGCATAGAATTAGAATAACTTGTTCTGCAGATTTAGTGATTATAGACCACTCCGTGTAAGTTCACTTTTCTAAATTATTATCTCCTTCATATCAACTTAATTTCAAAGTGATCCTATTCCGCTTTCCTCTCTCGGATATGTGCTAATACGCTTTTGTAAGTACGTTTTAGGATTCTGTTGGTACTATTAGCAAAGTTAGTATTAACGTTAAGGAAAGTAAAACAATTTTTTTTTTTGAATCTATAGAAAAAAATAAAGAAAATATGGATGGCAATCGTAAGAAAGAGAGAGCAAAGTCGGTGGGTATTTAGGCGGAGCCGCATGGGTGCTGAAGCCATAATAATCCGCCACCCACCCGCCAGTTCCGGCCCCCAGTTTGTTAGAGGTTTTCTTCTTGCAAGATTAAGTGTTTACTAGTACAATATTTAGTAAGCCGTGACTGTTGGATTTGCTTAAGTATTACTATTTAGTATTTTGTTGGATTCTAATATGTATCAAGATATTTAGAGAGATTTGGTATTTTGTTTAAATTAATATTTGGTATTTTGTCTATTAAATTTGAATTTCATACATATATTTTGGGAAAAAATACAGGTACATAAATTGTTTAAATTTGGCGGCCACAAAATTCAGTACCAAAAATTTAGTATTTTTTGCCCTTTTTTGCTACCAAATAGTTGGTGGCTAAAACATAAGAATTTGCTACCAAATACCTTTTGTTACCCAAATTTTGGTAACTAAATCTTGTATATTTTGCTACCAAAAATACATTATGCTACCGAAATTTTGGTTTCTAAATCACATGTTTTTGACTACCAAATTCCTTCTGCTACCAAAAATATTCGGTAACTAAATCTCATGCATTTTGTTACAAAATATTTGGTCACAGAATCGTATACAATTCGCTACCAAATAAATTTTTGTTACCAAAAAAATTTGGTAACTAAATCACATATTTTTTTGCTACCATAAATATCTTTTGTTACCCAAAAATTCGGTATCTGAATCTCTTACTTTTCGTTACAAAAATACATTTTGTTACCAAAATTTTGGTACCTGAAATTATAGACTTTTTGACCAAATACCTTTTGTTACCAAATTTGTTTTGGTAACTGAATATCACATTTTCGCTACCAATACATTTTGTTACCTAAATCAATTTGGTAACAAAAAGTTTTTGCTACCAAAAATTTGGAAACAAATACTTTCTGTTACCCGACTTTCCGCTACCAAATTTCTTTGGTACCAAAAACTTATGTTACCAAAACAGGAACTTGTTAAGCTACCGAATTTTTGGTAACCTGAAAATTGAATTTTCTTGTAGTGAGCCTTGAGGATTGGTGCAAATACCTTGAGGAACCGAATATAGATGTTGGGCGAAGAAGCCTAAATTTGAGAGCCGCGGCATATAAATTCTCCTTCCAAATACCACTGTCAAAATTATTTGTACTAAATATGCCGTCCAACATACTCTTTATCTCATCCTCAAAGTGATAATATATTCAAGCCTTTCTAGAACATTGATAGTCTCAAGCTGGACTAAAGGATCAGTTATCTCCTTTAGAATCACCCTAACTTTGTCCTTTAGCTTGTCACGTTGGCTGGCATATACGCCTTCTCCCTGTATGCATGACTTATTTGTTTATATACAACACTAATAGAAATATACCACTTGCAAAATGGTAACGTCCCTTAAAGCATGTAATATTTGTTATTTTTTCCCTTTAACTGAGAAAAATGGGGTTGGATTTTTTTTTCTACTGACAAACATACTCTTTGGTTCAAATCTTTTTTCAGGAAGATGTACATAATTTTTTATATATTTTTCCCATATTTCTCTCGTTATATTCTAACGTCAAAAATTTCATATTTCTCTTAGTTTTTTAGGTGTAACTTACGCTATCACCAAAAAATCAATAAGCGTATGATTATGTAAAGGACCTTGGATGTGTAACTGTCCATAAAAATAGAAAAGAAAAATCGAGTCTTTAACATAACGACGGTTTAACACAGTATGTAATGACATAAAATATACGAGAAATAGAGAAAAAAAAAAATAGTACTAACAATATCCATTCTTTAGTGAATCTTTAATTGTACCCATAATGATAACATTGTATACCACATGTCATGTTTTTTTAACAATGCCATTATCTATATTACTTAGTCATCTCTTAATGATTGGCAGCCCGTATCATGGCTTATTAGAAATGAAAAAATGGAGTAAAAATAGTCATTTTTAAACAAATCTTTATATGGACAATCTTTTGTGCAACTTAATAAACATTGTGCATCAAACATAATAACATAATCATGACAATTTAGCGCCATACATGCTGACATAATACTGTACAACCGAAAAATCCAAATAATTTAGCACATGTGATGACACAGTATGACTGAAATGTTTTTTTGAAAACAAAAGTATTTCACAGAAAATCCATAAAAATTATATGAACCAGAAAAAATAATTAAAAAAATTAACTGAATCATTAAGGTACTGATAATTTAGCACAAAACGTACGGCATATATAAATGAAATATGTTACCTATAAGAAGAATCTGTAAATAAATAAATGAATAATAGATAAATGAGATGGAGAAGGAGAAAAGGTCTTATATTTTTAGGAGAAGGAAATTTTTTTGCTTTTAAACTTGTGAGTGGGAAAATCGAACTCTACACATGTTGAGTCAGGTTCAATCACTAAGAGAAGGAAATGTGGTATGTTAAAAAACTTAAAAAAGTAGTGAGACTAAAAAAAAAAAAAGTATTTATTGATGTCACTATACAAATGGCTTTTATAAATAATCTTTGGGCAAAACACCTCACTCTCCATTATGCTACCCCGCGCTCATTGAAAGTAATGAACGTATGAATATATATATATATATATATATATATATATTCATATATATATATATATATATATTGGTAGAGGAGAAACATTTTCAATTGGATTATTGTATATCTAATTGAAAAATTAAAAAAGTCCTCTAAATTAAGAAAGATTTCCCACGTTTCACAAAGTTGTAGCTTTATTGACAGTGTATTCAATCAAACGCATAAGTATTCCTAGTTTGAACTGGATTGGGGCATCAATTATTGTGTTGGTAAGTAAAAAAGAGGATAAGTTAAATCCAATATTTTGCAAGACCTTTAGCACAAAAAGAAAGGGTAAAAAAAAAAAAAAAGAAACAGAAAAAGGCAAGACTTAATAAATAAACGAATGACCCACTTTGACAGAGGATTATGCAATTGGTATACCGTGAAGTTGTGCCAATTATGGGGAGCTGTTATTTTTCAGAATCGAGAAGCATTTCTAATCAATTTAAATCCACCACTATAATTTGATCATTTATGAAATTGATCACCCTTAGAAATATAATATTTGAAACCAATTTATGTTATAAGTTTGCTAAATTTACTTCAAAACAATGAAACGTATGAGGTGCCATCATAGTGAGTTCAATAAATTTAGATGAGCTAAATTATAGATATGATAAATAGTATTATGAAATTGTTTGTGACTATTAATACCAGTTTTTCTGCACCAATATAGATGTAGATTCTAAAATGCAATAATTATTTATCAAATTTGGATATTTAGTTTAAACGTATAATTTAAATAAAATTCAAATCAATAAAATTCATAATTTAAATAGTAAATTAAATTTTTTTAAAAGAGAAAATACTATTAAAAAAAATTTAAAAAGTGAAGCACGAAGACTAAAATATGTTATTTTTCGCATTTTGTTTAGCAAACATAATATTAGTAATGAAACATATATTAGAGATGGTCTTAGTACCTCAGTGTATTCACTTTTGATTGACTGAATATAATCAAAATTCCAAAACGGAGGGAAGTCGCAATATCCACGATGCCTAACCACGTTGATGTCAGCCAAAAGCCCGGTATTGTTTGCAGCCATCCTTAATGTGGAGAAGGATATGTAATCATATGTCATACTAATTATAAGCATATGATAAAAATAAAATAAAAATCTATATGTACATACCACACATATGTATTACCTTAGATATGTATATGATATTTTGCTCTCTTAATGTCGTAGCGCAAGCGAACTCGGTGATGGACAATGAAGCTGGGGTGAACTATTTATAGATGCCCAAGTTGGGTATTCCAAGAGAATCAAAAACCTGATGTAATCAAATATCCTCACATTGAAGGCTCATAATTTGTACGATAAGATCTATAATTTTCACCATTCATAGTAATTTTTTTAACTATTAGATTAAAGTTTTTTCCGTTAATCTATTTAAACATATAATAGAAAATATTATAAACCATAAATTAGATAATTAGAAAATTAATTAAAAAGCCAACAGTTTTTATCAGTAAAAAAAATAATAGGATGACTCATAGAAAATCCTTCATTTTTTATCCATATATTAGCTAAAATCTATAATCTACATCTACTGTATGATATCGAAAGGAGAGAAGAGAAAATCAGTTAGAGAATCATGTTTTGAGTACCTTCTTATAATTTTACCCATTCTAATATTAAAGTTAATAATTTTAGTATTATGAGATGGAAAAATTATTAACTTTTGTAATACCTAGATTTTTCATGTCACTAATTTCTTCTTAAGAAATTAGATTCTATGCCATGAAGGTATTATGAAAAAGTTCAAGTAAGAGCTTTTGTTTGATTATGTGAATTCTTTTGGGTCAGTAAGACTCAAAATAGGTTTTTAAGGTTAGAAAACGCTCTTTCAAGTCGAAAAGGACGAAAAAGGACGTAATTTCAGAAAATTCAAAGTTTGACCAAGAGTGGTCAACGGGTTGACTTGGCAGTATTGTATGATGCAGTATGAGAAAATACTGTAAAATATGTCAGTATGGGCGAGATAGCTCAAATAGGCTTTAAACCACCCTAGAAAATCAAGCACACCTAGTTAAGGTCAAGGGCAAAAGGACGTGAAAATAAGGAAAACTTGGTCACCAAGTAACCCATTGGGGCCGGTCACATGCAGGGGGCAAAAATGTCAAAATTTTCACTTTGGGGTAAAAGTGTAAATTTTGGAAAATTGATGATGTAAGCACATGATGTCATCAAGATGGTGTCATCATGATGAGATAAGCTTGGCTTGTTCACCAAGAAAGCAACCGGCCACCTAGGGGGCATTTTTGTAAGAATTTTCACTTTTGGGGTAAAAGTGTAAATTTTAGAAAATTGATTGATGTAAGCACATGATGTCATCAAGATGATGTCATCATGATGAGATAAGCTTGGCTTGTTCACCAAGAAAGCAACCGGCCACCTAGGGGGCATTTTTGTAAGAATTTTCACTTTTGGGGCAAAAGTGCAAATTTTGGAAATTTGGTGATGTAAGCGATGAGGTAAGCGATGATGTAAGCCATGATGTCATCCCTTGATTGCTCTCCAAGTCTTGGCCGGCCACCTTGACACCTAGCATTGCCAATTGCATGATTTTCTCAAAGTTTAGGGGCTAAAATGCAATTTTGGAAAGTTTGCATTTGCCTATAAATAGGGGTGGCATTTAATCATTTAAATCAGAAAATTTGGCCAAACTCTTGTCATTTTTCTTCAGAAAAATCCGCAGCCTTGGAAGAAAGAAAGAGAGAAGAAAAAAATTTGAAAATCCAAGGGAGTTTAGCCTAGGTTAGTGTTCGGTTTGCAAGGGGAAGCTAAGGGGAGAGTTTGAGAAATTTTCCCAGCCCTTTTCTAGGCTTGCTGCCGAATGATTGAGTGCAGGGAAACCAAGAGAGAAACTGAAAATTTTAAGGGGAAAAGTTAGGGTCAATTCGGGTTTGATTCAATCAACCGAAAACAAGATCAAAAACCAGTTTTGAGACCATTTTTTTTGGTCTAGGGCAGCCACTGTTTTGAGCAGGGGAAAGTAGTTGAAAAACTGCAATTTTTGGTGTTACAAGGGTGGTGTGGCCGAGCCTTAGGTGAAGGACAAATCTTGAGGCCAAACCAAAATTTTTGGGTCCCTAACTAGGTTGAAGCCGTGGGCAAGGGAAGGCAAGGGAGGAAAGGGGGAGTTGCAATTTTCAAACCCTAACTTTGATCTAAGGTAACTTCCTTGAACCCTAATCCTTCCATTGAGTTCAATTTGGAATTTATTTGTGATTCAAGTTGGTTTTGTAAGGACATAAGTCCATTCTAATTTCTTGCCCTAGTTTGGTTAGTATGTGCTTGATTAGGTGATTAAGGGTGGATGGTTTGATTTTGTGCCTTGCTTCTTGATTTATGCTTGTTGGTTGATAGGTTGCATGCTAGATGTGAATGGTTGTGTGTCCCCTGATTTTCTTGGTCCAAAATCTGCCCTAGGCAGTGCATGTTTGGCTGCTAGCTTAAGGGTGAATGATTGATGCTTGTTTGAATGAGATGCAAAAGTTAGAACCTTGCAAACCTAGGATTAGAGCTTTTGGGTTTGGTTTGCATGGACCCGTTAGAGCTGCATGATTGTTCATGTGGGACGATAGAATACGCTGCATGCTTGCTATCTAGGCTCCCGCAAGTTCGGTTGAGGTAGTTTGCGCGAAATAGGACGTAAACCGGACTTAACAACCGAAACTGCCAATTCGGATTCCAAACTGGCCAGTTTCGGGAAAGTGGAAATTTAAGGCCTTTAGAGGCCGAATTGGGTGAAACGTAAAACATGAAAGTTGTTCGGAAGAATTTTTCCTAGGGGGTAAAGCGGACGGATTTCCAAATTGAGGCTCCAATGGCCTCCGTTTTTACAGAAAACCGAGACTGGTCTGCCCAGACCTAGTCTACACGTCCAGCAAGTTCAAGTTAAAACTGACGAGAATACAAGCAAAACTGGGACGAAATCTAGGCCGAATTGGAATTTTTTCAAAACACAAAAGTTTTAGGATTTTTCGAGAGCTACAACTTTTGTCAAGAAAACTTTTTCAGATTACGAACCGATTTTTAAACTGGGATCGTTTTTCGAAGGGTGCGCAGGGAATCCGAAAATTCCTGCACCACTAGCTTTACAAATGTTTCTAGAAAACTGTTTTTCTACTACAAACTATTGTTTTGATTATGGAAAACTGTTCCAAGGGCAGTTTTCAACCTCAAATGATTTTATAAAGCACTAATCCAAGAGTTTGGATTTTTACGATTTAAGTAAAGGATTTTTATAAGTTAAGAAAGAAGTTTTGGGATTAATTTCCCTAAATTTTCCAAGTAAGGAAAATGAATTTTTCAAGCTAGAGTATAGCAAGCGATTAGTTTACGAAAGGTAACCGGGAGTTATACCCGAGTTACTGGATCAAGCCCAAGGCCCAAAGGTTGACCCAATGAGGGTTGACCATAGTTGACCATTGTTGACCATAGTTAACTTTGATTGACTAACAAGTGGATTTTAGTTTGACCTTAAGGGTTACCCAATATAACCCTAAAGGATACCCGTTTGAGCTAAGATATAAGGTTAATTAAAGTAACCCAATAATTATGGACAAGAATAAAGCCCAAGGTTTTTAAGAAAACCCAGCGGTATGTCAAGGGCCTAGCCCAAGAGGTTATCCAACGTAGCCTCTTAAGGAATAATCAAAGTTTGATTATTCTTAAACAGTAGGATGACTAATCGTGACCAAGTGAGATATCAGGTATCGGGGACATACAACTAAGATTTTGTAGGCATGTTGGTTAGGACACCAAAATTCCACAGCAAGAATTAGACTCTTATCTATATCCTTCATCAAGCAGGAGGAAACCTGCAGCTGTACCCGGAAGAGGAGTAGCATTACGTAGGACATAGTAAAAGAGGAGATAGCCTGTTGTTGTGCCTCACCTTGGAGTCGCACGAAATAGGACACAGCTGACCAAGTAAGTACAACTCCGCCTACAGCATAGGCCCTTTGTTGTTACTTGCCTAATGTGATGGTATGTTATGGCATGTGATGATATGTTATGGCGTGTAATGTTATGGTATGTTATCAATGAGGTTATGGTATGTTATATGTTGTAATATTGTGACATCATGAAGCATGTTCACTAATGTTAAACCATCTGGTAAGAACAAGACAAGTAAGATGTTGTGTCGTACCGACTTGCCACAAAGGCGGGTTTAAATGGTATGGTCCATGGTTTGAGTTGGATTGGATGGCTACCTAAACCACTCCATGTTAAATTTTGTGTTTCATGGTTTGAGTTAAAACGGACTGCCACCTTCAACCATTCCTTGGCTATGTACCACGGTACGAGCACACATGATAAGTAAAGAAATATAACTAAGCTAAATTATGAATCCATATTTAATTCATAAGAAGTCATAATTGGTTCATGCATAATGATATGTGTTTTGCGTCGCGGATGTAACAGTTGTACTTGCTGAGCGAAAGCTCACGTCTTACGTCTATACTGTAGGTAAGCAACCTGCCAGCAATCTCTGATGCAATACTGTGGAAGGCTGGTGATGCGGACTGTGAAATGTGGAATGGACACTGCCACGGATTTAAAAAAATATATATATATATATATATATATATACTCTATAAAATATGTTGTAATGAAAAAGGGTTTTCACATTTTCATGATGTTTTAAGTATAAATGACAAAGTTATGTATGTATGGCAAGCAAGTTGCCTCTTGTGATACCAATCCGCATTAAGTCGGGTTTGGTCTACAATTTGATTATGATGGCCTTCAAAGAGGGTTTGAAAGTTCGGTACTCGAGTAAGTACCTATCAGTAAGTATGAGTTTGAGAATGAAATTCAAGATCAAAGTTTTAAATTAAAGTTTAAAAAAAAAAAAAAAAAAAAAAAGAAAAATTTCTCCCAAATTTTCCGCAAGTTTAAGTTAAGTATGTAAGTAAGGTGATGACCCGGCGTGGGAAGTCGGGGCGTTACAGTTTGGTATCAGAGCAGAGTTCCTGCCATCCAGTTTCACAGTTCTGCTGCCAGCGCCACAGTTTTGTAAGTTTGTTTTCTTACTTTGTTTTATAAGATTATTATAATGGCATGTATCTGGTGTTAAATTTGGGTCGGACTAAAGAGGACCACGAGGCTCCGTTGACATTCCAAGGAATGGAGGAGAAGCTTCGCATCTTCAATAAGACTCAAGGAGTGGATGCACGATATGGAGACCCTCCTCAGATTATGTCATGCAGGGACGTATCTTCAGGATATGCTTGCCAGTAGAGCCGACGTCTAGTCAAGGAAGCTCGTGCAAGGAGCCTTGGCCAAGAGGATCTTGAGAGGAGATTCCTAAATGGATTTCTTGACGACAGCAAGGATCGCCCATGTATTACCGCAATATCGAGATGTACTAGGATATGTACATGAGACGATACGTCAGCTATGTTGCAGCTGGGCATGCTTATTCGGGCGAATGGGTTTTTATTGCCAGTAAATCAAAGTCGCACGGTGGAAGCGTGATGGATAACCTAAGTTTACGATATGACATGATGAGATCGTGAGGAATCTCTAGTATGATATGATAAGTCATGATGATTCTATGATATGACATGCTAAGATATGAATGAAAGAATAGGTGTTAGATATGTCAAGGATTAGAATTAGAAACGAGAAGTTGGTTTGTCGCAGATACGACCGAACCAAATTTTTCGTAAGAGCCTAATCTTGCAGCTATAGTGTCTAAGTTGCAAAGATACTTGCTAGATTATCAACAAGAGATAGGATCGATGCTATAAAAGCTAAAGTTTCATATTTATGGAAATTATGCCCTAGTAAGGGAAATTAAGTGATATTGGGAAGTTTAGACATTCCTAAGAATTATGATTATGAAAGACAAGTTTGAAGCAAAGAGAAAAGCTTCTACTATCCAAGAAGTAGTTGGATATTTTAAGTGTACCTTTCAATGCATCACTCGAACGATATTATGATTTTCCAAGATTGGCTTTGAAAAGATTCAAAGAAAATATTTTATAAAAGATCTTATGTATAATAGAACCCCCTCATTTTATGTAAGACGGCCGAATCCTTGAGGAGGAAATTCCAAGATAGGGGCTGTCATTAAAAGTAAAGGTTCCAAGATGGGAGCCATAGGCCAAATCCTTGAGGAAGTAAATTCCAAGATGGGGGCCATAGGCCGAATCCTTGAGGGATGAGTTTCGAGAAAGGGACGAATTCCAAGATAGGGGCCATTATGAAAAGTAAAGGGTTCTAATAATATAAAATCAAGTTTCAAGAAAGAAACTATTTTCAGAAAGTATACTGAATATACGATACGATATGTTTTTCAAGTCCGGAAATTATGTAATACGATAAACTTTTCAAGTATGAAAAAGTTATATGCTAAGATATGTTTTTCAAACATAGCAAGTTATGTGATATACTTGCTCAACTTTTTACGTAAATGAAAGTATGTAAGTATGTAAGTATGCAGTATGATCAGTATGACAAGTAAGAAAGGAAAGTACGTATGTTAGCATGATGTATGTATGATAAGTATGCAAGTATGATGATAAGATAAGAAAGTATGATGAAAGTAAGCCTGAAAGTACGAAAGTAAGAGGATATGAAGTATGAATTATGAGGCAATAGATGTAAAATTATGGTTCTGTATAAGAGATATGATCCCATTAAAGTGTTAAAATGGGAACATGAACGAACCATTATGAACCTATGGTGGATTTTTGAGAAAAGTCACCTAGATACATCCGAATTTTCGAGGACGAAAATTTTTAAGGAGGGTAGATTGTAATACCTAGATTTTTCATGTCACTAATTTCTTCTTAAGAAATTAGATTCTATGCCATGAAGGTATTTATGAAAAAGTTCAAGTAAGAGCTTTTGTTTGATTATGTGAATTCTTTTGGGTCAGTAAGACTCAAAATAGGTTTTTAAGGTTAGAAAACGCTCTTTCAAGTCGAAAAGGACGAAAAAGGACGTAATTTCAGAAAATTCAAAGTTTGACCAAGAGTGGTCAACGGGTTGACTTGGCAGTATTGTATGATGCAGTATGAGAAAATACTGTAAAATATGTCAGTATGGGCGAGATAGCTCAAATAGGCTTTTAAAACCACCCTAGAAAATCAAGCACACCTAGTTAAGGTCAAGGGCAAAAGGACGTGAAAATAAGGAAAACTTGGTCACCAAGTAACCCATTGGGGCCGGTCACATGCAGGGGCAAAAATGTCAAAATTTTCACTTTTGGGGTAAAAGTGTAAATTTTGGAAAATTGATGATGTAAGCACATGATGTCATCAAGATGGTGTCATCATGATGAGATAAGCTTGGCTTGTTCACCAAGAAAGCAACCGGCCACCTAGGGGGCATTTTTGTAAGAATTTTCACTTTTGGGGTAAAAGTGTAAATTTTAGAAAATTGATGATGTAAGCACATGATGTCATCAAGATGATGTCATCATGATGAGATAAGCTTGGCTTGTTCACCAAGAAAGCAACCGGCCACCTAGGGGGCATTTTTGTAAGAATTTTCACTTTTGGGGCAAAAGTGCAAATTTTGGAAATTTGGTGATGTAAGCGATGAGGTAAGCGATGATGTAAGCCATGATGTCATCCCTTGATTGCTCTCCAAGTCTTGGCCGGCCACCTTGACACCTAGCATGCCAATTGCATGATTTTCTCAAAGTTTAGGGGCTAAAATGCAATTTTTGGAAAGTTTGCATTTGCCTATAAATAGGGGTGGCATTTAATCATTTAAATCAGAAAATTTGGCCAAACTCTTGTCATTTTTCTTCAGAAAAATCCGCAGCCTTGGAAGAAAGAAAGAGAGAAGAAAAAAATTTGAAAATCCAAGGGAGTTTAGCCTAGGTTAGTGTTCGGTTTGCAAGGGGAAGCTAAGGGGAGAGTTTGAGAAATTTTCCCAGCCCTTTTCTAGGCTTGCTGCCGAATGATTGAGTGCAGGGAAACCAAGAGAGAAACTGAAAATTTTAAGGGGAAAAGTTAGGGTCAATTCGGGTTTGATTCAATCAACCGAAAACAAGATCAAAAACCAGTTTTGAGACCATTTTTTTTGGTCTAGGGCAGCCACTGTTTTGAGCAGGGGAAAGTAGTTGAAAAACTGCAATTTTTGGTGTTACAAGGGTGGTGTGGCCGAGCCTTAGGTGAAGGACAAATCTTGAGGCCAAACCAAAATTTTTGGGTCCCTAACTAGGTTGAAGCCGTGGGCAAGGGAAGGCAAGGGAGGAAAGGGGAGTTGCAATTTTCAAACCCTAACTTTGATCTAAGGTAACTTCCTTGAACCCTAATCCTTCCATTGAGTTCAATTTGGAATTTTATTTGTGATTCAAGTTGGTTTTGTAAGGACATAAGTCCATTCTAATTTCTTGCCCTAGTTTGGTTAGTATGTGCTTGATTAGGTGATTAAGGGTGGATGGTTTGATTTTGTGCCTTGCTTCTTGATTTATGCTTGTTGGTTGATAGGTTGCATGCTAGATGTGAATGGTTGTGTGTCCCCTGATTTTCTTGGTCCAAAATCTGCCCTAGGCAGTGCATGTTTGGCTGCTAGCTTAAGGGTGAATGATTGATGCTTGTTTGAATGAGATGCAAAAGTTAGAACCTTGCAAACCTAGGATTAGAGCTTTTTGGGTTTGGTTTGCATGGACCCGTTAGAGCTGCATGATTGTTCATGTGGGACGATAGAATACGCTGCATGCTTGCTATCTAGGCTCCCGCAAGTTCGGTTGAGGTAGTTTGCGCGAAATAGGACGTAAACCGGACTTAACAACCGAAACTGCCAATTCGGATTCCAAACTGGCCAGTTTCGGGAAAGTGGAAATTTAAGGCCTTTAGAGGCCGAATTGGGTGAAACGTAAAACATGAAAGTTGTTCGGAAGAATTTTTCCTAGGGGGTAAAGCGGACGGATTTCCAAATTGAGGCTCCAATGGCCTCCGTTTTTACAGAAAACCGAGACTGGTCTGCCCAGACCTAGTCTACACGTCCAGCAAGTTCAAGTTAAAACTGACGAGAATACAAGCAAAACTGGGATGAATCTAGGCCGAATTGGAATTTTTTCAAAACACAAAAGTTTTAGGATTTTTCGAGAGCTACAACTTTCGTCAAGAAAACTTTTTCAGATTACGAACCGATTTTTAAACTGGGATCGTTTTTCGAAGGGTGCGCAGGGAATCCGAAAATTCCTGCACCACTAGCTTTACAAATGTTTCTAGAAAACTGTTTTTCTACTGCAAACTATTGTTTTGATTATGGAAAACTGTTCCAAGGGCAGTTTTCAACCTCAAATGATTTTATAAAGCACTAATCCAAGAGTTTGGATTTTTACGATTTAAGTAAAGGATTTTTATAAGTTAAGAAAGAAGTTTTGGGATTAATTTCCCTAAATTTTCCAAGTAAGGAAAATGAATTTTTCAAGCTAGAGTATAGCAAGCGATTAGTTTACGAAAGGTAACCGGGAGTTATACCCGAGTTACTGGATCAAGCCCAAGGCCCAAAGGTTGACCCAATGAGGGTTGACCATAGTTGACCAAAGTTGACCATTGTTGACCATAGTTAACTTTGATTGACTAACAAGTGGATTTTAGTTTGACCTTAAGGGTTACCCAATATAACCCTAAAGGATACCCGTTTGAGCTAAGATATAAGGTTAATTAAAGTAACCCAATAATTATGGACAAGAATAAAGCCCAAGGTTTTTAAGAAAACCCAGCGGTATGTCAAGGGCCTAGCCCAAGAGGTTATCCAACGTAGCCTCTTAAGGAATAATCAAAGTTTGATTATTCTTAAACAGTAGGATGACTAATCGTGACCAAGTGAGATATCAGGTATCGGGGACATACAACTAAGATTTTGTAGGCATGTTGGTTAGGACACCAAAATTCCACAGCAAGAATTAGACTCTTATCTATATCCTTCATCAAGCAGGAGGAAACCTGCAGCTGTACCCGGAAGAGGAGTAGCATTACGTAGGACATAGTAAAAGAGGAGATAGCCTGTTGTTGTGCCTCACCTTGGAGTCGCACGAAATAGGACACAGCTGACCAAGTAAGTACAACTCCGCCTACAGCATAGGCCCTTTGTTGTTACTTGCCTAATGTGATGGTATGTTATGGCATGTGATGATATGTTATGGCGTGTAATGTTATGGTATGTTATCAATGAGGTTATGGTATGTTATATGTTGTAATATTGTGACATCATGAAGCATGTTCACTAATGTTCAAACCATCTGGTAAGAACAAGACAAGTAAGATGTTGTGTCGTACCGACTTGCCACAAAGGCGGGTTTAAATGGTATGGTCCATGGTTTGAGTTGGATTGGATGGCTACCTAAACCACTCCATGTTAAATTTTGTGTTTCATGGTTTGAGTTAAAACGGACTGCCGCCTTCAACCATTCCTTGGCTATGTACCACGGTACGAGCACACATGATAAGTAAAGAAATAGAACTAAGCTAAATTATGAATCCATATTTAATTCATAAGAAGTCATAATTGGTTCATGCATAATGATATGTGTTTTGCGTCGCGGATGTAACAGTTGTACTTGCTGAGCGAAAGCTCACGTCTTACGTCTATACTGTAGGTAAGCAACCTGCCAGCAATCTCTGATGCAATACTGTGGAAGGCTGGTGATGCGGACTGTGAAATGTGGAATGGACACTGCCACGGATTTAAAAAAAAAAAAAATATATATATATATATATATATACTCTATAAAATATGTTGTAATGAAAAAGGGTTTTCACATTTTCATGATGTTTTAAGTATAAATGACAAAGTTATGTATGTATGGCAAGCAAGTTGCCTCTTGTGATACCAATCCGCATTAAGTCGGGTTTGGTCTACAATTTGATTATGATGGCCTTCAAAGAGGGTTTGAAAGTTCGGTACTCGAGTAAGTACCTATCAGTAAGTATGAGTTTGAGAATGAAATTCAAGATCAAAGTTTTAAATTAAAGTTAAAAAAAAAAAAAAAAAAAAAAAGAAAAATTTCTCCCAAATTTTCCGCAAGTTTAAGTTAAGTATGTAAGTAAGGTGATGACCCGGCGTGGGAAGTCGGGGCGTTACAACTTTAATATTATGGTGTGCATAAATATAAGAAGGTGTCAAATTTATGGTATTCTTGTATATAACCCAAAGGAGAATGAGGTTAATTTTTTTTTCCCCCTTCAACCTAACATCCAATGGCTAACAATTATGTATATTTTATTTATTTTAAAAGAATGGCTTATGTTCATACGCATGACCTTGTTCCTTTTTAGACACCTTACACTTGAATTTTGTACTTAATTTCATTTTTGTCTTTTTTTTCGCAACATGGTCTAATATGTTATAATATCTATGACAAAAGATAGTGAAGACCATACCTATAAAAAAATTAATTTAATCTAGCTGCATGTTTTTTGCTTGAGCAAAAAGAAGGGGGGGGGGGGGGGAAGCACTTATCCTTTTACAACATTTTTTAATTATTAGATATCTTTCGATGGCATTATTTTTTTTGTTTACCATTAGTTTTCTAAAAATTTCACTGGTATAACATAGAAGTGATAGTAGATTTGAAGCTTTTTGCATTTCAACCTCTTGATCTAATGGTTTAAATTTTCTCTCTTTCACTTAATGTAGATACAATGACTCAGTTTTAATTCACATGGCCTCTTACACCTAACACATCAGTTTGTGCTAGCTTGTTTGATTTTAAGGTTTGATTTTTTATTATTTTATTTTTACTTTGTTTGTAATCATAAAGATATTAATATTTTTTTTTCCATGATGTTCAATTTTTGGTCATGAATGATTTCATTATTTTCTATTGGTTTTTATTAAGAAAAACGAACACAAAGATACATATAAACTTGCGCTTTGCACATGTAACATATACACATAATTTTATGCAATTATATAAATTTGTTGATTTAATATTTATGTATACACATGTTTTACGTAATTATATAAATAATGCGTCTATACATATTTCATATATATAGACGCATAATTTTATGTAATTGTATATTTTTGTCACATAATTTTATACAATTACAATATATTTGTAGATGCTGGATTTTTACAATCAAAATTTAACGGAAAAATTAGAATGGAAAACGTAATTATCAATTAACTGAATCCTTGGACATCATAATGAAACTTATGAAGCAATATGGCTTCGAAAAACAATTAAACACGAAAAAGAATTGATATAATCAAATAAAGGGAAAACAGAGAGAAAATCAATCAACACCAAGATGTAAAGAGGTTCGCCAAACTGTGTGCTACGTCCTCTGAGTATAATGTATTCACTATTTGTGGATGTTACAGAATACAATGATGATTCCGGAATCTATAGTAGTTTTCTGAGTAAATTTCGGCAGAGTAATGGTAAGCAAATCTCAGAAAAAAAAAAAAAAAAAAAAAAAAGGTCCCCACTGTGGGAGGGTCTTCCTCTATTTATAGTGGAAGATTCGTGGGTCCCCACCCGTAAACTGACAAGGAGCAGTTTTCAATTGTTGTCCTTAGGGACACGTGTAAGCATACCATTTGTGATCTAAGCTTGACGGTTTCTGGAATGAACCTTAATCTCAGATCATGGGCTTAACGGTTACTGATGTGATGCCATCGGCAGTTGTGAACTTGTCAGTTTTCAAAATGGGCATGACAAATCATTGTCGACATTGGGTTCGATGATTATAAAGGTTATGTCTTGTAGGCATTGTTGGGTATGAACAACGAACGATGAGCAGAAAACAAGGTTTTGTCCTCGTGATCTATCGTTCGTGGCCTGTAGAGTCAATGTATGAAAGATCATGTTTGATCTGGTTGGTCCGATGTTTGACGTGGACATGTGAATGGTCGCATTAGTCGTTGGGTCTGGCCCAATTATGCAAGAGATCGACGTTCGATATTGACTCATGAATTGGGTCCGGCCCAAATATGAAGACGCTAAAATCGAGTGTTCATCGTTCGTTAGATAAACTGAAAAGCTAACGTTATAAATGGCAGACAAAGTCTAACCCCAACAATACTAATTTTTAAATCTCTATTTTTTGAGATGCAAATGCTATAAATATGTAACTTCAACTAAATTATTATAAGTTGAATTGTTATATTTAGATATAGGTATCATCGAAAAACTGTTAGAAAAAATAACTCTTTTTATTTATTTATTTATTGAAACATGTTATTCATATTTAATAGTTTGATGATTTCTTTCCAAGTAAAGACTTATTAACGTAAAAGAATTTAATTTCAAACGGTCGGAGGACGTGCTCTCTGGCACGTCCCTCAAACTAGTTGTTATAGGTAAGGCGAATTTGGGATATTAAATAAATCAATGACTGAAAAAGAACTGAACGCCCGTGACAGTATTACAGGCATGCATGTGAAATGTTGGGCGGTTACATGCATGTGAAATGTTAGGCGCTTACAATGTTGGGCGGTTACAGGCATGTGAAATGGTCGGCGGTTACAGGCATGTGAAATGTTGGGAAGACATAATTGTCATCTTCTGCATAATTGAATCTATCTACAAATACCACAAACTGCAAATACACACACACACACATTTATACATATATAAAAATAGGAATTCTTTCTCGTAAATAGTTCATGACATAGATTATTCAACCATTTCATTTTACCAAGTTCAATATCAGTTAGATTAGTCAACATTTACATGTTTCGATGCAATAACAATATGATATTTGTAACAAATAATTTTGTTGGTTGGTTAATTAGTTGGTCACATTTTATTCATGAAATGGGTTGGATTGGCGTTAGTTTGGATACAACTGAACAATTCTATTAGATCTAAAAAGTGTATTCTAGTTTTTTATGCTATATTTGGTATAATGGAATATTGGAAGGAAAGAAATAGGTGAAGAGAAATGGAAAGGAAAAATTCATTTGATGCTTGTTTGTTAGATAGAGGAAAGAAAACTAGAAAAGGAAAATAGAAAGGGTTTTAAGTCGTGGAGCCCACCACTTTTTATATTTTCAAATGTGTAACGATTATGGCAGGAAAAAAAGGTTCTATTCATGTACTTTACTATATGTAAAGTACAAATTTACCCTTTAATTATTTTTAATTCTTTTATATTTTATAATTTCTACACACCATAAATGGATAAAAAAATAATTTAAAATTAAAATATTTTTATCTTTCTCTCCCTTTGTCTTCTAATACCAAACAAGTGAAGGTAATAATTTTCTTTTTCTTTCTTTTGTTCATCCCAAACTTGATTAAAGAAAAACAATTTCTTTTCCATCATTTCTATTTTCCATCATCTCCACATTTCCTTTCCATCCTATTTTTTATCTTCCTACCAAACATAGGCTTAGTATTGAGTGCTATTACTATTTTTTTGTCCTTTTGTTTTTGTTACGTAATAAAGCTAACAATTCATTTTTTTTTTCAATGATTCATGTTGTTTCTTTTAACAATTTAATGTCTGAGGATTTTGAGCTACATATGCATCCTAAAAAACCTAATATGTATTGCATTTTTAACTTTTTTTATTAACAATTAGGGGTGGGAATTCAAACTGTACATCCTTTGGTGAAATCAGGTGTGGTATTGTTGAGATATGAGATATTGTCGAATATTCATTTAAATTATTTTTTTACGATTCTTTTCAATTTTTTAGATTGATTGATTGTATTATAGAATATTTAGATTTATTTGTATTAATTTTTATATTAGAAAATATGATTTTTTTATTATAGAAAATTTGATATTTTTTGGGTAACTTAATCCGGCCACAAGGATGCTTTGTGTTCTTTTATCCTTATTTATTTATTTATTTATTTTTTGAGTCTAAGAGCTAGAGAGAAAGGAGAGAAGATAGCAAATGACCAAATCTCGACTACTTACACCTGTTTATAGGTGGAATTTTCAAATTTCCTATAATCAAATTTTTATCTTCTAGTTTCCTTAGTTTACATAATTGGCCTTAAAACACAATTTTTTGACTTCCTTGTCCCAAAAAAAAAAAAAAAATCCGGTCATGAGGAGGTTTTGAGGCAAAAAAAATCCTCTAATATTTATCTCTTGGATTTCTTTCCACAATTATGATAAATCAAATAATTGTGTCATTATCTTCAATTACTTGCCCTCCAAGTAATGTCATGTTTACCTAACTTCCTAATAGGCAGTCCCTTTTTTTATTGATCCTGATAATACAAATACTGTCTCAGGTTACGAACAGTCTGATGATGCTAAATTACAATTCATAATTTCTCTGCACATAACTGGACCGCGTATAGGTTTTTCTTAGGACTTGTTTGCCACTTAATTTTTAATGCTCCAAATATTATTCTAGACTATTCTAGAATGTTTCTAGTACTTATTCTTAATTCTGTATCCGTAATGACAGTCATTCACGAATTGATTTCAATACTGCTTAATAAATTGTAGTACCGTCTTAACTATGTTATAAGCTATCTTGGTCATTTATTGACCAAAACAATACCATAAATCATGTTCTTGCCTCTTTTGCCTTGAGGCCTCTTACTTGATTTGATGAACTGTCATTGAGTCTTATTGCATTATAAGTACTCAAACATATTGTGATAATTAAATTATGAATTTCACATTGATATCCATAATTTCCATGAAACAGTACATAAACACATAGTATAGACTTAAATTCCTTTATATCTAAGGAAATCATGAGTCTCTCAAAAAATTCGGTTATTACACTTTCGATGGCATTATTTTTTTGTTCACCATTAGTTTTCTGAAAATACGTCTTTTTGTTTTCCATAACCTATTTACTAGATTATTTTTTTAATTTAACATTTTGAAATGTTTCTCAAAGGAAATGCTTTTATTAATTATCTACCTTAAACTTTTAAATCATTTTCTGAAATATGCCCCTCTTTTAAGATTTTTTGTATAGTCTTCTGAAATATTAACCTTTTCATTATGGTACTAATTTATATAAGTGATAATATGATTTTCACTTCAACTAGCTATTGAATCAATCTAATGGTTTATATTTTTTCTCCTTTTCCCTTAATTGAATGGAAAGGTCTAAATTCATCGACAAATAATAAACAAATTTAGTTCAAAACAAAAGATTTCATAAACAAACTCAATTATAAACCTATGCAAATGATATCTGAAAATACGTCTTTTTGTTTTCCATAACCTATTTACTAGATTATTTTTTTAATTTAACATTTTGAAATGTTTCTCAAAGGAAATGCTTTTATTAATTATCTACCTTAAACTTTTAAATCATTTTCTGAAATATGCCCCTCTTTTAAGATTTTTTGTATAGTCTTCTGAAATATTAACCTTTTCATTATGGTACTAATTTATATAAGTGATAATATGATTTTCACTTCAACTAGCTATTGAATCAATCTAATGGTTTATATTTTTTCTCCTTTTCCCTTAATTGAATGGAAAGGTCTAAATTCATCGACAAATAATAAACAAATTTAGTTCAAAACAAAAGATTTCATAAACAAACTCAATTATAAACCTATGCAAATGATATCTGAAAATACGTCTTTTTGTTTTCCATAACCTATTTACTAGATTATTTTTTTAATTTAACATTTTGAAATGTTTCTCAAAGGAAATGCTTTTATTAATTATCTACCTTAAACTTTTAAATCATTTTCTGAAATATGCCCCTCTTTTAAGATTTTTTGTATAGTTTTCTGAAATATTAACCTTTTCAATATGGTACTAATTTATATAAGTGATAATATGATTTTCACTTCAACTAGCTATTGAATCAATCTAATGGTTTATATTTTTTTCTCCTTTTCCCTTAATTGAATGGAAAGGTCTAAATTCATCGACAAATAATAAACAAATTTAGTTCAAAACAGAAGATTTCATAAACAAACTCAATTATAAACCTATGCAAATTATATCTTAACCATAAAGCCACTAAAGGTCTAATCAAAACATTATAAACTTTGAAAACCAAACCTTTATAAAACACTTAAACTAAAAAAATCTTAAAACAATAAAATTCTTGTTCTTTGCCTATTGCTCATAACTTTAATGATCTTCATTTTAAGAACGCAGACACTTTTAAAATATTTTTTTTATAGTATATTATATGTTTATAAATATATGAAAATACACACATATATATAGGGGCGGGGGCGGGTCGAGGGTGGGTCGGGGAGTACTTTTCCTGCCCCAACCCCGCTAATCTTCGAGGATAAGATTTTATCCTCATCCCCGAACTTTATCCCCTATCCCCACCCTGATTGGGGCGGATCCCTGTGAGGTCCATCCCCACGGGGAATATTATATCTCTTTTGACACCTTCACCTCCATTTTTTTTTTTTTTGGTAGCAAAGGGCACACCTCCGTCTCCATTCAATAACTTGTAGATTTTGTCATTATTTTAACTTCTTTCATCTTTTACTATATATATATACATAGCATACAGAAAGTTCATCACTCCGAAGTTGAATATTATAGTTGAATTCAAAAATGTCTATTGTTGGTGAAGCTATATCCATTTTTCTTTTAAATAAATAAATATATATATATATATATATATATTAATGAGAAAAGTATTAGAAGAACAAAGGGACTGTCAAATTCTTTTATTTTTTTTCTCCCCAGAACTAAAAGTTCTTATACTCTTATTAAAAATATTTCTTCATCGGTAAATGTTTTTTTTTAAGAAAACAAAAGAAAATAAGATGACTAAAAAAACGTTTCTTTTTCAGGCACTTATAAATATTTCTGAAAATTACAACATGAAGACAAATGAGAACATTTATTTAAGTTTCAACAAAATTTTTATAAACACTCTAAATTAGAAAAAAAAAAAAAAAAAAAAAAGAAAAGTAAATTATCAAAAATATTTATATATAATTTTTAAATTTTTGCAAAAATTTTATATAGGGTTACATCCTAAAAAAATTTCATTTTTAGGGATACTATTCAAAAGAAAAGTGAACACAGTATAAATAACAAAGCTCAACTAAGATTCTTAGCAAACTCGTGTACTTCAAGTCAAGGAAGAAACTTACTTTTTCTCCCAAAGATATTGGCTTGAGCCTCTGACTATGGCTATCGCTGCTGCTGCTTCTTCCCTTGTGATCAAGAATGATGTCTTCATTAGCTTTAGAGAAGACACTCGAAAAAATTTTACTGGTATAACATAGAAGTGATAGCAGATTTGAAGTATTTTGCATTTCAACCTCTTGATCTAATGGATTAAATTTTCTCTCTTTCACTTAATGTAGATACAATGATTCAGTTTTAATTCACATGGCCTCTTACACCTAACACATCAATTTGTGCTAGCTTGTTTGGTTTTAAGGTTTTATTTTTTATTATTTTATTTTTACTTTGTTTGTAATCATACAGATGTTATAAATTTTTTTTTTTTTTTTTCCCGTAATGTTCAATTTTTGGTCATGAATGATTTCATTATTTTCTATTGGTTTTTATATTAAGAAAAACGAACACAAAGATACATATAAACTTGCGCTTTGCACATGTAACATGTGTATGCATATACACATAATTTTATGCAATTATGTAAATTTGTTGATTTAATATTTATGTATACACATGTTTTACGTAATTATATAAATAATGCGTCTATACATATTTCATATATAGACGCATAATTTTGTATACTTTTATATTTTTGTCAGATAATTTTATACAATTACATTATACTAATTTTTAAATCTCTATTTTTTGAGATGCAAACGCTATAAAAATTTAACTTCAACTAAATTGTTATAAATTGAATTGTTATATTTAGATATAGGTCTCATCGAAAAACTGTTAAAAAAAATAACTCTTTTTATTTATTTAGTTATTGAAACATGTTATTAATATTTAATAGTTTGATGATTTCTTTACAAGTTAAGACATATTAACGTAAAAGAAATTAATTTCAAACGGTCCGGAGGACGTGCTCTTTGGCACGTCCCTCAAACTAGTTGTTTTAGGTAAGGCGAATTTGGGATATAAAATAAATCAATGACTGAAAAAGCACTGAACGCCCGTGACAATATTACAGGCATTTGAAATGTTGGGCAGACATAATTGTCATCTTCTGCATAATTGAATCTATCTACAAATACCACAAACTGCAAATATACACACGCACACATTTATACATATATAAAAATAGGAATTCTTTCTCGTAAATAGTTCTTGACATAGATTATTCAACCATTTCATTTTACCAAGTTCAATATCAGTCAGATTTGTCAACATTTAGATGTTTCGATGCAATGACAATATGTTATTTGTAACAAATAATTTTGTTAGTTGGTTAGTTAGTTGGTCACATTTTATTCATAAAATGGATTGGATTGGTGTTAGTTTGGATACAACTGAACAATTCTATTAGATCTAACAAGTGTATTCTAGTTTTTTATGCTATATTTGGTATAATGGAATATTGGAAGGAAAGAAATAGGTTAAGAGAAATGGAAAGGAAAAATTCCTTTTATGATTGTTTGGTAGAGAGAGGAAATAAAACTAGAAAAGAAAATAGAAAGGGTTTTAAGTCGTGGAGACCACCACTTTTTATATTTTCAAATGTGTAACGATTATGGCCGGAAAATGGTTCTGTTCGTGTAACAAATTTACCCTTTAATTATTTTTAAATCTTTTACATTTTATAATTTCTACATACTATAAATGGATAAAAAAATAATTTAATTAAAATATTTTTATCTTTCTCTCCCTTTGTCTTCTAATGCCAAACAAGTGAAGGTAATCTTCTTTTTCTTTCTTTTGTTCGTCCCATACTTCATTCAAGAAAAACAATTTCTTTTCCATCATTTCTATTTTCCATTATCTCCACATTTCCTTTCCATCCTCTTTTTTATCTTCCTACCAAACATAGGCTTATGGCTTGTTTGGTGAGTTAGTTCAACTCAAATTAAACTGTACTTTTTCATCTAAGTTTTTGTCTTTTTCTGAAAAGTCAATAAAAATTATAACTAGTTTTTAAAAAGTCAATCAACTCAAACTTAAAAATTTCAACTCAAACAGTTTCACCAAACGGTGCCTTAGTATTGAGTGCTATTACTATTTTTTTGTCCTGTTGTTTTTGTTACGTAATAGAGCTAACAATTATTATTATTATTTTTCAATGATTAATGTTGTTTCTTTTAATAATTTAATGTCTGAGGATTTTGAGCTACATATGCATCCTAAAAAACCTAATATATATTGCATTTTTACCTTTTTTTTATTAACAATTGGGGGTGGGGATTCAAACTGTACATCTTTAATTTGGTGAAATCAGGTGTGATATTGTTGAGATATGAGATATTGTCGAATATTTATTTAAATTATTTTTTACGATTATTTCCAATTATTTAGATTCATTGATTGTAATATAGATTGTTTAGATTTATTTGTATTAATTTTTATATTAGAAAATATGATTTCTTCATTATAGAAAAATTGATATTTTTGAGTAACTTGCCCGTTTTTGTACTTGTAATCTTGTATTTATATGTGAGCTCATTTCATAGTGCTCCTTACTAGTAAATTTTTTCTCTATTTCTAGTCCGTGGATGAAACCACGTTAATCCTTTGTCTCCTTCTTCTATCTTTTATTCTCTTTCTTATTTATTTTTATTTTTCAAGAGGTATTACCTCTAGGCTATACATGTAACTTCGCATTTTTACCATTTTTTCTCATTGACCTTTTGTCTAAATACATCTTAGGTAGGATTAGTGGCATTCAATTACTGATATATATATGGGCTAAAATTGAAAATACCTAACTTATTTTGAAGAGAGAAATACAAATTTGTTATAATTTGTTATCTTTTTATCTGTTATAAACTTCAAAAGTACCTATAAAATATACTATAGTGTGCTATTTATTTCTATTCCTAAAATAACATGCTATTATTTTCTATTCCCCCTCTATTATATGATATTCCCCTTCTATCTAATTATATGCTATTCCCCTCTAATTATGCTATTCCCCTTCCAAATTACTCATTACACTATACTCTAAATGCATGTGAATTGCGGAGGAAAATAAAACTAATAATAGAAGCCATTTGGAAGGGTATTTAAATAAAGGAGAGAAGAATAATACAACCAATTGTTTAATAATTATAAACATACCCGGCCAAAGCTGAAGGAATCTCCAGCTGTATGAAACATTTCAATAATGGTGATTTTGGTACTTATTTTACAACATTATTATGTAATGTCGAATGTGCAAAATATAATATTCAAAAAACAAATGTGCAAAATATGTTAAATATTGATTTGGTAGCAATAACGTATTAAACAACATATTAATTAAACATCAACAAGCATAGTAACACTTTAACAAACAAATCAAACAAAATCCTCTTATTCAAAACCTATCTTGTCGGTATAGAGGAAAAATTAATAAAAAGGAAAGTTATCATAGTATGAAAAATAAGGTATGATGCAGTCCGAAGCTGATGATTAATTAAGGCACATATATATTACAACATTATTATGCAAGGTCACTTGTTCAAAATACGTGTAATTTTGATTCGTTAGCATTAATTATTAAACCACATATTATTTACATCACCAAGCATAATGGAACTTAACAAACAAAACAAAAATCCTCATTCAAATCCTGACTTGACAGTTTAGAAGAAAAAAAAATTATTAAAAAAGAAAATTGTCATTGCATTAAAAAAACAAAACAAAACAAAACAAAACAAAAAAACTTAAAAGGAAAGAGAAATAACCCAAAAGAAAACTTCAAAAGAACCAAAGAAATTAAGGCCAATTTGGGAACATATTGGAAATGTTAGGTTTCGTTATGAAATAACAATGAAAAAGTTTTTTGAATGGTATTTAGATTATTTTTGGAATTTTGTTTGATTCTATTTCTAGATTGGTTTGAGTATTGGAAGAAAAAAGAAAGTAAGATGTAATATAAGCTTTACAAATTGAAAACTTCGAATCTTTCTATAACTTCAGAGATGTCTAACAGTATAATACAGCCAGCCAAAACATGTGGGTTTTATCATGATACGTTCCCTTTTTTTTTTTTTTTTTTTTTTTTTTTTTCTCTTTGTTTGATTGTTTGATTGTTTGTTTTTGTTAGTTAGTTAGTTTTTTTTTTTTTTTGTTTTTTTTTTGTTTGTTTGTTTGGTTTTGTTTGTTTGTTTGTTTGTTTGTTTTATTTATTTATTTATTTTTATTTTGAGGATAGGCTTTGGTTTTCTTTCTTCCTCTTTTTTTTTTTTTCCCCTGACAGTACAATAATGCAAAGGCATCTACAGCGTAATTAGTCACGAAACCTTTGGCATTTCTTGCTAATCGTTGTTCCTGATCCAATTGATATCTGCATAAAAAATAAATAAACCAAATATATCCTTCCATAATTGTTTGATTGAAAAATATCTTTTCTATATTTTGAAATAATGAGATGTTGTTTAGAGTTTCGAAGTCCCATCAAGGAACAAGCTAGTACCTAATCAATTAAGAAAAATTATAACTCCCTATACGAAAAATATGCTCTATCAGTACAATTAGGTTTTAAAAATGTTAAATCAATATTTAAAAAAAACTATCAAGTTGAATATTTTTTATACTTTAATGTGATTTACATTAGATATAACCTTCAAAATTATAAATGATTAATCTGGTACCTTAATATAAGAATACCAAAGTAACTAATATATCTCAATCTTGTGTCGCTCGATTCGATGACCAAAAGTACATATATCCCAAATTCAGAAACAAAAAAATATATAATAAAAATCATGCACAAACATATTCTTGTGCAAATTTATAGAGTATAATATCTCAACAACAGTACCTCCAATCATCCTAAAATGTATTGATGAGAACAAATGGTATAACTATACTATATACATATACTATATATAAATTAGAATGCTTATATATTTAACTCAAATCCTTTGTGATTAGTGGACTAATAGTAGTTAGCTAATATCATGATAAAACTAAATATATGCATAGACATATTATAATAATGGAATATATAGTTTCTATTCAGTAGAATCATTACTCAAAAACTGAAATTATTTGCGTTTCACATTACGAAAGAAAATGGTAGAACTATTACTCTGGAACAAGTATAAAAAAACCTATGATTTGATGCTGTTTTAAGTTTCAAAGTCCCATGCAGGGACAAATAGAATATATAATATCATCCTGCAAGTTGAAATAATGGGTTTTCAGGTCTTTTTTTTTTTTTTTTTTTTTTTCGTTTTTTTTCCATAAAGCCTAATAAATAGAGGAAAATTCTATCATCATGTATGTTAAAAATACACTATTGATATTGAGTTCTGTTTTTAAATTATTGAATCTTAAAAAATTAATCAACTACGCGCGCACATATATATATGTATATTTGATAATCAGGTCTAACTTTGAAAACTGTTAACATAATATCTGACCGTAGGAATATCCTAAGCATCTACACTCTTTGTTGTCAACATGCTCAGCAAGTGAGAAGGAAGGATATTCATCAGGTCTTAAATATCAGGTCTAAAACTAGTAAGTTTTCCTTTAACTAAATAAAACGGATGCTCATGGAATTCAAATACACACACACACATATATATATATATATATATATATATATATATAAAGAAATGTAACTACACTTTTTCATCAATTGCGCCATACTGATACATATGCTAGAACGTATGTAGCCATGGTGAAAAATAGTGAAGCGTGTCTCACAAATTCTAGACCAAATAACATTTTATAGAGTCTGATTTTTTTTTTTTAAAGGGGCTTGAGTAAAATAAATTTTGAACTAAAATTACAATACAACTAAGTTTTCTTAATTTTACCTTCGTTTACCTTTTTTTTTTTTTTTTTTTTGAGTAAAACTAGGAGACACCTCTAGCATCTTACAGTACTATTTGAGGTGACCTTCTACATGACTTGTCATTTAGTAAGTGGTGGGGCTATCTTACTAAATAAAAAAAATAAAACAAATTTACTTTTTTTTATCTACATAATGTGGTAAGGAGCACCTCTGGTACCCCTTAGCTTTATTCTTTTTGTTTTCTCTTCTAACTGAACTAAACTTGATCGTAATTGAGATCATTTCACTTTTTAAGTTTAGAGTCCCAATTATTACAATATTTAAAAGTAGTAAAATTGATAATTGATTTATTAGGGGTCTTAAGTTTAAATTATGTGTATGTTTAAAAGTCAAAAATTCAAGTATTGAATGATTTTTAAAAAATTCAACATTGATAAATCAAATAAAACATTTAGAGGAGAAAATTGGTAAAGTATTTCAAAAATTTTGTAGTGGACTAAATAAATATTGCTTTCATTTCCCAGTTTTATAATAGTTCCCTCGTTTTTTATTTATTAATTTTTTAAATACTCTTCCAGTGGCTTTTGTTTTCTAATTATAAGTCTTTCCCGACTATGCAATAATGCAAAGGCATATCTAGACATCTAGATATAATAAATAAATAATTATAATAAAGCAAATATCCATAACATATTCTTTTCATTGAAAAAGATCTTTGCTATATTTGGACGTAACGTGATGTGTTGTTTACATTTTCGAAGTCCCATTAGGGAAATTGATTATTTGCTGATCCCTGAAATAAAAATGAACTACTGATGATTATTATTATTGTTTTATGATTATTATTTTTACATTTCTTACGTAGTACCTAAGCAATTATAAGAAAAATTCTTCCAGTGTAAGAAAAATATACCCTATCATTATAATAACATTTTCTACACTGTTAAATCTATATAAATAAAAACTATCAAGTTGAATATGTTTGAATTTTGATGTTATTTAAATCGGATATAATTTTAAAACTCATTGGGTACCTCAGCGTTGGAATACCCAAAGCAACTAATATTCTTTGTCATCAACCCTGCCAACGTTACCTCAGCACGTAAAAATGAGTGATTCGAGATCTTGGGTCTCGGGTTTAAAAATGTGCGTAGTTTTCTTTCAAATTGAAAAAGACGTAGAACCCATACAAAATAAATAAATAAATAAAATTAAATAAAAATAATAATAAAATAAAAAAACTCGTCATTAATCCATCGATAAGCTATGACTTTTGTTTTGTTTTGTTTTGTTTTGTTTTTTTCTATTCTTTTATCCCCACGCACATGCATCTATAGATACACTGTAATTATGTTACACACTTCACAGAAAATATATATATATATATATATATCTATCCTGTACCACACATTACTTACTATACCTGCTCATTCCAAGAAACACATGCCTGCATTTTAAATAAATAAATTACCATAGATCCTTACCATATTTGGATGCTGTTTTCAGTTTCAAAGTCCCATACGGGACAAATAGATTATATTCCCTGGATTCTATTTCCAGGTCCAGAAATGATGGCTCTCCATTTTTCAATGTTTTTCCATGATACCTAATAAATAAACGAATATTCCTCGACATATATACGTTTTTAAATTATTAAATCTTTAAGAAAACGATCAATTAATTATTATTATTTTATTTAAATTTGACAATCAGATCTAACCTTGAACACTATTAATAGGGCACCTTTGCTCAGGAAAATTATCCAAAAATTGTAAATTATTGTTCGGGCATCTTACTGTCAGAATACCTAAAGCAATTATGTTCTTCATTATTAACGCTGTTGATATTAGTTCAGCGAGTGAAAAGGACTGGTTCAAGGTCATAAGTTTAAAACCTGTTATTTTTATATTTCAAATTAAAAAAAGATGGTGCTTATATCCATACGAAAAAAAAAAGTACATATATTCAAATCACATGGGTAAAGAAATAAAATATAAAGAGCAAAAGTATATATATTCAAATCACATGTTACTCGATTTAATGTCGACCGCCACGTGATAATGTTTCATCTTAAAGATAATTACAAAATAAAAATAAAAATAAAAAACCATTCACAAACACGTCCTTTTGCAAATACAGTACAGTATCTAAGTAATTGAGTAACACTAATCCTACCTATCAAGAAGTATTTAGACAAAAGGTTAATGAGAAAAATTAGTAAAACTACAATACATATTAGTTTTTTTAGAATGCTTATGTAGCTCAAATCCTCAGTTGTTACCTAATTTTAAACGAAAAAGATTCGAGTTGTTGAAAAAAAAAATTTGCTTTTAGCTATATCATGTGATAAAATTAAAATTTTATGTATAATGGATATATTTGAAATGAAGGAAAAGTTAACTTTTTGTGTGTTTTTTTTCTCCTATTGAGTTCTTTCTATTTCCTTAACCCTTTAAAAATTTTCTTCTGTTTTTTCTTCCTTCCTTTCTTTTTTTTTTTTTTTTTTTTTTTCATACAATGGCAATTTTCTTTTTTATTTTTTCCTCTATACCAACAAAACATGTTTTGAATACGAGGATTTTGTTTAATTTGTTTAAGTGTTATTATGCTTGTTGATGTTAAATTAATATGTTTTTAATACGATATTGCTACCGAATCAATATTTAATATATTTTGGACATCCGACATTGCATAATAAAGTTGTAAAATAAGTAAAAAAAAACATCATTATTGAAATGCTTCATACAGCTGGAGATTCCTACAGCTTTGGACGCGTATGTTTATTTTTCAGTTGTTGATTAAGGTATATACTTGTTATAATTATTAAACAATTGGTTGTGTCATACTTCTCTCCTCCATTTGAATACTTCCAATGGCTTCTATTATTATTATTATTATTATTATTATTATTTTCTTCGCAATTCGCATGCATTGAAAGTAGTGTAATGAGTCACCGCGCATTACTTGCTATGATCTGCATTATTATAAATGAATAAACTAAAGATCATTGCTCTATTTGCTTTGACCAATCCTACTTAAGATTCTTAAGAAAATAGAAGATAACACTGCATTTTTTTCCTAGTATTATTCATCATGAATGAAAAAAAAAATTCATAAGTACACAGATCAAATTATATTCTAAGAAAACTAATAACACAAGAAAATCAAGAACCAAATAATGGGGAAATTAGGAAGCTAATTAATATCAAATCTACGGATATACAATCCCATTTCATTAAAAATAAATCTTTTAAATCCAGAAATAATAACGAATTCCAACACACCCCCTTAAGTTGGTGCATACCAACTTGCCTTCAAAATTTTGAGAACAACCAGATTGATATCCAAAAACTTCACATTACAGGCTCAAATTCACATAAGTTTCATAGCACAGGCTGCAATTTCAAAAGCTTCACATGAGCTTCAGAGCACGGGATTCAAGTTTTCATTGCACTTCTCGACGGCACTCTTCATGGATTAAAATGAGATCAATAGGATCAAGTATCAAAGGGATCAAGGAACGGATCAAAAAGGATAATGGGATCAATGGATCAAGTTATTACTTTTTTTCGAACTTGTTGAGGTCAGATTTCGTACAACATCTCTCACCATAAATGTGTCAATACACATCATCGGAGAATATAATACGAGGTACAATGTAGCCCAGGGCCTAAAACAAGTCATCAAGTGACTCCCAAATGAGTCACCACCGAGTCACAGAGAATTATTGACAGTCCTCCCAAACGACTCTTCCGCCAGTCACTAGCGAGTCCTAATCCGAGAATAACAGAGAATCTTTCGGATAATTATCATAATTATCTATTTATCAAATTTGGGATTTGGATAATCTTTCCAGCCCTAAATATATTTGAATTTCGTTTCATAATTCAAATATATTAATTTAAAGCACAATATCTAATCACAAAAGGAGTGGATAATCCTAATATCATTCAAATTCAAATTTAAACACGAATTTGACTTGTGAATTGATTCCCTCATCAAAGCCTATAATTAAGGGGCATACCTACATGTTCGAGGCATCCATAATCTCATCCTCCCCATTGTTGCTTACTTAGAGCAACCCTACGCATAAATCACCTAAGAGAGAGAGCCGATTATTAAAAGATTTAGACAAAAGGTTAATGAGAAAAATTAGAAAAACTACAATACATATTAGTTTTTTTGGATGCTTATGTAGCTCAAATCTTCAGTCGTTATCTAATTTTAAACGAAAAAGATTTGAGCTGTTGGAACAAAAAAAAAAGTTTTTAGCTATGTTATGTGATAAAATTAAAATTTTATGTATCATGATGGCGTCATATATCGTTTCTATTCATTACTTTAGAATTGAAATTATTTGAGTTCCATATTCCAAAGTACATAAAAGCCAACACTACAAGAAACTAGGTCTTTAGCGTTAAGCAAAATGATTTAAATGTAAATAAGTGATATGTCACTTGTGTGTGGGTGACATTGTAGTAGTATAATGTACCCGGGCGCATATGAGTGTACCTCTAGTGGAAATTACCTGTATCTACACCCACATTAAATTAGACAGGTATTAGGTGGGGGGTGAATGTTGGGGAAGAGTATCCATCCCCATCCTGCCCCATTGCCAATTCTAGATGTTGTTTTCTAGTTAAAAAAATGGACTCCAGACGATTTTTATTTTTACGTTTATTACATATAGTCCCAAATCAATTAAGGAAAATTCTACCACAATGTATGAAGAATATACTCTTTGTGCAGAACTAAGTTTTTTAACGTTTATATCATTACTAAAAGGAAACTTTCAGTTAAATTCTTTTTTTTTTTTTTTTTCTTTTTGATGTGAGTTTAAACAAATCTAACCTTTAAAAACATAAAGAAAGTAATGCCTAAGGTTTGGTGATTAATCACACTGTAAAATGCATGTGCATAGTTGGGAAAAAAATAAAAATAAATTAAAGAACACGAAGAAGAAAGTATTTAAAAGTAAAAAGGGAAATATGATTCTTATAGCCGGAGATCTCTGGAGTTCTGGATAGATTTGAATGATGGAAAATTAAACTTTTTGTGTTTTTTTTTTCTCCTTTTGAGTTATTTCTATTTCCTTAACCCTTTAAAAATTTTCTTCTGTTTTTTTTTTCCTTTCATTTTTTTTTTTTTTTCATACGATGGCAATTTTCTTTTTATTTTTTCCTCTATACCGACAAAACATGTTTTGAATACGAGGATTTTGTTTAATTTGTTTGAGTGTTATTATGCTTGGTGATGTTAAATTAATATGTTTTCAATACGATAATGCTACCGAATCAATATTTAATATATTTTGGACATCCGACATTGCATTATATTGTTGTAAAATAAGTACAGAAATAATCATTATTTAAATGCTTCATGCAGCTGGAGATTCCTACAGCTTTGGACGCGTATGTTTATTTTTCAATTGTTGATTAAGGTATATTCTTGTTATAATTATTAAACAATTGGTGGTATCTCCTCCATTTGAATACTTCCAATGGCTTCTATTATTATTATTATTATTATTTTCTTCGCAATTCGCATGCATTGAAAGTGGTGTAATGAGTCACCGCGCATTACTTGCTATGATCTGCATTATTATAAATGAATAAACTAAAGATCATTGCCCTATTTGCTTTGACCAATCCTACTTAAGATGCTTAAGAAAATAGAAGATAACACTGCATTTTTTGCCTAGTATTATTCATCATGAATGAAAATAAAAATTCATAAGTACACAGATCAAATTATATTCTAAGAAAACAAATAACACAAGAAAATCAAGAACCTAATAATGGAGAAATTAGGAAGCTAATTAATATCAAATCTACGGATATACAATGCCATTTTATTAAAAATAAATCTTTTAAATCCGGAAATAATAACGAATTTCCACACACCCCCTTAAATTGGTGTATACCAACTTGCCTTCAAAATTTTGAGAACAACCAGAATGATATCCAAAGGATTCACATGCCAGGCTCAAATTCACATAAGTTTCATAGCATAGGCTACAATTTCAAAAGCTTCACATGTCAGGGTAAGATTCACATGAGCTTCAGAGCACGGGCTTCAAGTTTTCATTGCACTTCTCGACGGCACTCTTCATGGATTAAAATGAGATCAATAGGATCAAGTATCAAAGGGATCAAGGAAGGGATCAAAAAGGATAATGGGATCAATGGATCAAGTTATTACTTTTTTCCGAACTTGTTGAGGTCAGATTTTGTACCACATCTCTCACCATCAAGGATTCAATACACATCATCGGAGAATATGATACGAGGTACAATGTAGCCCAGGGCCTAAAACGAGTCATCAAGTGACTCCCAAATGAGTCACCACCGAGTCACATAGAAGCTACCTGATAGTCCTCCCAAACGACTCTTCCACCTGTCACTAGCGAGTCCAAATCCGAGAATAACAGAGAATCTTTCGGATAATTATCATAATTATCTATTTATCAAATTTGGGATTTGGATAATCTTTCCAGCCCTAAATATATTTGAATTCCGTTTCATAATTCAAATGTATTAATTTAAAGCACAATATCTAGTCAGAAAAGGAGTGGATAATCCTAAAATCATTCAAATTCAAATTTAAACACGAATTTGACTTGTGAATTGATTCCCTCATCAAAGCCAATAGTTAAGGGGCTTACCTACATGTTCGAGGCATCCATAATCTCATCCTCCCCATTGTTGCTAACTTAGAGCAACGCTACGCATAAATCACCTAAGAGAGAGAGCCGATTATTAAAAGATTTAGACAAAAGGTTAATGATAAAAATTAGAAAAACTACAATACATATTAGTTTTTTTGGATGCTTATGTAGCTCAAATCCTCAGTCGTTATCTAATTTTAAACGAAAAAGATTCGAGCTATTGGAACAAAAAAAAAATAATTTTAGCTATGTCATGTGATAAAATTAAAATTTTATGTATCATGATGACGTCATATATCGATTCTATTCGTTACTTTAGAGTTGAAATTATTTGAGTTCCATATTCCAAAGTACATAAAAGCCAACATTACAAGAAACTAGGTCTTTAGCGTTATGCAAAATGATTTAAATGTTAACAAGTGATATGTCCCTTGTGTGTGGGTGACATTGTAGTAGTATAATGTACCCGGGCGCATATGAGTGTACCTCTAGTGGAAATTACCCGTATCTATACCCACATTAAATTAGACAGGTATTAGGTGGGTGGTGAATGTTGGGGAATAATATGAATCCCCATCCTGCCCCATTGCCAATTCTAGATGTTGTTTTCAAATTGAAAAAATGGACTCCAGACGATTTTTATTTTTACATTTATTACACATTGTCCCAAATCAATTAAGGAAAATTCTACCACAATGTATGAAGAATATACTCTTTGTGCAGAACTAAGTTTTTTAACTTTTAAATCATTACTAAAAGGAAACTATCAGTTGAATTCTTTTTTTTTTTTTTTTTTCCTTTTCTTTTTGATGTGAGTTTAAACAAATCTAACCTTCAAAAACATAAAGAAAGTAATGCCTAAGGTTTGGTGATTAATCACACTGTAAAATGCATGTGCATAGTTGGGAAAAAAATAAAAATAAATTAAAGAACACGAAGAAGAAAGTATTTAAAAGTAAAGAGGGAATTATGATTCTTATAGCCGGAGATCTCTGGAGTTCTGGATAGGTTTGAAATGAAGGAAAAGTAAACTTTTTGTGTTTTTTTTTCTCCTTTTGAGTTATATCTATTTCCTTAACCCTTTAAAAATTTTCTTCTGTTTTATTTTTCCTTTCTGTATTTTTTTTTCATACGATGGCAATTTTCTTTTTTATTTTTTCCTCTATACCGACAAAACATGTTTTGAATACGAGGATTTTGTTTAATTTGTTTGAGTGTTATTATGCTTGGTGATGTTAAATTAATATGTTTTTAATACGATAATGCTACCGAATCAATATTTAATATATTTTGGACATCCGACATTGCATAATAATGTTGTAAAATAAGTACAGAAATCATCATTATTTAAATTCTTCATGCAGCTGGAGATCCCTACAGCTTTGGACGCGTATGTTTATTTTTCAATTGTTGATTAAGGTATATTCTTGTTATAATTATTAAACAATTGGTTGTATCTCCTCCATTTGAATACTTCCAATGGCTTCTATTATTATTATTATTATTATTTTCTTCGCAATTCGCATGCATTGAAAGTAGTGTAATGAGTCACCGCGCATTACTTGCTATCATGATCTGCATTATTATAAATGAATAAACTAAAGATCATTGCTCTATTTGCTTTGACCAATCCTACTTAAGATTCTTAAGAAAATAGAAGATAACACTGCATTTTTTTCCTAGTATTATTCATCATGAATGAAAATAAAAATTCATAAGTACACAGATCAAATTATATTCTAAGAAAACTAATAACACAAGAAAATCAAGAACCTAATAATGGGGAAATTAGGAAGCTAATTAATATCAAATCTACGGATATACAATCCCATTTCATTAAAAATAAATCTTTTAAATCCGGAAATAATAACGACTTCCAACACACCCCCTTAAATTGGTGTATACCAACTAGCCTTCAAAATTTTGAGAACAACCAGAATGATATCCAAAGGATTCACATGCCAGGCTCAAATTCATATAAATTTCATAGCATAGGCTACAATTTCAAAAGCTTCACATGTCAGGGTAAGATTCACATGAGCATCAGAGCACGGGCTTCAAGTTTTCATTGCACTTCTCGACGGCACTCTTCATGGATTAAAATGAGATCAATAGGATCAAGTATCAAAGGGATCAAGGAAGGGATCAAAAAGGATAATGGGATCAATGGATCAAGTTATTACTTTTTTTTCGAACTTGTTGAGGTTAGATTTTGTACAACATCTCTCACCATCAATGTGTCAATACACATCATCGGAGAGTATGATACGAGGTACAATGTAGCCCAGGGCCTAAAACGAGTCATCAAGTGACTCCCAAACGAGTCACCACCGAGTCACAGAGAAGCTACCTGACAGTCCTCCCAAACGACTCTTCTGCCAGTCACTGGCGAGTCCTAATCCGAGAATAACAGAGAATCTTTCGGATAATTATCATAATTATCTATTTATCAAATTTGGAATTTGGATAATCTTTCCAGCCCTAAATATATTTGAATTTCGTTTCATAATTCAAATATATTAATTTAAAGTACAATATCTAATCACAAAAGGAGTGGATAATCCTAAAATCATTCAAATTCAAATTTAAACACGAATTTGACTTGTGAATTGATTCCCTCATCAAAGCCTATAGTTAAGGGGCTTACCTACATGTTCGAGGCATCCATAATCTCATCCTCCCCATTGTTGCTTACTTAGAGCAACCCTACGCATAAATCACCTAGGAGAGAGAGCCAATTATTAAAAGATTTAGACAAAAGGTTAATGAGAAAAATTAGAAAAACTAGAATACATATTAGTTTTTTTGGATGCTTATGTAGCTTAAATCCTCAGTCGTTATCTAATTTTAAACGAAAAAGATTCGAGCTATTGGAACAAAAAAAAAAGTTTTTAGCTATGTCATGTGATAAAATTAAAATTTTATGTATCATGATGACGTCATATATCGTTTCTATTCATTACTTTAGAGTTGACATTATTTGAGTTCCATATTCCAAAGTACATAAAAGCCAACACTACAAGAAACTAGGTCTTTAGCGTTAAGCAAAATGATTTAAATGTATTTAGGTGATATCACTTGTTTGTGGGTTACATTGTAGTAGTATAATGTACCCGGGCACATATGAGTGTACCTATAGTGGAAATTACCCGTATCTAAACCCACATTAAATTAGACAAGTATTAGGTGGGGGATGAATGTTGGGGAAGAGTATGCATCCCCATCCTGTCCCATTGCCAATTCAAGATGTTGTTTTCTAATTAAAAAAATGGACTCCAGACTATTTTTATTTTTACGTTTATTACATATAGTCCCAAATCAATTAAGGAAAATTCTACCACAATGTATGAAGAATATACTCTTTGTGCAGAACTAAGTTTTTTAACTGTTAAATCATTACTAAAAGGAAACTATCAGTTGAATTCTTTTTTTTTTTTTTTCTTTTTGATGTGAGTTTAAAACAAATCTAACCTTTAAAAACATAAAGAAAGTAATGCCTAAGGTTTGGTGATTAATCACACTGTAAAATGCATGTGCATAGTTGGGAAAAAATAAAAATAAATTAAAGAACACGAAGAAGAAAGTATTTAAAAGTAAAGAGGGAATTATGATTCTTATAGCCGGAGATCTCTGGAGTTCTGGATAGATTTGAAATGAAGGAAAATTAAACTTTTTGTGTTTTTTTTTTTTTTTCTCCTTTTGAGTAATTTCTATTTCCTTAACCCTTTAAAAATTTTCTTCTGTTTTTTTTTCATTTCTTTTTTTTTTTTTTTTCATACGATGGTAATTTTCTTTTTTATTTTTTCCTCTATACCGACAAAACATGTTTTGAATACGAGGATGTTGTTTAATTTGTTTGAGTGTTATTATGCTTGGTGATGTTAAATTAATATGTTTTTAATACGATAATGCTACCGAATCAATATTTAATATATTTTGGACATCCGACATTGCATAATAATGTTGTAAAATAAGTACAGAAATCATCATTATTTAAATGCTTCATGCAGCTGGAGATTCCTACAGCTTTGGACGCGTATGTTTGTTTTTCAATTGTTGATTAAGGTATATTCTTGTTATAATTATTAAACAATTGGTTGTATCTCCTCCATTTGAAGACTTCCAATGGCTTCTATTATTATTATTATTATTTTCTTCGCAATTCGCATGCATTGAAAGTAGTGTAATGAGTCACCACGCAGTACTTGCTATCATGATCTGCATTATTATAATGAATAAACTAAAGATCATTGCTCTATTTGCTTTGACCAATCCTACTTAAGATTCTTAAGAAAATAGAAGATAACACTGCATTTTTTTCCTAGTATTATTCATCATGAATGAAAGTAAAAATTCATAAGTACACAGATCAAATTAT
>BKCH01000903.1:0-67437 GCA_008635985.1 Ficus erecta | reverse complement strand
AAAATTGCGTCTTCATGTACCTTATTGAAAATAATAATAGTAGGGTTAGGGTAACATGCTTCTCTTTAAAAGATAGGGCCGTTAATAGATAAGAAAATTACGCTAATTATACTCGTCACCCCCTCCATATTTTTACAAATAAATATTAAACTCACTATTACATGTTTTACACTGGCACAATATGATTTTGGCTAAGTGGACAATTCCAATATTGACAAATTGCAATTTAGTTGATACATCAAAGAAAACACAATAACCGAACTTTTTCCAAGAGGGCCTTGTTCACAATACCCACCAAATGAGTGATCCGGAAATGAATCAATCCATCTCTTGTTTTACAAATAAAATCAATTACAAATGGTCTCCAAAACAACATTTCATTTGTGATTCAGACTCTAATTAAAATTTTAAAAAAATGTGATAATTAATACATAAAACTAAGTTGTATTTATGTATAAAAGGAATTAAACATTTGAAACGGAAAATGAAAAAGATCAAGACGAAGGATAAGAAATAATTAAGTGATTAGCACTTGGACATTTTGATCCACATGTATGCTATGTTGCAATAGCAAGGCCTTTTATATATGCTAATATTAATTGCTATATTTGGGTCCAACATATTTCCTTCTTCGTTAAAATATGTATAACAAGATAAAACCAAAATTAATCGGATTGGAAAGACAAACTACTAATAAAAGAATGAAAAAAAATTAAAGGTGAACAAAAGTAGTATTCACTACTACAAAGTTGGCTTACACGACGGAAAAATACACGACGGTTTTTGTGAAACCGTCGTCTTAAACAAGATTACACAACGTTTGACTAAACTGTCGTGTAAACAAAGGATTACACGACGGTTTTGTTGGAACCGTCGTGTAATCCGGCAACATTTCAAAAAAAAAAAAGATTACACGACGGTTATAGAAAACCGTCGTGTAATTCTCCAAAAATTTTCAAAATTTTCAAATTTTCAAAACCAAAAAAAAAAAAAAAAGGATTACACGACAGTTTTGAGTAAAACCATCGTGTAATCCTCCGAAAGTTTTCAAAATTTTCAAATTAAAAAAAGGATTACACTACGGTTATAGAAAACCGTCGTGTATGTTCCGAAAATTTTCAAAATTTTCAAAAAAGAAAGACGGATTACACGATGGTTTTGAGCAAAACCGTCGTGTAATCCTCCGAAAATTTTCAAAATTTTCAAATTTCAAACTTTGGAATTCGCACAAAAACTCATTACTTAAATACATTTTCCTCTTCATTTATCATCATTGTCATCTTCAACCCTCTAGACAACTCAAACTTTTCTCCTGCCTACCTCCTTTTTCGCCCGCCCGCCCCCTAACTTAAAATCCGGTTACACCACCGCCGTCACCACCACTTCTCTCTCCCAGTGTTCCCATCAAGGCTGTGACTATTTTTTTTTAAGAAAAGCAATGTGACTTCTAACAAAACTATGCTTCAATTTATTGTTTTCTAACAAAACTACGAACACACAATGCTTTAATAACTTGCGTGGAGTGTAATTTGTAGTTTTTTTTTATTATTGTTGCTCTTTGGAGATGAATGTTTTGTGCACCGTTTTGGCACTTTACACACATTTTTTAACATGGTTTTTATCCACCCACCACATGCTCAGTGAAATGCCAAAATGAAATTTTGTTTTGGATAATCATATAGAATTTGATTCTAGTGTAATGTGTACCATTACACGACGGTTTTGCTCAAAACCGTCATGTAATTAGGCTTGAATTAAAAAATTGACATTTTTTTGGTGATGGCACACACACGACGGTTTTGCTCCGAAACCGTCGTGTAATGTGTGTCATCGCAAAAAAAAAAGTCAATTTTTTTTAATTCAAGCCTAATTACACGACGGTTTTGAGCCACAACCGTCGTGTAATGACATACATTACACGACGGTTTCGGGTCAAAACCGTCGTGTAATGTAGTGATTACACAACGGTTTTGGAGGAAAACTGTCATGTAAAGTTCTCAATTTGCACCGTTTACTATTGTATTCTTGATTCGATGATGGTGTAATATTGAGATACCACGACGGTTATAGAACCGTCGTGGTATCTTCCATGACGTTGTATTACACGACGGTTAAACAACCGTCATGTAAACTTTACACGACGGTAAATAACCGTCGTGTAATCCACAATTTTTACTAGTGATTTTAGTTTAATAAACACCACAAATTTGTTTAATAAACATCTTTGGTGGCCATTCAGCTTTTCCCCAAGTTCATATAGTCTTTTTGTTCATTATAGGGCTAAACCAGTTTAGTGTTCAAGTTCACTCGTTTTTATTTGAAGTTTTAATCTAATGGTTTAGTTTTGTTTTTAGCTCCTGCAACGCCTTTTACATCATTTTTGTTTTCAAAATAACTAAAGTTTGTAAGCCAAGTATATATTTATGCATATTAAATAAAATTAAACTAAGGGAACGTTGAGGCACGTTCCCTCCTGCAACTAGTAACTATTATGTTGAAGTGAGAGTGTGTTTTGGTACGTCAACTATAATATAATAATAATAATAGTAATATTCACTTATGGTTTGTTTGGTGAAATGGTTCAACTCAAACTAAATTTTAGTTTTTCATCTTAGTTTTTATCTTTTTCTGAAAAACCAACAAAAATTATAACTAGTTTTTTAAAAGTCAACTAACTTAAACTTAAAAATTTCAACTTAAACCGTTTTACCAAACGGACTCTTAGAATGATTATTAATAGATGCCAATCTAATTGGGATGGTTAATAATGTTTGATATCGGCTCCCTCTCTCAGGTTATTCAAACAATAAAAATAAAGTTCACTTACGTCGTATACAATATATATGCATTTATTAAATATCAATACCTCTATTTGAAAAATTCCATGCATACTCCAATATCAAGATAATTTTTGGACTACATATTACCTTAAAGTTATATATTTCTTGCATATGCCTCCGATCTTATGCATAATTTTGAGTCGATCTTAAATAGTAACTTGGTTAATTTCAATAATGAATTAAATAATTTATTAGATGATGAATGTGACAAGTACAAGAATGTATTTGCTATCCTACGATTTACGACGTTATTAGGTTCAACGTTGATTTTATAACCGAGTTTAATTTTACTTTTACTTATTTATAGATTTAACATTAATTCTGCAATACATAGTAGATTTAAAACATATGCCCTTCTGATATATTTTGTAAATTACAAATGTTAGGATCTCAAATAATTCAGGCTGGAACAAGTAAAATAAATACTTGCAAAATTAAACGAATGGTTATCTATTCCTTGAAGAGAATGGTGAAGCCTAATTTGCAGAAAAAATTCATATAATGGATATATAGCAGGTACCGCGTGAAAACGAAAGGACAGAGAAATTGAAAGGTAATGCCGACATTAATTTACACTGAGAAACGTGTAGCGTTTTTTTTTTGTTTGGCTTGAAAACGTGCAGCGTTTCTATGGTAGCTATAGAAGCCACGACATTCCAGTACGATGTATATGGACAACTAATACATAAATACAATATTGTCATTTATTATTATTAATTCGAAAGTGATCGGAGTAGAATGCGAGATGTCGTGGTAGAGGTAAGTGTGGAGTTACGGAACACTGTGTATTGGTGGTGTAACGGTAAAAATTTACCCTGGTACTGGGTCAATCATAAAAAATTCGAATGTTAAAGTGGTATTCTTGGGGATCTTAAATATAAACGCGTGTTACCTATTAATTTAGTATTTGATTTAGAGTGTTTGGAAATATACTCTCAGGTATATTAACGTTAGTACATTTAGTTAGGCCGGAATGACATGCTTAATGTCAAGGGATATTACCGGCCCATAAGAATTTTGCTGAACATTCTTATTAATAGTTAGGGAACCTTTTTGATAATATCTAAAGAGATATACGATTATTCCTTCTTTTTTTTTTACTTTTTCTTTTAGTAAAATAAAATTGTGAAATTATTGTTAGTCTAGTATTCTTACATGTCACCGTCATTTTCCACCTCATTAAAAGCAAGAACAATTATGTTGATCAGTTTTCGAGCTATTCTCTTTCTCTCTCCCTTTTTCTTTTTCCTTTTTCCTTTTTTATTTTTATTTTGTTTGTGGGGAAAACTCGCCGCTGCATTAATTGGCTAAATCTGCCATGACTACTAGGGCTACAAACAACTAGACAGACTCAATACCCCCAAGAAAGTAAGGCATTACACGATGGTTTTGGGTCAAAACCGTCGTGTAATGTAGTGATTACGCGACGGTTTTGGAGGAAAATCCTCATGTAAAGTTCTCAATTTGTGACGTTTATTACTGTATTTCTTGATTCGACGATAGTGTGAACCGTCGTGAATATTGAGATACCACGACGGTTATAGAACCGTCGTGGTATCTTCCATGACGTTGGATTACACGACGGTTAAACAACCGTCGTGTAAACTTTACACAATGGTAAATAACCGTCGTGTAATCCACAATTTTTACTAGTGATTTTAGTTTAATAAACACCACAAATTTGTTTAATAAACATCTGTGGTGGCCATTCAGCTTTTCCCCATGTTCATATAGTCTTTTGTTCATTATAGGGCTAAATCAGTTTAGTGTTCAAGTTCACTCGTTTTATTTGAAGTTTTAATCTAATGGTTTAGTTTTGTTTTTAGCTCCTGCAACGCCTTTTACATCATTTTTGTTTTCAAAATAACTAAAGTTTGTAAGCCAAGTATAATATTTATGCATATTAAATAAAATTAAACTAAGGGAACGTTGAGGCACGTTCCGTCTTGCAACTAGTAACTATTATGTTGAAGTGAGAGTGTGTTTTGGTACGTCAACTATAATATAATAATAATAATAGTAATATTCACTTATGGTTTGTTTTGGTGAAATGGTTCAACTCAAACTAAATTGTAGTTTTCATATCAGTTTTTATCTTTTTCTGAAAAACCAACAAAAATTATAACTAGTTTTTTAAAAGTCAACCAACTTAAACTTAAAAATTTCAACTTAAACCGTTTTACGAAATGGACTCTTAGAATGATTATTAATAGATGCCAATCTAATTGGGATGGTTAATAATGTTTGATATTGACTCCCTCTCTCAGGTTATTCAAACAATAAAAATAAAGTTCACTTACGTCGTATACAATATATATTATTAAATATCAATACCTCTATTTGAAAAATTCCATGCATACTCCAATATCAAGATAATTTTTGGACTACATATTACCTTAAAGTTTATATTTTCTTGCATATGCCTCCGATCTTATGCATAATTTTGAGTCGATCTTATAAATAGTAACTTGGTTAATTTCAATAATGAATTAAATAATTTATTAGATGATGAATGTGACAAGTACATAAAATGTATTTGCTATCCTACGATTTACGACGTTATTAGGTTCAACGTTGATTTTCTAACCGAGTATAATTTTACTTTTACTCATTTACAGATTTAACATTAATTCTGTAATACATAGTAGATTTAAAACATATGCCCTTCTGATATATTTTGTAAATTACACATGTTAGGATCTCAAATTATTCAGGCTGGAACAAGTAAAATAAATACATGCAAAATTAAACGAATGGTTATCTATTCCTTGAAGAGAATGGTGAAGTCTAATTTGCAGAAAAAATTCATATATTGGATATATAGGTACCGGGTGAAAACGAAAGGACAGAGAAATTGAAAGGTAATGCCGACATTAATTTACACTGAGAAAACGTGCAGCGCTTTTTATTTTCTTTTTCTTTTTCTTTTCTTTTTTTTTTTTTTTTTGGGCTTGAAAACGTGCAGCGTTTCTATGGTAACTATGGAAGCCACGACATTCCAATACGATGTATATGGACAACTAATACATAAATACAATATTGTCATTTATTATTAATTTGAAAGTGATCGGAATGGAACTCGAGATGTCGTGGTAGAGGTAAGTGTGGAGTTACGGAACACCGAGTGTATTGGTGGTGTAACGGTAACAAGTTACCATGGTATTGGGTCAATGATAAAAATTGAATGTTAAGTGGTATTCTTGGGGATCTTAATTATAAATACATTTTACCCACTAATCTAGTATTTAATTTAGAGTGTTTGGAAATATACTCTCAAGTATCATTAACATTGGCACATTTAGTTATGCCAGAATGGCATGCTTAATATCAAGGGATACTCCTCGTCTGTTAAGACTTCAGTGAACATTCTTGTTAATAGTTAGGGAACCCTTTTGATATATCTAAAGAAATATGCTAATCTTAGATTGTTCCTTTTTTAGACTTTTTCTTTTAGTAATAATAAAATTGTGAAATTGTCGCTAGGCCAATATTCCTACATGTCACCGTCACTTTCCACCTCATTAAAAACAAGAACAATTATGATGATCAGTTTTCGAGCTTCTCTCTCTCTCTCTCTCTTTCTTTTGGGAAAACCCACCGTCGCATTCATTGGCTAAATCTGCCATGACTACAAAGGCTACAAACAACTAGACAGATTCAATACCCCAAGAAAGTGCAGAATTAAGGAATATAGAGTTCGCCATGCAAGACACTATGAGTAACATGATTTTAAGAAAATTAAAATCATTTAATATATCTTTTGTGTTCCCTGACAGAAAAAAATGTTAAAGAAAAATTAAGAATTAAAATGAGAAAAAAAAAAAAAAAACAAGAATTGGTTTTAGTGTCAGAACGGACACTCAGTCCCAAATCATCAAAGGTAATTGGTAGAGTAGACTATTTAATTTTTGCAGTCTGGAAAATTATATATCGGATTGGACCACTTTCTACAAATAGACCGGATCAAACTAGACAAATTTGTAAGTTAAGCTGGTAAATATTAGATAAATAAAAGTTTTTAATTTGTAAAGAAGTTTAAAGTTTTCTTAATTTTTTATTACTTTAGTTCATAAATTTTCTTATTGCTTGTACTCATACTGAATTTAAATCTTGAAACCATCACCGATTCCATATTGTAAAATAGTTATTACACACCTAAATATCATGTTACATCCTCATTTTTATATGTTACAGTAGAGGAAAATCATTTAAAAAAAAATAGTGAACTACAAATTGTGTTAACATACCTATTTATATACATTATTTGTACATAATGAGAAATAGTAGACAAATTGATTCATCTTCATAAGAAATTCTTGCAAACAAAAATTTTAAAATGTTCTTTTCTTTTTTTTTTTAACCAAGGGAACGTTGAGGCACGTTCCCTCAAACCAGTAACTTATGTTGAAGTGAGAGTGTGTTTTGTAGTTCAACTGGATATTGAATCAATCTAATGGCAAATAATTTATTTACCTTTTACTTAGTTGAATGAAATGGCTAACATTTTACCCACATATCGTATTCCTTATTTGACACCTTCGTTGAAAAATAAGACAATTATTTGTCCAGTAACTCCTAACAACTTAAACTTTTGGGATTGATTAGTAAACTATAACATATGGTATTAGAGCAGGAAGTCTATAGTTCAAACACCTGCATTGCATTCTTTAACTCATTTATTATCATTTGCGTTTTGGGATTTTAATATGTTTCAGGCTTTGTATTTGTGTTGGACTTTCGAATTAATATTTGTCTGCACAATTATACATTTTCTAACCTACACGTGAGGGAGAGTGTTGGAAAATAAAATTATTGCTGACCTATCTTAACAGCTTAAGCTTTTAAAATGGATTTATAACTACCAACCTTACATCTCAATTTTACATCTTGTTAACTCCAACAAGTAGTCCTCCGTCATTATTTTCATTTTCCACAAAAGGTTGTATTAGTGTTATTCAACTTCTATGTCGCCCTTCAATGTTCTTCCTCCTCCTCCTTTTTAAGGAGTTAGAATAAATCTTGTACTGTTTGTTATTTGATTACTTTTGTACTTACTTTTATATCAATTGCTTGCTTATATTTTATATCAAAAAAAAAAAAAAATTTAACTTCTTCTCTTCTTCTCTTCTTCTTATTTCATTTTTATTGTTATGAACGGGATGTACCTCAGGCACGTCCTCTCGTGCTAACAAAGTACCCAACAATACTTAAAATAACAATAAAAAAAATATTTGAGTGAATAATGTAATTTTATGCAAAGTCTATTATTACATTATTGTTATTATTATGGTTATTTATTAATATATTGTTGTAACTTTGAACATGTTCTACACGTTACTACAAATCGTCATCGTCATCATGTCGTCATCGTCTCTTATAATAATAATAATTTTATTATTATTATTATTTAGTAATTAGACTACATAACAAAATTTTCATTGTTAGATATATTTTAGTCCAAACTTTGTTTATAATAATAGAGAGGAGGGACAAAATCCTCAATTAAAAAAACAACAGTTGTTGTCTTATTTTATCTCTTACACGTCAATGTGAAACAAAACTAACCATGAGCTTCTCAGTTATTGCAATTACGGTACTTTCTTTATTAAGAAATCAATTTTTAACAGTTTTATCCACACGTCAATCATGTGACTAATTGGTAAGTGGTAATTTTAAAACAATTTTAATCACGTTTGAGTAACCCTATAGCCACACAAAGCAGACAGGTTCCTTGGGTTTTTTGTCTCACTAGAATCGATCTCTCAATTTCGTGGACAATATCACCTATCGAGTCTCATATATTTTAAGAAAAATAATCATGTAACAATCCGTAACTTAACGAGCTGTCTTAAACTAACATTAACTTAAATTGAACCCTTAATTATGTAGTCAAAAGGGGAAATCAAGATATCAATGATCGTACAGACCTCGAGTAAGCTATGATCAATTTAAGTTATCAAAACAATCAAGCACTTTATTTGATTTTTCAACAAGTATTTGGCTAAAATTGAAAGGTTTCAAATATATATGAAGGTTGGTTAATTGATACCTCAGACGTTGTTGCTAGCTGAACTCCTTGTCAGAAAAACGCACCTGTGTTTTTTTTTTTTTTTTTTTTTTGACATATTTAATTGATTTTACATATAATGATGATTCAGAGGATAATCCATAGTAACTGATATTTAAACAAAAATAAAAGACAATAAGCAGACAGGTAATCAATATAGGTTCAAAATGTGTGACATTCTTATCAGATTGTCATATAATTACAGTATAATAAACTATTAAATAATGTCATAACAGTTGCTAAATATGATGTCTGATCTTTTTTCCAAAAATGTTCGTTTCATGCGGCGAAAAGATAACCTTATGATTTAGTTCATGAAAAAATACACTGATATCCTTTTAGGATTTCAAATATTAATATAGACGGCATTTATCCAAATTTTATTACAATGATGCCTCTTTGATTATTGTTATCAGTTTTGAAAATGTTAGAATTATGCCCTAAAAACGGTATACAAAAGTTATGTACCAATTATATTGAACCACGTCAAGGTGTTGCACTAATTGACATATCAAAAGATACAATCCATGAAATCATGTATTCAATTAGGATTAAGGATAATTGCATAAATAATTATCGAAGAAAATTTGATTTATTCGAACAAATTATATATAAATAAAGTTCACTCAGGATAAGACCAAATCTGTATAGAAAACTTTACAGATTGGATAGGTACCGATCGAAAACAAAAGGACAGAAAAATTGAAAGGTGATAACGAAGTTAATTTGCACTGGGAAAACGTGCAGCGTTTTCATGGTAGCTATGAAAGCCACGACATTCCAATATGATATGATGTATATTGACATGTAATACATAAATACAACATTATCATCCCCTGGACCACTTCCGTCTTATTTTCGATTTTATTATTATAATTTGAAAGTGAGTGGTTTCAAATTCAAAATCTTATAGTAGGGGTTATCAATTATCGAGTGTAGTGGCTTAACAGTAAAAGATTATTGTAGTGGGTTAATGATTAAAGAATCGAGTTTTTAAATGACCCTCGTTGATATCTTAAATTTGAATACTTGTTTTCTCCCAACTTAGCACTCGATTTAAAGTATTTGCCATCATACTCTCATGTATCATGAATATTATAATGCATTCAATTGAGTTGAAGTGACGTGCATCAGACTTTTATGCTTCTGGAGTTCATAGACTTTTGTGTTACATATTTTATAATTAGCTGACCATACAAGTAAATAAGTACTCATTTTCTCTTTTAGTCTTCTATTTCCCACCTAGTTTTGGCTAGGGAATTTTTAACACATTTTTAAGGTCTATTATCAAAGTGAGAGTGAAGGCTAGATAGCTTTATCTTATGAGACCGACTTGGGGCTAATGTTTTAAGGTAGGCGTTCAGTTTTCAGCTCTGGCATTTATGAGATCTCCATGTGTCCATACATTGTTGGGTGCTTATTTTTTCCTTGTCCTTCTTTAATTTTGCTTAATTTTCACCAAGTCCCCGGAAAGTTTATTTCGAATATCCTTAAAAATATTTGTTATTTTTCTTTGTTATACTAAATTGAAATACGTACGGGAGAACTTAATGCTCCAATCTTTCTTTTACTTACAAAAAAAAAAAAAGAAAAAGAAGCGAATATGGCGTGGACCACAAGAGTAGCGTAAAAGCCCAGAAATTGCCTGCAATTTTGCATTTGAAAAAAATGTGTGGTTTTTTTTTTTTTTTTTTTTTTCTTTTTAATTGTAGCCACGTAAGGTAGCTGTAAGGATCATCACCGGACTATCAACACTATAAATAGATATGCTCACGATCCCAATACATACACAACTCTTAGTAAAAACCATATATAAAAATTACAGAAATGATAAACTTTCGCGCTCTTATCCTTTTCTTCTCTGCGATATTGCTAGCAACATCCGTCGCCGGCGACGACGGAGAATGTGCTGCTGGCAGTGTCCTGTGCCCAGAAGGTTTGTGTTGTAGTAAAGTGGGACGTTGCGGGAACACCGATGCCTACTGTTCACGTGAAAACTGCCAAAGCCAATGCCCTGACTATCCTCCACCCTCACCACCAGCCCGTTGATGTTAGCGACATCATCACCGAATCGGTTTTCGATCAACTGATTCCGAAACGTGATGATATCACTTGCCCAGCCGATGGCTTCTATACTTACAAAGCTTTCCTAACTGCTGCGAGACTTTTTCCTGAATTCGGTAATTCTGGTAATATTGAAACTCGCACGAGGGAGCTTGCAGCTTTCTTTGCTCAAACCTCCACAAAAAACTACAGGTAAACCCTAGAGAAATTATGCTATGCTATTGCTACATATTTATAAACATATATATCTATTTTCTATCACGTTCATGATCTTGGCATGCAGTCAAAGGATCGAGTATCGGGTGGCCCTTTTATGGGTCTTAAATGTAAAGGTTGATCTTGTCAGCCTAATACTCGATTTAGAGCTAGCTTCTGAGACCATACCTTCATGTATCCTTGTTAATAGCACATTTGGTTAGACTAGGATTGATATATACATTCCTAATTGAAGGGGGAGAGTCCGACAGTAACATTATTGTCAGCCTAGAGGAGCCCTTTTGAGGACGCTTAAGAAAAGTATGCTAACATCGGTCATCTCTAAAAACAAAAATAATAATAATAATAATTTGGTTTGGTTTTCATTGACTTATATTTAGTAACATAATTGGGTTCTTTGTTTTCTATTTTAGACATTATACAACGTTATTTACAAAAATTTCTTTTACGATTTACTCAACACTTACGGTGCATTTGGTGCACCGATGGAATTTTTAAGTTAAAATTCGTTAACTTCTTAAAAATTAGTTAAAATTTTTGTTGACTTTTCAGAAAAAGATAAAAACTAAAGTGAAATTTTTTGGTCCTAAATGGAGAGCCAAACAAAGGCTTAATGTTTTCTCATGATATACATATATATAGCTAGGTGAGTATTATATACACTGAGATATATATATATATATATATTTGTCCATGCAGGTGGAACCTCGGGAGCACCTGATGAATATGAGTGGGGATATTGTAACAAAGAAGAACCGACCCCCGATTCGCATTGTATACTGACAGCTGAATGGCCATGCGCTCCTAATAAATCATATAATCCTAGAGGACCCATTGGTCTCGATTTGTAAGTCTTTGTAATGGGAAAAAATGGTATACATCTCATTCAAAAATATTAATTACATATCACAAAACTAAAATATTAATTAGTTTTGTAATATATCATTTAATTAAAAAAAACTTACAGAATTTAGACACTTATACATTCATGTTATTCATGCTAAATTTTTGCATGATATTTATCACTACTGAAAAAAAAAATTTATAAACTAGGAAAATTATTAAATCAATTGAAAACATTTTTTTTTAATTAATGGTATGGGGCCTATGACTCCTATTTATTGAAGAGAAATGAAAACTCTCCAGGATTTAAACCTGAGCTAGCTTCAATGTGGTCAAATCAAGTAAAAGTTTTTTTTATATGTGTGTGTGTGTGGATTTACATCTTGTATTAATAATTCTCTCTCTCTTTTTTTCCCCTCACTATCATACAATTGGCTCCTATATCTTTTCATATACAATGAACTTTGTGTTTTCTTTATATCATCCGCAATTTCAATTTTATCTCTGACATAAGTTTGCATGCATCAATTTGCATAACAATTAATATTTGAGCTAACAAATTTTGAGCTATTCAAATGTTCGACACAAATATTGCATAGAGTCAGATTTAAATATAAATAAATAAATACACTGACAGTATATGTTGTTTTCTTTAGAAACTAAACTAAGTAATTTTGGAAAAGGAATTTAAAGAAGGGATAGAAAAGAAAGAAAGAGTTCAAAATGTAAACTTATAAGACAAATAAAAAGGGAAAAGAAAAAGAAGGAAGAAGCGGTTCCTAGAGTCATGGACTGAAAAAGATTAAAGGAGAAAGAAAAAAGGGGTTAAAATTGAATTTGACATCAGTTAGAAAATAAAAATAATCGGCAAGTAAAATAAATTGAAAATATTTTGGGGCACGTGCCATCACTAAGCCGTGTTTTCATCCATCATTGATTGACACATCTGTGCCTCTATGGTAAAAAATTTGAGTATTGGATGACTTTTTTAAGAGTCTTAAATATGAATATTTGATCATGCCAACTTTTTACTCAATTTTAATGTCTAATATTGCGTTTTCATGTATCCTTATTGATAACACAATAATGGTAGGGTTAGGGTAACATGCTTCTCTTTGAAAGATAGGGCCCGTTAATAGATGGGAAAAGTACGCTAACCGTAGTCGTCGCCCCCTCCATATTTTTACAACAAATAAAAATAATAATAATAAGGGTTTGTAGGAACTTTTTTTTATATATATAGAAAGTTAAAATATATATATATATATATATATATAGCTCCTAAAACAAAAATAGGAATACTAATATGATCATTTACATGTCATAGAGTTTATTTGCGAATATGTGATGGGTTAAAAACTAACGAAAAAATCACTAATGGTGATATATATTATAATGCTCTTTTTTTTTTTTCCTCTTAAAAAAATACATGACATGCTGCGTAATTTTATGAACAGCAACACCAATTACGGACCAGCAGGGAAAGCACTGATCAGGACCTGATAAACAACCCGGAACTGGTAAGCCACGACCCAAATGTGTCATTCGAGACCGCTATATGGTATTGGATGAATTCACACAAGACTGGCGTGCCATCTTCCACAGCGTTATGGTCGGCACATGGATACCGTCAGATGAAGATATAAAAGCTGGTCGACTGCCGGGTTACGGTGTCACCATAACCATACTTTTTCCATACCAGTGCGAGGGTTACTATGGTCATGATAGCATCAACTTCTATAATAGGTCGACTACTATTCTAAACGTTAGTCCCGGGGAAAACGTGGATTGCAAAGACCAGAAGCCATTCCCTGTTGCTAATCCGAATAACCTTGGAAATGTACTAAAAATGCCTATCTACAAGGCATAAATGGACCACTGAATATATGTATTCATGCATATATATATATATATATATATATTGTGTATGTACGTATGGTGATGGGAATATATACCACCATATTTAAGGGCTACTTAACTTTCTCATGTCTAGAGAAAGCTAGCTCTCCTAGTAAGTAACATGTCCAACTGTAATAAAATAAGGTCTACCTAAGCTTCTAGGGTTTACTTTGGCCACTGGCTCTAGCTTGATTTTCCAATAAAATGAATGAAAATGTTGCGTTCTACCCTATGATCAGTTTTGATGATTAGATTTCATTATCATTATTTTCATATTCTATTTTGTTTATCTTTTTCTTTTAAATAAATTTGAATGGAGGATTTAGTTCCTCCTCTTCATTCATAAAGATATCTATATATATATATATATATATATATATGTATATATAGATATGTCAAAACAGATAATGCGCGGTGGGTAGAGCTAATTGTGCAGATATTTTAGTTATAGATATTTTAGGCTTGAAGCATATTTAAGACATAAGCTCATGTATGCTAAATATGCATTTTAAAAAAAAAACCACCAGAAAAGTGCATTTGTAAGTAATATTTTTACTGGAAAGATAAAAAATATTGTGACTGCAGGTTTCGTGTAAGGATAATATTATACATGATCACTCTATCAAAAGTTATCGAGTTTTATATTTGAAGAAAGACAAATTTATATATATATATATATATATATTTGTTATGTGAAGGAAAATATGTTTTAAAAAAAAACTACTAGACTTATATAATATTCTAAAAAGGATGATTTGCAGGATTTTCCAATTAAAAAGAAATTAGTTTTAGAACCTTAGGATTTATGCCTTTAATTTTACAAGCTAAACGTCATCACAGTAAAAACAAACAATTTTAGTGGCTCAACTCTTGATTGTTTATGCTTTAGGAGAACTTCTTATCCTCTATTTGTTTTTGTTCTTTTCGTTTATTTATCTATCTTAAACATCGTAATAGCTCAATAAATTAGCAACATGGTACAAATTCATAATCTAATATCATCCCTCACACCTAGTGTGTCATATAAAGAGGTTAGGATCCAAATCTACCATTATGTGTAAAAGTGACTAACACCATATTGCTTATCCTCAAAAACTAATTTAAAAGAAGGGGGTTCAATAAGTAATAAATAATGTGAGACAGATTAACAATCTAATATAAACGACATGATGATACGAACCAGTCGATATCGTTGGAAGTCATACAAAGAGACCATCACAAAATGTCCAAAATATGTCATGAAAAGTATTGTATTGTATTTCACGAGATTAGGCTATACAACCACACGCCTTTCTAGTAGGGGCGCACGACGCGTATTTTTTCATAAAGTAGTCACGTGACTTCCATCTTCAAATTCCCATTACAATAGTTTTATTTTTAGTTGGGTTTTTTTTTTTAATAATTTTTTTTCTTCTTTTTGTTTGGAAATCTTATACTTAATGTGACTGATAGCTATAAGTCCAAAAGGACAGTAAAATTTTCTCTATTTATTGTTTTTTTTTTTATATTCATTGTGTTTTCTCCATTTTAGTATGTATTGGTTTCATTTATTATTTTTCATGTTTGAACTTGTATTAATATTCATACATACATATATATATATATATATATCAAAACATCAAATTTGGACCTTTTTTTTTTTTCTCTTTATCTTTCTTTGATCGGAGCAAAATATTTTTATGAAGAAACTAGACAAAAGTTCAGTAAATACCCTTTTTTTTTTTCTTTAATGCAGAAAGTCAATTGATGTTTCTTTGTTAAAGTATATGGTACAAATTTTGAGTCAAGAAAGTGGTTTTGATGTCTCCTTGTGAAAGGATGACTTGTAAACCATGTTATTTAATTTTTAGTTCAATGAAATCTTACTAACATGATATATATATATATATATATATATATATAAGTGAATACATGGAAAGTATTAAACTGAAATGAATAGTAAATCTAAAAATAATAAATAACGTGTCCATTCTTTTATTTAATTTAATTTATGTATGCTTGATGTAGAGTTATCTTTTTATTTTTCATTCATCTAAGAAGAACGTATACTGAAGATTCAAAAGCTCAAAAAATTGACAAAAATAAAATAAAAATAAAAGAGAAGAAGAACAGGTACTGTTCTTTGAAGTTTGAAAATCCACCTGGAATCTAACCACAGGCCACGTGGTTCTGTCAAGCAAAAGTATTCCTAAAAACCCGATAGGTTGGTTCGAACCCTATCCAATGTGGTGACATTTGAAAAACTCCAACATCAACGTTATGGGTCTAACAAACAAGTTAAAAGTAAATGTGGTTCCATACTTTTAACCTATTTGTTGGACCCATAGCGTTGAAGTTTGAGTTCTTCAATTCTCGTCACATTTGACAGAGTTCCAACCCCATCGGATTCTTTAAGAATATTCTTACATGTAATACTTATCGCAACATAGGACCGGGCAAAACCCATACGGACTAGATAGAATTGTTCTTTTAAAATGTATTTGGTCAAAATAGTGATGAGTGACCTTCCAACCACCTGAAAACATGGACAGAAGCAATTTCGAAAAGTCTTCTACTTAATACTCGATTTAGCCTTGACCAAGCAAATTATGGAACTTATTTTTTCATTAATTTAAACCCCCATTCATTTGAGTTTATGATAATTATATTTTACATTTTTGCAATTTTATCTATCAAAAACTTTACTAATGATTTCATGGTGCAAACATATCGTAATCTCATGATCGATCTCTATAGATTACTATATTTTTCTGATGAGGGGGGGGGGGGGGGGGGGGGGGGGGGGGGGGGGGGGGGGAAGAAGAGTGATGGAATTTCTAACAAGATGGTTCTATTCTTCAGTAAAATCCTACCATAATTCTTTATATTAAAATTTTCATTTAAACGGACAGAAAAAGGACGGTGCCTACCGTTTATCCATATCTTTTTCTACCTCCTTTTAACATATTTTCAAAAACAGATGAAAAAAGGCCACTTGACCTCACTAAAACCCATCCCTTTTTTTTTTTTTTTTTTTGGTCTCATTTTAGCATAAACTCTAACATAAGGGATTAATTAGGGAGACTAGTTCAAAATTCAAATTATTAGCTTGAAGGAAAATTTAAATGGCCTAAATTTTAGGGGTACAACTGAAAATAATCCTAGGATACATTAAAAAATGATAATAATAATAATAATTATACAACCATTAGATATTGCGTATTCCTAGCGATGACACTACCCAACTAAAATAAATTAATTAAAACACCTGACTTTTGGCCAACAAAATTGACCAAATAAAACTTTAATAAAGCTAGATTAAATAAAGCTGGCTATATTTCTCCACATAGAGCAGCACATACATCCCCCCAAATGACTTGGACAAATAGGGTCGACTTTTCAAATGATAGGAAGCATCCTAGAGTTTTTCAAGAAAAATGGGGACAACATGAAAAGAACCAAAATATCATAATAAATTAAAAATAAAAAATTCAAATAAAATAAAACTTTGACTTGGTCTAAAGATAAGGTACTTGCTCACCAAGCAAACAAATTACTTAATTGGTGCCATAAATACAGATTGATATCATTTCATTCCCCACCATCACAACACCACTTTCCTCTAAGTGCTCTATTTTCATTCTAACATAAATCATCATTTTCTGATCTTCCTAAAACTAGAAAAATAGTCATCAAGAAATAAGATCAAATGGCTCCTTTCTCAGCATTATTCAACTGCTTTGCACCGTCGCCGTCGTCATCTCGGATCTCCGATGACGTAGAAAGTACAGTTTCCGATCAGAAGAAGGTGGATTCTAATGAAATGAAGAAAAGCAAGAGCAAGTCCTCCAAGTCGTCAAAAGCTCCTATTATAGTTTCCTACTTCCCTGTTAATTCATATCCATCTCGCTTATAGTTTATGATTTACTCTAATTTTAATTAAAATTGATGCAATCCCATGTATTCTTTTCATTAGATTTTTATATTTTTTTGTAATTCTTTTCATTTATTAATTTAATTCTACATTAGTATTCATACATATTATTCCGATCGTCTAGTGAATCATGTTCGCAAGTGACCGGTAGTCAATAGGGTGACCATCAATTGCCAAAATCATCGGTAATTCAAAACCAAAAACGTGACAAAAGTTTCGGCTACACGTGCATACTGGTGGCAACAGTCATCAAATAATTGACGAATCGTCACCCGTTGAGTTACTACCAATCACTCCTCAATCAGTGATCAGTACTGCGACAACCAATCCCATTGGGTGACCAACGTCACCCAATAAGTTTACCATGACCGCCCCACACCAACGACGGAGCAGACATTGGAAACTAGAGAATGTTTCGAAAATTCAACTTTGGAACGGTTATAGAATGCAAAGATCGAAATGGTCAACCAAAATAGGGCTAAAACTCTATGTATTATCCTCCAAAAAAAATGTGGCTTTTAACATACAACACCCAAAAAAAAAAAAAAGAAGACAAAAAAAAAAAACTCAATGTCTTTTTTTTTTTTCCAGCCTTTTCAAGTGCTTCATGCCTAATTCATCTTCGTCTTTCGAGAAGAGGAAAAGTAACATTTCCAAGCTCAAGATTAATCTATCATATTAATTTCAAACGACCGGAATCAGAGACGGTCGACCATTTTTCATTTTAAATATTAAAAAAAAAAAAAAAACAAACAAACTGGTAGATTGACAAAAGCAATCTATCAGAATATTATTCAGTGAACGCAAACTATTAATAACTCATGTTGATTCCGACAACATTAATCTGTTAGATTACAATTTGGCTGGTCAGGGATAATTTTTGGAGTACATGTACTTATATTGATATTTAACTGATTTTATGGAAAGTCAAAAATTCTACGGCCACCCTAAATTGGGCCCTATTGCAAAAGTAGATGTTTTTTGAGTGGCAATCCTCCAAATTACTAAAAATAATGATAATAATATATTAAGCCCGCTCCAAGCACTTATTTGACTTGATGAGCTCCCATTCAAATTGCTCATTTCATCCCATTCAAATTGCCCAAATGAGCCTATAAACCTACGAAACAAACGGATTCAAAATATTTCGATAGGTGTGAATTGAATGCTCATCCTTATTAGTAGCTATCCATACGTGTTTTAATCTTTTCTTTTTTTCTTTTTTCCCCCTCCACCCTCACTAGTAATAGAAGCAAAACAATAGTCATGCTACCACTTAGGAACCGCGTTTAACTAAATTGCCTAAGCAAAGAAAACCGGACAAAATGAGAGAATCAATTTTAAAGTCTTCATTAGCCTCTTCATCCACAACTAATTGACAAATAAAAAATATAAATATGTATGTGTACATATTCTCGTATCGTCAAAAAAAAAAAACAATTTAAAGAAAAGTATGTTCCTTACGTGACAAGGAAGACCTTTTTTAAATTAAGTGCATGTAACCAAACCTGTGGAAATATCGACAGAAGCATTAGGAAAAATCTACTTTTTAATATTTCTCGACTTGGTCTTCTGCTTGCTTGGTCACCAAGAAAATTCACCTACTTTCCATGTGATCACCTATTCAATCCACACAAAAAAAAAAAAAAAAAAAAAAAAAGAGAGAGAGAGAGAGAGAGAGATACAATTATCTGATAACCCATTTTGCAAATAAAATAATATATTTTACATTTCACGTAATTAAATTTGTGTTTGGAGTAACCATTTATCTCCATTTAAACTATTTCATTTGAATTGCCCATATTAATATTAAATGTTTGGTTTTTTCTACATTTGAATTGAGTATTTGGATTGCTCATTTTGACATTAAATTTTAAATGGTATTTTATCTAAACACCAATTCAAGTGTTTTGATATTATAAATGATAGTTTTCAACAACTATCCAAACATAAATTTAAATGTTTCTTTTCAAATGTACTTTTCTAAGCTTACATTTGGATTACATGTTGGAGATGAGTTTTTCAGATCAGAGTTGTTTTACTTTTCAAAAACTAGTTAAAATTTTTGTTTGACTTTTAAGAAAAAGACAAAAATGAGTTAGAAAATTTTGGTTCCAACCGGTATTCCAAACAAAACCAAAATATTAATATCTAAATGTCAAATACAAAGATAATTTAAATGCTTTTTGTTCAAATATTTTCATTCAAATATTTTTATTCAAATGTTACAATTCAGATAATTCACTCAAACGAAGGCTAAATATGGAAAAATGCAACTCCAACTCCAACTCCAAGTCATTGAAAGCCCTTATCGTAGTTTCGTACTTCCCCGTTAATTCATCTCTCTCACGTCTCTCTTAACTCGAAGACAAACTAAAGGACATGATTCTTGACCGAGGAGTCAATTTTCGAGTCAATTTCCCGACGAGCTTTCTATATATATATATATATATATATATATATATCAGGAGCCAAAAAAAGTGACTACACATATGTGTGTATATATTTTTATGTAGCCACGTAGCACATACATCCCCCCTAATGACCTTGCAATTACTAGGAAGCGTGTTTGAATATTCCAAGAAAATGAAACAACATTAAGCCAATGAATTACTTTTTTTTTTTTTTTTTTTTGTGAATAAGCCAATGAATTACTTGCTGCTATATATATATAAATGCAAAAAAGAATCTCATTTCATTCCTGACTATCAGAACACCACTCTCTAGCTCCTCTCATTTTTCTCTTTAATTTCATTCCAATTAAGATCAAATATGGCTCTTTTCTCCGCCTTGTTCAACTGCTTTGCGCCTTCACCGTCATCATCTCGGGTCTCCGATCACACAGAAAGTACAACTTCTGATCAAAGAAGAAGGTGGCCTCTAATGATATGAAGAAAGCCAAGAGCAAATCCTCCAAGTCGTCGAAAGCTCCTATTGTAGTTTCCTACTTCCCTGTTAATTCATATCCCTCTCGCTTATAGTCTATGATATACTCCAATCCATTCAAATTGTTGTAATCCCGTGTAATCTTGTCATTGTTTTTTTTTTTTTTTTTTGGGTATTTCGATCATTTATTAATTTAATTTTACATTAGTATTTAATTCTACATTGGCACTGTGACAACCAATCCCTGGGTGAACTATATCACCCTCTTAGCTTAGTTTATCGTGTCAGCAATAGAGTTGATGTTAGAAATTAGTGATTAACCATAATCAATCATTGATTGACAATAACATAAATAACAAATTTTTAAGTCAATCACTGATTAACTAAATCTGAAAAAAAAAAAAAAATTTAACGAAAGGTCATTTTGTTAAATTTAAAAAAAAAAAAAAAAATTTGACTATCTATAAGATTGGGTGATCAAAATAAACCATCCAACTTTTCCAATTCAAAATTTAGATCATGATAGTCTGGTCCGTGCCAAAAATAGAAGAATCGATAGGAATGGAATGCAAAGACCCAATTGGTGAGCCAAAATATATACAGCTAATCTTCACTGCAAAATCACTAACAAAATGTGTATTTTTAGCATACACAAAACAAAAAGTATAATAATAAAATAAATTAAGAGACAATATAAACAATGTTTCCTTTTTCGTCAGCCTTTTTCAAAGGCTTTATGCCTAAGCTGTCTTCGTCTTTGGAGGAGAGAGAGCAATTTCAAGCAGAAAGTGGCCAACTGAAGAAGAGAAAGAGAAACAGCGAGTCCAATTCCTCAAAGCTCCAATTGTAGTCCCTAAGGAAATGGAGAAATATGGGAATATAGTATTATTTTTTATGTATGGAGGGGATATATTGTATTATTCTTGTGAAATTGGTCTCTAAAATAAAGTTTTTTGTATATAATTAATCTCACAAATTTCTAAATCTGTTCTAATCAACAACCTCAATCGATACAGTTTTCTTGCATGTGGCTTGCAAATGAACTTGTATTGAGGGCAATCAACGTCTTATTTTTTTTTTTTTTTTTTTTTTTTTTTTTGTGTGGCTAGAATTGAACCTCATTTGAATAAAACTCCCTTGCTTGCAGAGCTAGTTATCCTTGAAAGTTTTATTTATATGAGGCTTAATTCAAGCAAAAATGACATCGGTCGCCCTCATTAGAAGAAAAATAATAGTCATAGCACTTGGTTTTCCATTTTAATATTTTTTTTTCCCATTCAATGGCATTTTTTTCAGTCCTCTTGAGCTGCTTTCTGCCACCTTCTTCCTTAGATTCTGATCATCAAAAGGAATACAAATATAAGACAATTAAAAATTTTATTGAAATTTATAAATAAATTGATTAGTGTTAATTTTTTAAATGGATGTTCCAATTTAGCTATTTGTGTAAACACTTCTATACAGTGTTCCTAGTGATGACAACGACATCCCAATTAAAAAAATAAAACAAAATAACACACATGGTTTTTGGTCAAATAATCAATTTTCGGGTCAATTCCGTCACGAGCTATGTGTGTGTATATATATATATCTATATATACCAGCAGCCAACAAAAGTGGCCATACATATATAGCCACGTAGCACATACATCACCCCCTAATGACCTTGCAGCTGCTAAGAAAGCATTTTTTGAATGTTCAAAGAAAAGGGACAACATGAGTGAATATCACATTGCTTTGGCTTCTTAGTCAAAAAAGAAAATAATAAAAACAATAAAAGAAAGACTTTTGCTTGGTCTAAAGATAAGGTGCTTGCTCTCCAAGTATTAACCAACGAATTATCGGCTGATATATATATGTAATTATATATGAAAATTTCATTTCATTCCTCACCATCGCAACACCACTCACTCCTCTAACTGCTCTCTCTTTTCCTTCCAATAAGATCAATGGCTCTTCTCTCCTCCTTGTGCAACTGCTTTGCACCCTCGCCATCGTCGCCATCGTCGCCATCGTCGTCGCCTCGGATCTCTGATAATAAGAAGGTGGCCTCTGATGATAAGAAGAAAAGCAAGAGCAAGTCCTCCAAATCGTCAGAAGCTCCTATTGTGGTTCCCAACTTCCCTGTTAATTTAAATCCCTCTCGCTTATAGTCTATGATATTGTTGTAATCCCATTGTAATCTTTTCATCATCATCTTTATTATTATTATTATTATTGCCTTTTTAAAGATTTTGTTCTTGTATCAATTTAATTCTACATGAGTGTTCATATGTATAACTCCGATAGTAGTGATCCATGTTCACAAGAAATTATAATCGGGTTGTTTGACTCTCAATTCTGGATCTAAAATTTCTCTTCACTAGTTTTTATCTTTTTTCTGAAAAATCAATAAAAAAATTATTATTAATTTTTAAAAAATCAACCGATAATTTAACTAAAATTTTTTATTATAAACCGGTACCAAATGCAAGCTTAGTCAACACGGGTGACCACCAATCACCAAAATTAGAGGTTGTTCGTATTAACCAAAATCACCATTTTAAGTTTTGAATATGTACATGTGATTATTGGTGACCATTGGTCAATCTGGTGACAAACTGTCACCAGTTGAGTTACGACCAACTTGCTCTCCGATAAGTATGTCGACCAATCCCATTAAATGAGTCGCGCGCTTAGTTTACTGTATATGACCGGCGCTAGTGACGGAGCTGATGCTGGAAACTAGAAAATGTTTCCAAAATTCAAATATTGAAGGGGGTACTAATTTTGGCCCTGCTAGAAAAATTAAAAGAAACTACTGGAGAAAATTAGAACGCAATAACCCCAATGGTCAATCAAAAGAGAATTTTATTCCATAGGACCGTGTTTAATTTTAATGGTCTAATTAAGGAAAGAAAATTTTTCAGAATTTGAAGGAGTCAATTTTCTAGGCATAAAAAAATTGAGGAAAAGTCTATTCCTTACATGGCAAGGAAAACCATATTTAAAAGATAAATACTTTAAAATATGAATGATGAAAACCATATTTAAAAGATAAATACTTTAGAATATGAATGATGCTTAATATCACGCTAATAAAAAGAAGTTGACATTATCGGTGGATACAAAACACATCATTTATTAATAAGTGATATTAAATATCACTAATATTTTATAGCATTTTAATAGTCACGTTCAATCCCAATTACTTATATATATATATATATATATATATATATATATATATATAAAAGCTCTATTTTGGGGCCCTCGTGGGGTCATTCACATAGGACCTGGTCAATCGTCAAAAAAAAAAAAAAAAATGAACATGTGGTCAAAACAGTGGAGGCGAGAGTGACCTTGCAAACAGCATGGAAGTATCCGACAGAGAAGAATTTTGGAAATGTTTTTTTTTTTTTTTTTTTTTTTTAAAAACTCGACTTGGTTTTCTACTTGGTCACCAAGAAATTGACCTAATTTCCAACTGGTCACCATTTCAGCCTAACCAAAAAAATAAAAAAATAATACACAAAAATGACCATACATATATAGCCACGTAGCACAAGATACATCCCCACCTAATGACCTTGCAAATCCATGGACGCATCTTTAAACATTACAATAAGGAAACGGGACAACATAAAAGAACCAAAATATCATACTACTTTTTCTTCTAAGTCAAATAAAAATGAATAAAAAATAAATAAATAAACACTTTTGTTTGGTCCAAAGATAATGTGCTTGCTCCCCAAGCAAACAAATTAATTACTGGCGGCTATTTAAAGATAATGTGCTTGCAAACCAAGCAAGACCAAATAATTACTCGCTACGACTATAAATACAAAAGAGAATCTCATTTCATTCCTTACCATTCAACTTCTCATTTCATTCCAATACTTAATCGTCAAGATCAAATGGCTCTTTTCTCCGCCTTATTCAACTGCTTTGAGCCTTCGTCGTCGTTGTCGTCGTCGTCATCTCGGGTCTCCGATCACGTTGAAAGTACAGATTCTGATCAAAAGAAGAAGATGGCCTCTAATGAAATGAAGAAAAGCAAGAGCAAGTCCTCTAAGTCGTCAAAAGCTCCTATTGTAGTTTCCTACTTCCCTGTTAATTCCTATCCCTCTCGCTTATAGTATGTACAAAGACCAAAATTGGAAGATTATATATCTTGTTATTTTTTCTATATATATACATATAATGTTTCTATTGTAATCCCATCTATTTATTCAATTAGTTTTTTCCTTAGTTTTTTTTTTTTCTTTTAAATTTTGATCATTTTTGAATTCTACATTAGTGTTCATTCCGAGGGTTCGTACCCAATTAACGATATAAGTTTTGGCTACATGTGCTTGAAGGTAACCGTTGGTCACCCATTAGGTGACTGACCAGTCCGATCGTGTATTCGCCAAGTGATGAACCGTCACCCGTTGAGTGACTACCAATCACTCCCTAAACAGTAAGTATTCCGGCAACCCATCCCATTCGGTGACCAGTGTCATCCGCTTGGTGTTGATGCTGAAAATCAACCTCAACACCACGTACGGCTGCGCACGGTGGTCAGACTAGTACTCTGCCTAGTAAGCCTGCAAGGAAGAAGAGAAAAGCTTCGAAGTAAGGGGGGCACCAGTAGGGTGGCTATCGAAGGTACTCCGACGCTCAAGTCATAATAGTGAGCTAAGGGCTAAAACGGCTTGGAGCGAGGCAGAGTATTTGGTAGGTGAAAGAGTCCATACCTAATAAGCTGTGTGAGTTTAGTATTTATAAGGTGCTAATTGGGACAAGTCCAAATCAAATCCTATCCGGTAGAATCGGGTTGCCTAAAGAGCTAGGTAGTTAACCTAGGAAATGGGAGATCCATTATGTTCTCGCCACATGTTCGGAGTGTGAATGGCACCATAAGCCGTTCCAGGAAGCGCGGGACAAAGTTGGGAGGGACGCAAGCTAAGCACCATGTGTTCTGGGCGTGGATTTCTTGAGTCAGGCCGTTAGCCTACAAGTTAGGTGGTCCTCAAGTCGGTTATAACAAACCATATCTTCCTCGCACGTGTCGGGGAATAGGAGAAGATCTCGTGGGGAAGTTGTGCTTCTCACCGAGGTTGGTCTTAGATTCTGAGGGGAAGGTCTTATGGTCGTCTTCTCTGCACATCTAATGCGTAGGATTCCACTCCGCATAATCAGTCTTGTTCAGCAACTTATCCTGGTGGGAAGGCTCGGCAGACCAACCTTATCCTGTTGGGAAGACTCGGCAGACCAGCTTAACCCGCAGACTTGCCTAGCAGCACAAATACCCTGCTGTGCCAATAATGCAAGGCAGGCAAGAGCTACCCCGCAGCATGTGTTGTCGAGCAGCCTTTAGCTACCCCACAACGCTTGGTTACCCTGACCGATGCCAAGCGACCGTGCTAACGTTGTAAACTAGAGAACGTGACCAAGTTTAAAATTTAGAATAGGGGTACTTTTTCTTATAGAAAATCAACTAAACCTATATGATGAAAACAGAGCTAAGATGCAGTATAAGAGTACTTTAAAAATGTGTCAATCAACAAATGCCTAACACACAAGTAGTAATCTAACGTTAAATCCAGAAGCTATCCCTTGACGTTTCGCTAAGTTCAACGTTTGGCCGTGTCTTTTAACAATTTGACAAGTTGAAGAGATTATTAACCTCTTTTGAAAACTTACGGATAATTTTTATGACGATTTAGAAACTTAGGGGATACTTTTTTGGATTATCAAAAACACAGGGGCAAACGTTGGATTGAATGAAAACTCAGGGGGTTACTTTATGGATTTTCCCTTTTCGAGAATGTAAAACATTGAGGTCCACTATATTTGATAAGAGGGATGGAAAATAGGAAGAAGAAGATAAAAACCCAAATGAGGAAAATTAAAAGGAAAGAAATAGCTTTTCTTCCATGATATTGAATAACAAGATAAAGAAAATAAGAGAGATTGTCTATTCAAGTATATTATGTCATTATATCCTCATCCAAAATATGTGAATAACGTATAAACTAGAGCAAAGTTATTTTCATCTTTGTTTTTTTATGCAAAAAATTTTCCCTCTTATTTTCTTTTCCAAGTTAGAAGGATTCAAAATTAATTCACTCATAAATTTTCTACTTCTTTTCATTCTTAATTTCCTCTATACCAAATCGTTGAATATTCTATTTAAAATCATGTCATATATATATATATAATGTCAATCTTAACATATATAAAAAAGTCAATCATCTTTCTCATCTCTCCTCCACCTTGAGCCACATGTTGCTTCCTCATTTCTCTCTTTTTTTTTTTACTTTTTTTTTTTTTTTGGTTTTTCCTTTTTCCTTTTTTCCTTGCCTGATGGGCATCTACTCTTATTACAAGTCCTTTCCTTTTACCCTTTTTCCCTTCTAGTCATTATCTTTTATTCTTTCCTTTCCTTAGTTTTTACAATTTTTTTGTGTAGTCTTTCAAATGTTTTTCTTTCCACTTTATTTACGTTGCCAACTCGTTTGATTATTTCTATTTTCCAAAAACTTAACTTTAACACTCATATCTTGTCTTTCTTTCTCAAATTATCTCCTTTTTTTTTTATAACTTTTATATCATTCACTTAATTTTTATCAAATATAATATTAATAAACACATTTTTTAATCCTCTAAAATAGTTTCATTAATGTGTCTTTAATTAAACAGTTTTTTTTCTTTTGATTTGTCCACATAAAGACATTTGGGAAAAGAAAAAAAAATCTACTAACACGATGACCTCACGTGCGGAGCACATGTTTAAACTAGTAAGTGCTTATAAAAAAGTGAATTGAAGAGCCAAAAAGTGACATCAAGACCAGTAGTAGTCTCCAAATTGGTAAAGGACAAAACATGGATTAATGATTCAGCTATGAGTGGTTTCGTTTGTATGTGAAACACTCACGTGAACCCAGTTCCTTAATTTTATAATAAATCAATCATATATCCACTTTCCATACCCTGTGTCAACGTGGATCATTAGTGGACATATAAATAAATATATATATATATATATATATATATTAGTCTAAAACATATGTTATGCACATGTTAGATGCATTTAAAAAAATTTATCTACATATTAAAAATTTAAAAAAAAAATTTTAAATAAGGCCCACAAGAAAAAAAGAACCTAAAAGAGAGAGAGAGAAAAGATTAAATGACTAATACAGAAAAGGATTAAATTACAAAAAAAATTAAAAAAATTGGGCCAAAATAAAAAAATTCGAAAGACTAAAAAGTAAATACAAAACATTTTCATCCAATACAAAAAGGACTAAATTATAAATAAAAAAATTAGGCCAAAATATTAAAAAAAAATCGAATGACTAAATTGTAAAAAATAAAAAAAAATCGATCAAAATTAAAAAAAAAACGAAGGACTAAAAGAAAATACAAAACATTTTTCCATTTTGGACAAAAATGCTTTGCACAATAACATGTTTTGCCATTTCTAATATATGTATAGATATAGAACCACCGGGGTCATGGTATAGTGGTCAGAATGCCTTTTTTAGGTTTGCTCAATCTTTTCACTAAGGTTCAAATCTCGTAGTCCCCACAGGACCCTACTCCAGCTTTGACTGTTGAAACGTTTGGATAGGAGCAGGCGATAGTGGCCCTTGATGAAAAGCTTTGTTAGACTAGGTATAGGCCTTGGTCACTCCTCGATAGTCCTCAGGATTACTCAAAGTCGAAGAGGCGTGGGAGTGGGACAGACACCACCTGATTTCCCTTTTTCAATAGTAAAAAATTATTCACACATATTTAAATATATAAAATCCGACAGCTAAATAAGTTCAATAATTAATATTAAGAAAATAAGTAATACTGAAAAATATTACGTTTGGAATCAATTAGTTGTTATAATATTGTATAAAAAAAATTACACGTGTCATTTATAAAAGTGTCGGATACTAGAATATAACTATATATATATATTTAGAGAGAGAGAAAGACCAGTGCCCAAGTCCCAAAGCAAAGAAAATCCATGCCCATAAATGTTTGTGAGTGGTCTTCAGTCTTTTCTCTTTTATATCAGCAACAGAAACCAATAGCTTCAGACGTGTCTAATCTTTTCTATTCAGACATGTTTTCATCTCCCCTTAATCAATAATTCACTCTCTCTCTCTCTCTCTCTCTCTCTCTCTCTCCATCATTATGCAATTATAATAGTTGGTTTTTCTTTATATATAGTTGATATTTCCACCAGGACTTCCTCCATAAAGGTTAGTTACTCTTCTTTCCATAATGAGATCTTTGAGCATCATTTTCTTCTGCCTCCTTATAGCGCTTGTGTATCTTTCTTCCCAAAACATTGGACCACCTTCACCTTCTCCAAATTTTCTCCCCAAAGCAAGACACCCGTCGAGAAAGTTACTCGTTCCGTCGCTCACTCATGTTCATCAACACCGAGAGCTCGAGGTGGGTTGTGTCTCAACTTTCAGAGAACTATTCTGTTGACAGTTGTTCTTTAATCTGGTTTTCTGCTCTAATGCAGGTTATTGATGATGACTCGAAAACGTCGACAGATGAAGAAAGCGCCACGGGGAACGAACACGGAAGCAGCAGTGACACCATAGATGAGGTTGTGTATCAGATTGATTATCATGGCGTGACGACTCATCCAACTCCAACACCCAAACATCCCACCTCACCATAGAATGTATTTTCATGGAAAAATAGTACTATATGTTCTCATCGAAAAATAAAAAGAAAATAAACATTTAAAGACAAAATCATATATGTAATGAGTGTGCTACATATATTTATACATATATATACAAATATATATGATAAAAAGATTATTTATGATGTCCCTGTAGTATCCTATTCTGTATTAAGGATTCATTTTTGCTAATAAGATTTTACACATAATGCAAAGTTACCAACCAGTGCCCGACAGTTGTAACAAATTATTAGCATTGCTTTTGAAGCCGCCAAATGTCTATTGTACAAGACACGATGCAAGTAGTGCCGAAAAAGTGCATAAAAGTACTTTGCACAGACACGGACACATTTTTACAGTTATTTTAAGGAGCTGGATTTTTTTAATTTTGAACTTCTGTTTCTACTCCTCCAGCTACAAGTAAAACTTCTTCCGAAAACGGCCATAGAAACTAAAGACTAAGTTAGCAGAAAAACGCGAGATATAAGAGTAAGAACTCATGATTGGCAATGGAGTGAAATCATTCCGTTCATGTATTGTTTTCTTACCTTTCTGTACTTCTCAAGCAGCCTCCTATAGCTCTGCTTCACATCCTCGAATAAAATCTCACAACAAAATCTAGATTTTAACTGCATGAAGGTAGCATTTACCTCGCATTTGTGTTGAAACCGATGATCGAAACAGTTCCTCCGTTCCCATAAAAAGCATATTCCAATCAAGGCTCTCGAAAGCTTCGCCGCCCAAATCAAGATTCTGAAGCCATCTGATCCGTTGAAAGGGATCTTCATTTTTCCGGGTTGCAATTTCTACTTTGTTTAGGGCTTCTGAGAACCTTGATTCGGTATTACTTTATCAATCAAAGAGCGAAACATATTTCGCTGGTTCAGGTCAAGCCAACCATCGGAGGAACACGATGGTGGAGAAGTTGCAGCAACCAAACAAGCTTTTCGAAATATAGGATCTGAATCACCAATCAGGCTAATAGCAACATGCAGCAAAGTCACGGATATATCAAAAACAATACCCGCTGAACACTCGGAACCAAAACAATTCCGCTCTTGGCTCTGGTTCCAACAACAGAGTGCAACGTGGACAAATCCCTCCCACCTGTATATCAAAGAACGAAAGACAAACAGATAGAGAACGAGTCTTAGATTAGGAAGGCCAAATGCAAGATTCAAGAAATTTACATTTAAACCAAATTTCACAAAATTTAACTGTGTGAGTCTATTACTATTTTAGTCTTCTACTAACATTATTTTTCTTTTAAAATAAAGAAGAAAAGGCAATCTTTCTTATCACAATTTCAGCTCAAGTTGTCCACTTAAAAGTCCATCAAATATAGGAAGGATTAAACTTTGCAGGGCCGCTACATTTTTATCCACGTCATTTTCTTTTCCCTCCTCTTTTCCTACTCGCCAAACAAGCAACCCTATCGTTCTCAAGCCAATAATCCTCCCCCGACTTCCCTCCTTCCTCTTTTCTATCGTACCGACATGGTGAAACTAAGAGGAAATAGTCATATCAACATATCTGTCACTCAAGATTAGTATAATCGAAAACTTTATTTCCTAGAGTTCAAAATTCTAAATATTCTTTTCATCTCACACTCGATTGGAATTGACATTCCAAGCATGCGACTGTTTCATGGGCAATAGCATGTAATTCTTTCTGTTTCGAGACATAGACAGTAAGTTACTATTGCGAATCTTGATTGCGGCAATCATTGATGCTGACATCAAGATTTCATCAAAACAAAAGTCATGTCTGTTCAAACACTTTTCAACATAAATGAGGTCCAACAAAGTTGACTTTCGGTCCTTATAGTATAATTCTGTTCAAGATATTTGCAGCATCTCACATGTGTTATGGAATTTCCATTAAACCATGGTAGGTCTTGGCAATTGGCTTTTTATGTTCGTGGTTGTCGGTATACGCCTATCGGTAATTCCACATCTGACTCCACCATGAGGTGAAGAGCCCCCCAAGTTTAAACACACACAAGCACAAATACATATATACACACACACACTCACACACACACACACATATATATATAACACAAAAAGAGCAGAACAAGCGTTTCAAACACACATGAGCACACATACATATATACAAAACATATTTTATATATATATATATATATCGAGAGAGAGAGAGAGAGAGAGATGGCATAGGTCTATTTATCCAAATGTCATTATCATCGTGATACTAAAAAGATATAGTTGTCATATCTATAAACGTTCTGCGTTTCAAACACACACGAGCACACATACATACATACATATTATATATATATATATATATATATATAGAGAGAGAGAGAGAGAGAGAGATGGCATAGGTCTATTTATCCTAAATGTCATTATCATCCTGATACTAATAAAGATATAGTTGTCATATCTATAAACATCAAACTATCTTGAAAATTCGCCGAAATTAAAGGAATTTTTTTGTTTTTGTACACAACCTCATGACTTCTTAATCATTATATGAGGCTGTCAATCTATGGATTAGCGTTCATAACCAAAAACAAAACAAATTTTCAGCAGAAAAATAAATTAATTAATTAATATTATGTGCCAGTGTGTATCATAGATTCATAATAGTATGTTCAATGACTAAGACAACTGATCTACCAAAATTTTACACTCCACAACAAGATGACTGGCATATCAATTATATCAATATTTCTATCCTAATAATGCATTGCATCGAGACTGTTGGAAAGTTTCATTGCATAAAATCAAGAAGTTGAAAAATAAAATAAAATCATGTAAAAATGTATTTGAATGACCGATTCTCTCATGAAATGAAAACATTGGTGGGTGATGTGTTATTTTCTAATACAGATTACCGTCAATGGTCCACTCCAACTGGCAGAGAACTAATCAATTTGCTTCACACGTACCAAAAAAAAAAAAAGAGAGAGAGATAAACAAGCAGCATATTATTAGGATCGGTTATACTTGTCTATATTCCACCTAAACCTGCCCTTGCTCTGTCCAACTTTGACCTATTAAGAAACAAGCAACTTGAACACCAAAAGTGGTGGATATTTCTTTCCTGGTCCTGTCCATTACGCCGCTAAACAAACTCTCCCTATGGGTACCTATAGAGGCATCTAAATTTTTCCTTTTAGCTTCGGCATACGCAGACATAGTCCAACCTATGTGAAACTAATTTAGGACCAAAAGTGTCTCACTGTAAGATCTTTTCTTAACAATTATCAAGATGATCCTACAGAAATTTTATTTATGGTATGTCAGAGATCTTTGAAAGGCTGAACAAATGTGGATATAGGAAAACACTATCTAGCATAATGGTGTCATAGCACCAGTTGAGATGGCATCCGTCTGATACCCCTCGATTATGCAGTTCTATTTGACGCCAGGTTTGCTCAGCACCACTAACTTAGTTCCAATCACTTTCTGCCATGTAATATTGCAGGACCATATAAGACTTACAAACCATCAAAGGCATCATATGATTGGACAAAAAGCTTGTGGCGCCAGGCATCACTGATATCTATCAACAGCATAGAGTGTAATTTTGACATACAGCATCCACAACGGCATAGACTGTGTTTAGCCAATAAGTGACGTTCAGGTCAACAGATTTGCATCGATGACAATTAGGAGATTTTTTACAATTAACTAGATGTAAATTACAGTACAACAAACAATAAAGACTACTACAATAAAACCTAAATTATTATATTAGAAACTATAAATCAAATATTGTAACAGAAGTAAATGCACGGATAATAAGAAATGAAAGTCAGATTCTTTCACGATAAACAGTGAGCGAAATAAAGTGAAATATACAATTCGAAAAAGGCATGGCATTAGATGCCATTTATTGGGGAAACAAAAAGAAAAATAGAATTTAGTTTTTACTTACTCGAAAGGAGGCTCAACCTCAATTCCGAAAGTAAGGTGCAAGGAATATCCAGAAGAATTGCAACCAGTTTCAGTATATGCCTCATGAAGAAAGCCTCTGGGAATATACAGAGTATCACCTTGCCTCAACGTAAACAGTTCACATCCAGTTTCCAAACCGTCAACTTCAGAACATGGTGGGTTATCAAGAGGATCATACAAGCGAGGTAACTGCACATTTGACCGTGAGAAGACTCTCCATTTCTTAGTCCCAAAAGCTGGCATACAAACACACAGTGGTCATCATAGTGGCATGCCAAGCCTTGAGAATCCGGGGGGTGTCAAGTACATATTGGTGCCTACTGATGGTTGACCAAACAGAGATGCTAATCCATCTGCAATAGCAGCAATTCTTCTGAATCGAAACTCCATACCACGTAAAGCAACAGTGTAACCCACTTTAAATGCTTCTTCACATTTCAAAATATCATCAAGATTAAAAACATAAGAATCCTCTCTTAAATGAGAGTCTAAAACAAAAGGGAAGAAGTGCTCCTCTTCTTTCAAGTGACCCTTTGTTCTTAGAACACGTAGGTCTTGTTGGTAGATTATGGGACAACCCAGTTTATGTCTTGCCTCCTTCAGGAAACGTAGGATGCCCAGTTCATCTGAAGCAATAGGAAGACAAGAAACCATATTGTGAAGGATAGAAGAAAGAAAAGAAGAAATGTTTCGGTGGTATTCAGAGATTCCAAAAATGGGTTAAAAATATCATCCCTCTCAAATGAAGCCCTAGAGAGTCTCCCTACAAATGACGGTGACAGTTCCCAAAGATTTAACATGAAGTCTTTGAAACCAGAATTGCTCCGACCAAAAAACCCTCTTTGAACCACGTCAAGTGACAAAGGCACAGAAAGCCGATCATCATTAATGGAAAGCCTAAAGATACTTTCTGCCAGATCCTGAGTTTTAAAATTGCTAATATAGAAAAGTCCCTCTTCTTCGTTGCATTTCATAGGGTCATGGAACAGCATTTGTTTATGCACTTGTGTCCACATATCAGTTAGAGAGCCCAAGAAAGTTTCGGATAATTTTCTCGGGATATTTCCCAACTGCTCAATGTTGCAGGTGTTAATCAAATTGATTACCGCATTGAGAAGTGATACTAGAAGCTCATCTCCTTTAAATCCAATATTTGGACAGGTTATAATTCCACTCTCCTTGGTGCATAGAGATATTGAAATTGTTGAAGAATTACGAAGCTGAAAGAATTGAAAACTAAAGAATGTAAAGTTAATTCATCCAAAATTACAATATCAAAATTTTTAAAATGACCACAGGGGTATATTGCAATACCAATAAGAATAGAAAACGATCAAGAAGCCACCAAATTCTTAAATGTGACCTTTCTCATGACTTGTACTCTTTAATGAAAAGAATTTTTATGATAAAAAAAATAAATATCAACTTTATGAAAAGCTGAGAAGACAACACAATCTTCGATCCATTTTACTTCACGTGAGAATAATGTGACCGACTTTCACAAAAGTTCCTAAATCCTATTTTCTTGGCTATATGAGAGTTTATAAAACATTCATATTTCATCATTTTGCAACACAGTTTATCTTTTAACTTTTCCATCTCATTTCTTAAACCGTTTTAATGTCATGTTCTTTAATTTGAAACTTGAAAAGTCATCAACTACCATCAAACTCTCCAATGAGTTTGAAGAGAACCCCATGTTTTGTTGCCTCATTATCATTTAGCAATTTATTCCTCATTTGTAGAGTCAAAACGGAAGTTATTAAAAAAATGATATTTAAAGATCATATAAGGTGTAGAGTTCGAACACCCTTGTCACTAGGACAATATTAAGTTCAAAGGAATTGCTTAAAGGACAAGGCTTTGACAAGTTCTAGTGAGCATTTCCGAAAAGTTCCTACCAAGGTTTCAAAGTTCTTATTTTCTTCCCCCCTTTACTAATAGGAGCTACTAATAGGAGCTATCATTGGCGGTAGTGCATGTTTCTAAACATAAAATATGATCAAAATGACATCAAAATAGAAAAAGAAAATATATTTTTATATATACAATATAAAATAAAATATATTAATATATATAGATATATAACTAACAGAACCTAACATTTCAAAACAGAGGCACAAACTTCCATTACTTTAGTCATAACTCTGAAGTAAATGAAAGAGCAAAATCAAAAGTAAAGAAACAAGAAGTCTCGAAATACTCACATAAGAGCCTCAAGGGCAGAGAAACTCAGGAGATTTTCACGTCCAACAGAAGTAACGCACAAATCCAAAACCGCATTACAAGCAGCCATGGAAACTGTCCTGTCGAGCTCGCAAAGCCGAGACCAAGGCCCTTACAGTCTCGCCATCCAAGGCCACACACTCGTTCACCTCCAAGGACACCAGAGCCGCCACCCCCACGATCTCCGCGCCGCGATAGGCGACTCCGGGACACCTGCAAATTCGAAAACGCGTCATGACCGCCAAGTGTTAGACGAAATGCCGCAGAGAAAATTAAGGAAGAATTACCTGGAGCGCAAAAGGGTCGGAAGAAGGGCGAGGATGGAGTCGATGGGCGGCGGGTGTTGCTCGAGAGAGAGACGGAGTTTGTCGGAGCATTTCTTGATTAAGGGAAGGAGGGATTTGGGTTGTTTGTGGAGTTTGTGGAGGGATGAAATTAAGACGCCGAAAACGGTGTCGAAGTTGGAGAAGGAATTGGAATGGAGGTGGAAGTTGTGGGAAGATAAAGCTTCTGGTTTTCTTTTCCGGTTTGTGCAGTTTGAGCTCGTAATTCGACTTCCTTGCTTCTTCTCCATTTTCTGCTTTCTGGTTATTATTAGGATCGTTACTAATTGCTCTATATAATTAGTATAAATTATATTTTTCCCTCCAACTTTAATTGTTGTCATGGTATACTTCCTAAATTTTAATTTATAATTTTTTTTCTAGTGTATTTTAGAAAAATTTATGAATTTCTCTCCTTAATTAAATTTTTAACTAAAATGATACTCGTTAAAAGTATGAGTTGTGGATAATAAACGAGAAAAACTTATGATTGAGCTAAAGAGTAAATGTTGAGGGCTAATTGTCATTTATTCTCATAATTCTCTCATGTAGATAACTTTAAAATATCACACTTAGGGGGAGTTTGGCATTTTAACTCAAACTCAAATTTTTCAACTCAGTTTTTGTCTTTTTCTACAAAAGTTTTTGTCTTTTCTAAAAATTCAAAAAAAGTTACTATATAAACTTAAAAATTTCAACTCAAACTCATTCACCAAAAAGTTACTAGATAACAGGTGCATGGATACCAATCTATGTCATTTCATAATTTTATACTTAATACCCCCAATTCATACTTACAACGAGTGTTATATTTATTTTTCATCAAAAATTTAATTAAGAGAGAAAATTCACAAATTTTTTTAAAATTCAGAAAAAAAAAAAAAAAAGAATATTATAAATTAAAATTTCATGAGTAACTTATGACAAGACTTAAAGTACAGTAGAAAAAAGTGTAATTTATCCTAATATATCATTGCGTTAAAAAAAAAATAAAAGGAAAACAAAAACACACGGACAAAAAGCATTAAATTTTTTATTTTTTGTACCATTCTTTCTAAGTGCCACTCGAACTATAAGATCATTATAAGTGTAGCAGACTTTTATGTTATCCTTCAGTTTAGAGTTTAATCCCATTTTTAGCTTTTATTATTTTTTTTAATTGAAATATAAGAAGTCGAACTCTATATCTTTTTTATAAAATTATATCTTAAATTACTCTAAGATTATGTATATAAATAACCACATCTCATGAATTAATTCTTGGGATTTTGAATTAAATAGCTTTTTTTTTATAGTAAATGGTCAAAGATTTTAAAAATGAGTTAAAATGGATAAAAAATCAAAAATAAAAATAAAAATAAAAATGAAAAACGACACCACCACCACTAACCACGAAAAGGCAACGAAAACAAAAAAAAGGAAAAGGAACAAAAGTTGTCCCTCTTGAAGTCCAAGAAGCTACCGCGCCTCCTCATACTCCCAAGAGTCCCACAAACACAATTCCAAACCGAACTCTCTCTCTCTCTCTATATATATATATGTGTGTGTGTGTGTATGTATATATGTAAATACACACAAACACCCAAAATACAACCTCTGCATTTCCCCCATGGCTCTAGTGAACAAGCTTCAATCTTTATCATCTTCACCCCATTTCAGAACCCGCACCACCCGCTTAAACCCAAAACCCATTTTCTCTCTCCACCTCCATTCCTCTCCCTTTACAGAAAAGCACTCCATCGAGAGATACCAAAGAGACCAATGGGTTCTACCAAAACCAGAACCACAAACGGCAACAAAACCAGCCCATTTCTTCACCGGACGTGAGGGAAAACGACATAGCGTTGCAGCTTCCGGAGCTGAAGAAGCTGCTCGGGGTGTTGAGAGAGAAGAGGAGAGAGAGAGAGAGAGAAGAGTGTGATGGTGATGAGGGTGGTGGGTGTGGGCCCGGGAATGTGTTCTTGGTGGGGACAGGGCCGGGGGACCCGGAGCTGCTGACGATGAAGGCGGTGAGAGTGATCAAGGGTGCTGATTTGTTGTTGTATGATCGGTTGGTTGTCGAATGATTTACTGGATTTGGTCGGAGAAGATGCTAAGCTTCTTTATGTTGGGAAAACTGCTGGCTATCATAGCAGAACCCAGGTAAAGTTTTTTCCTTTTTTTTTCTTTTTTTTTTTTTTTTTGGAGATTTGTGTTTGATTTTTGTATGGATTAATGATGTGGGTTTCTTGGAATCTCTCTGAATTTCATTCATTTTTATTGGTTTTTGAATGCAAAATGTTGAATTGGTTTCTGGTAAAGTTTTTTCCTTTTTCTCTTTTTCGGAGATTTGTGTTTGATTTTTGTATGGATTTCTGATGTGGGTTTCTTGGTAGCCCTCTGAATATCATTCCTTTTTATGGTTTTTGAATGCAAATGCTGAATTGGTTCTGGTTAACTCTTACATTTCAGTTTTTTTTGGTCTTTTTGGGAGATTGAGTTTGATTTCTAGTTGGATTTCTTATATGGATTTCTTTGTAACTCTCTTGAATTTTATTTAAGTTTTTGGATTTTTGGTTTCGGAATGCAAAATGCTGAATTGGTTTCCGGGTAACTCTTTTTTGGTTTTTTTATTGCCAATGTTGATTATCTGGGTAAAATAGCATAACCAAGTATAATTTTGGCATTTGGGGATTTGTTGAATTGGGAAGTTATTAACTTTAAATCTCTTTTTTTTTTCTTCTAATTTGGTTTTTTAGGAGGAGATACATGAATTGCTATTGAGTTTTGCTGAAGCTGGAGCTACTGTTGTTAGACTTAAAGGAGGAGATCCACTGGTAAGCAGCATTTACATAACTTATATCTTTTATGCCATAATTCAATGGTTATGATTTTTTTTTTCATAACGTTTAAAATATATGTTATCAGGTGTTTGGGAGGGGTGGAGAGGAAATGGATTTTCTGCAACAGCAAGGGATTCAAGTGAAAGTTATTCCAGGTATTTAGGTTTAGTAAATTATGATTCTAAATCCCATTATTTAGTTGAAACTCTTATTTCAAAGCCTTATATGCATAATATCTCTTGTACTTTTTTAACATGGTGTGCTCTGAGTAGAATCACTAGGGACCTTTAAGTTCATTTGTTCAAGTTTTTTTCTTTTTTTTTTTTTTTCTCTTTTTTCTTGCTTCGCCATGTTACATAGACTATGATGCATTGGGAACTTGGATGAGATTAGCAGTGATTAGAAACAGAACTCGGGAAATTTTTTCTTCCAAGCTAGATTGTGGTTGCCCCCATATAAGTGCCTAGAACTCGAGAGACTCAATATTTGCTTGAATAACTGTTATCCGACTAAAGATTTTCTTGATATAAAGCGCATTACGTGACTGTAGTTTACATTGTTTTGCAGGAATCACTGCTGCTTCTGGAATAGCAGCAGAGCTAGGGATTCCATTGACACACCGAGGTGTGGCAAATAGTGTCAGATTCCTTACCGGGCACTCGAGGAAGGGAGGAACAGATCCTCTGTTCGTAGCGGAGAATGCAGCAGACCCCGATACTACCTTGGTGGTTTATATGGGGTTGTCAACTCTCCCTTCTCTTGCCTTGAAGTTGATGCGTCACGGTCTACCATCAAACACACCGGCTGTTGCAGTTGAACGAGGAACCACACCTCAGCAGCGCATGGTAAGCACGGTCCTTTTCCAAAAAAAAAGCTTCTTTTTCTTTGAAGAAACAAAAGCTCATTCGAGATTAAAAAACAAAAAAAAAATTTGTATTTATAGCACATATCTGAACTACTCAGTTAAAGAATTCCACAAGGAAGCAAATATCGAGTTCTTTGAACTTCGTAACACATGGAAAGTTGATCTGATTTATTTCATGGTTTTGGATTGCGTCTTATTACAACATTGACATGCATTTTTAAGGCCCCATGTTACTGAATTTGAACTTGGGCTAACCGCTTAAATTGGTGGAAGTGAAGTACTTATATTGGAAACTGTTGCAAATTTCCATATGCAAATCGAAGCTTGTTTCAGGCTGCGATCTCAATACCTATCTGATTGTTGTCGTGTTTCGGAAAACAAAATGCAGGTTTCACGGAACTGAAGGATCTTGCCAGTGAGATTGCATCAGTGGAGTTGGTATCTCCTACACTGATCGTTATCGGGAAAGTGGTCGCACTTTCACCATTTTGGCCGCACCCTACTAAAGAGGCAGCATCATCCTGCTTGGCAGAGGTAAAATAGACATTTCCTTGTATTTGTGGAGGGTTCACAGAAACTTAGCATGAGAAGGGTTTGCTTTTGGCGATTAAGGCCCTGGACCTTCTAGGCCATGACGAATACATTCTTCTGTGGACGATCTCAGTGGTGCAGTAGCCGCTGCTACTAACAGAGAATTTTTTTGGAGGTGAATTGAAGCGGGTTCTTCTCCAAGTATGTTAAGTATATGCAGATTCATTTCAGGGTTAGCAGTGTGACCGAGGCTTCACAATGCTATTCGAGTTTTGTTCCAGAGAATAATAATTTCGTGATCGGGATTGCAGATTAGGAGTTCTTTGGTTTGGCTCAAAAGCAACCAAACCAGAGAGTGCAGGCTCTTTTCACATCTTTTCACATCTTTTAGAAAAGTTTGGCAGGAGGCTTTACTTTTAGTTCAATTTAGAAATTCATTTGTAGTTCATCGTCCGATTGATGTGAAAACTCAAAACTTTTGTTCAATAAAATTATTTCAAATTTACCAACTAATTTGCTTTATTTTTTTTATGTTATAAAAGAATCACCCACTTATCATATTTTTCATGTTTAAATAATGTGAAATGTAACTGTTTATTAGTTTTATCCTAGCAAGTTTTTTTGCCATTATTTGGCAACTCTGATTCAACCTGAATCATGCTTCTGAATTCCAACATGTATTTTCTTTTCCTTCTTTCCTTAAATAAACTTTGTAGGTTAATTTTTTCAGAGAACTTTAAGATGGGACCTTTTATTTTACATTACTAATAAGATTTGTTTTATTTTTTAATTTTAAAGCTCTGATTTATGAATATTCAATTTATAAATTTATAACACGTAATACAAAACTACAAACTGTTCGAATCAATGAATAGTCAATTCAATGTTCGAATCAATGAATGGTCAATTCAACAAAGTTCTTGACGATCATGTAAAGTTCTATGGTAGAAAAACACCTTGTCAAAGAATAATCCTTTTTTATTTTTTCTTTTCTCGGTCTCTTTAATTATTTTAGGGAACAATAACACATGAACAAGACCAGATATATATACCATAGCGGAACCTGAATGAAATGAATAAAGATACTACACATCATATAAAACTATACACATATAAACGTATAAATTATTTATGTATATTATATTTATACATAAGATGAAGACTCGGAACAAAGAATGAAATGAAGGAAACATACCCTGTACTACCCTGTAATAATTCTTATTCCCCTATATAAAGAATTAAAGAATGAAATTATCATGTATTTTACTGTACTTCATGGTGTTCCAATCTTGCCTCACAAGAAATATTTCATGTATGCTGCGAGGAATGTCTCTCTCTCTCTACACCAAAACGTGGAGTGAACTTCCGAAAAACAGCGTAGATGGCCGGGACTGGCCACGAAAAAATCAGACGCTCAAGAATCATCATCGCCCTGAAGAGGCACGCCGCTCACCTTCCCTTCAATAGGACTTCAAATCCAATGGAATTCGCCAAAAAGAGTGTTTGATATTCTCTATGAAGCATTTTTTTGTTATAGACCAAGTAGTATCATTTTTCAAAGCCTTTTGGCAACAAACTCAAGAGCGTGAATGAGCGTGAGAATCGTTGCACATGCACTCAAGGACGGGGTACTTTGTCACGTCCCTTCCGGTTTTGCTTGTCCTGAGTTCCGGCTGTCCTAAGGATTCGTGGTGCAGATACTTTATGATCCTGTTGAACTTCGCTTCCGGGAGAGAAGCATTGAGAAAATGAGGAAGCATCTGCCTTTTGTTCGGGGTTATGTACTTCTTGTGCCCTGCATAGGCTCTGTGACCCTGCACAAAAAGATTAAATCACACTCGATAAGAATACAAGCAAAACCCGACTCGGGGACTAAATTGCAACTGTTCTGTAAATTCAACAACTAAAATTAACAACAGTTTTGTACCGTACCTGTATAGCGTGGCCCATATTTCCACCATGGGAAGGCATGAACACATCACTATTCTCCGAGACAATATAGTCAATGGCAGCCATGACCGAAGCTCGTTTGGCGAATGGTTCTAGCTCCCCGTGCAAAGCAAGATCTTCCTTGTTGTAGAAGTTCGGAAATTCACGGGTTAACGGTAGCAATGCCTCATTTCCGCCTAGTGGTTGCCCACCAGCCCAGTATATTCTTGCATTTCTTGGAGCTCCTAGAGCTTTAAGCAGCCTAAAAAACACATGACAAATGCGTTAGTCATAAGGTTTTCGATCCAAAGAAAACTTTTACTAGTGACGATAAGATTAAAGCAAGGATTTATGATGCAGAATAATCACGTCAAGTTTGAATCTTTACCGGGTCACTTCCAGCGCATTCAATGGGCAGAGACCTGCAAGCTTTCTGTCGTGGTAAGTCATGTTAGATCTTGCAGTTAGGAGCTCAGGTCGTCGTTTCCTCTCGTTGTTCACTATCTCGTCATATTCGGGGCTTAAACCAGGAAGACAACCGGTTCTCACCCACACATCCTTCTCCATTCGGAGGTGCAGGGCAAGGTACGGCCCTTTGCTGCGCATCCTCTCAGCTAGCTTGTTACCAAGATCCAATATCGGCGGGGGCAAACCTCAATGCATGGAACGCAACCTAAAAACCAAACAAATAGATTCATAAGGAACTGAAATTTGATCATTATTACGGTGAAAACACCACGCTCACAATCATGTATGCGTTTCTCTATACCTTGCAACGAAGCTTTTGAAGATCAGAAGGAAGATCCTTAGAGAGTCTTGAATCGAGACTGCGTAAAAGTAATACTCCTTCTCTGTTGATCTGCAGAAACGAATGCGAATTAGATCCATCCACTACACTTTCGCGCCAAATCAGAATCATAAAAACAAAAACAAAAAATTAAAAATTAAAAATGAGATAATATAAACAGTTCTCAACCGCAGAAGCTTAACCAAGGCCCACCAAATTAGCGTCAAACTAATTATCAATATATATATATATATATATATATTTATGTATAAATTGACACTCCAATAACCAAAAAACAAGGTGTGGGACATTGATGCCTAATCTGAAACCAACAACAGCGGAGAAAACATTCTCTCATCCACCACTTCTAACACATTTCAACAAAAAACCAATCAAGAAAAGCTTCTTCGAAGATTGAAAAAATGCGCGAAAGAAGCCGGCCTTTCTTACCCGCCTGAGATAGCGAGAACCGAATCCAGTTGGGCGAAGCGTGAAGCGGAGTCCGCTTCTCTTCCACAGGCCCGCGTCATGATATGCGTCGACGGCAGCGACGATACCACACGCACATCGTCTGCGAGAACTCTCTTGAAGTGATCCAAATCAAATATATCAGAGAACTCACTGCAAACAAACAGAACAAAACACACACAAAAAACAACAAATTAGGCACCAAAAAAGGGTAATATCTCAGAAGGAATCTAGAACTTAGAAGATTCCCAGTTGAAAAAAAAAAAGAAGTAAAATCAACTGCATTATTATGTGCAGGCATTGGTTTTTTTAATTAACCACAAGCAAATCGTAACCAAAACAAAATACAGAAAAAGTTTTCAAAACAGGAACCAAATTAACCCCACCAAAACAGAACACAGAAAAACACACATTTAAGAAACAAAAAAACAAATCAAAAGTGTTCTAAAACATAACAGACTTAAGAAAATCCCACCAAAACAAAACACACATTCCAAAAGTGTTCTAAAACATAGAAAATAAACATTCTTAGAAAACAAGACAAGCAAAAACAAAACCAACCCAGAAAAGAAAAACAAGAAAATGGAAAGTTGTCGTTTTTGCTCACCTCTCATCTCCCCAAATGACGTTGACTTGCAAAACGGAACGACCAAAGCAGCACCAAGAATCCGAGCAATAACAACAGCATCAACAATCTGATTCCTCTGCTGGTTCATCCCACCAGAGACGACCACCATTAAATACTTTCTCCTGTTTTTCACAATTTCTTCACTTCCTTTTCTATACTCTTTACTGAACCCCAAACACGGCCTATATCCCAACCCATTTGGCTGCTTCCAAAACTCACTGTCGTTTTCTTCTTTTTCTTTATATTCTTCTTCTTCTTTGGTGGCTAAGACTCTGCTGTTCCTGTGCCCATCTTGGTCGCCGGAGACGACAGCCATTAACCTGTCATTTTGGGAGAGGCCGGTTGAGATTAGGCCCTGGTGAGGCTGCTGATGATGAGAAGTTGGGAGGCATGGAGGAGATAAAGGGTCGAGAGTGAATCCGAGTTTGAGCATGCCCAGAAGACAGAAGAAGAAAATGGTGAAGAACCAGAATCTTGGGGTCTTTAAGAAGTTTGAAAATAGCTTGTTCGATTTTGGAAAAAATGAATAAAGAGAAGAAAAAAAGAAGAGGAAGAAGATTTCTTGGTGGGAGAGACGAGGAGAGATTGGAGAGAGGAGGAAGATAAGGAGTTTATGATCTGAGAAGGGACTGAAATGTAAGAAAGTTTCTTCTTCGCCATTGCCAAAAATAGAAAGCTTCTTTCTTTTTTTTTTCTTTTTTTTCTTCTCTTGTTGTTGATTTGAAGAGAAAATAAGAAAAACCCGGGTTTGAATTTGTGTTATGTGGAGCTAAGAAAGAAAGCTTTTTTCTCTCTTTTTTTCTTTTTACTTCTTGTTCTTTTGGCTGTTCTTGTTGATTTGAAGAGAAAAGAAGAAGAACCCGGGTTTGAATTTGTGTTTATGTTTATGAGGAGTTAAAGAAAGAAGGCTTTTTTCAGGATCTTTTTAGAGAGAGAAAGAACGCAGAAAGAAGGGAGACAGAGGAGAGGGAGAGAGAGAGTAGTCAGAGAAGGGAGAAGAAAACAGGCGGCGGGAACGCGAAGTTCTGATTAGTGCTTTACGCGTTTGTATTATTTATATATTTATGAAGACCAAAAGGAGGAAGCTCTCTGTTTATTCTTCTTTTTTTTTTTTTGAAAAAAAGTTTAAAAAAGTTTTTTTTTTTTCTTGACTGAAATTTTTAATTAGAACTCGTTTGGAAACCAAACTTTTTCTTGTCTTTTTGGGGACTTTCAAACTATTAAAAAAAAAAGATATTTTTTTCCTTCAAAAAAATTTATTCTAAGTTTATAGATAAATTTTTAAGTTAAAATTTATTGATTTTTTAAATATTAATTATAAATTTTATTGATTTTTTAAAAAAAAAATACATTTAAATTAAAGTTGAACTTGAATACCAAATAAAGTCTATGAAGAAAAAAAACAAGTTTGTAGTTAAGATGTTAAACTAGTATCTCTATGATACAATACAATAAAATAGTTAAAAACATTCAGGATAAGTACTACTTGGGTTTGCATAATTATAAATATAAACTAACGGTAATTTAATATAAGATTAAAAAAATAGAGAGAATGAATGCCTCGTCTTAAATTCAAAATTTTATAAATTATAATACTCTATCATTACATGAATTATGTAATTGAAAAAACAATTTATATTAGAATATTATAGATTTAACCGTCAGATTTAAATTTATCTATTATTATATTCGTAGTTGTTAATGTAATTTTAATCATATTTAATATTTTCAAACAAGAATAGATACCCAAAAAAAATTATGTAGCGTAAAACCAAATGGAATTCTTCTATTATTATTGTAAACAAGTAGAATTTTTATTTAATTATGAATTATAATTCTCTCCCTAAATTATTTGTCTGGTTTATAATGACAATTAAGTCCTAAATTTGGTTGTTTCTTTAATGCAAGTTATGAGGTTCATGTCTAAAAATATAACATGTAAATAAATTTTTACTGTTTTTAGTGCATCTCTATTTAATGCCATTTTCTATTGAAATAAATATAGATAATGTTAGGATGATGTCTCCATTAATATAATCTTATCTCTCTAAATTCTTTCCTTTCAAGACCTTTCTTTTTTCACTTTATACTTTCCTTGCCGCTAGTATTGTAATAAAAAATAAAATAATTATCTAAGCATTATATAAATAAAGAATTGAGTTAAAAATGATTTCTACACTAATAATACTTTTTAGTCTTTTTTATTGTTGATTATTGTTTCCTAAAATCTCATGACAAAATTTAAGGTCAACCACTTCCATAGCTTCCTTAAAATCTACTTTTATAATAAAGAAAGAAAACCCTAAATTATTTAGGGTTCGTTTGATGTTTGTGTTGAGTTTGAAATGAAATAAAATTTTTAATTTTAAATTGATTAATTTTTTAAAAATTAATTATAAATTTTATTAATTTTTAAGAAAAGATAAAAATAAAAATAAAAAATATAATTTAATTAGAATTAAACTTAGATTTCAAACATAGACTTAGAGTCATGATTTTATACCATCTAATTAGGCAAAACAGAAACGCAACGTGAAGTGTGAGCCAATAGTAGAAGCCTTTTTTATTTATTTTCTTTTTTGAAACACAATAATACAAACTTTTCAAAATTGAAAAAGAAAAAAAGCAAATGATAGAAGGGCATTTAGGTAAAAAAGAAATTCAAAAAGTTTAAAAAATTAAAAAGGAGAGGTGAGAGAGAGAGAGAGAGAGAGAAAGAAGAGAAATAATTGGGCAAAGAACCGTGAATAACAAAACAAATCCAAGAGTATGATGCGTGTCGTGTTGTGGAAGTGCCAACTGTAAAAGCAAATAAATAAGACCAAAAATTAATAAATATAAATAAATAAATAAAAGAATATTTTTTTTAACTATTATATGTATATATATTATATATATGTAATTGTATACATTTGAAATGAGGGGAGGAGAAGAAAAAGTAGGCTGCACGACTCTGCCGTCATTCCACTGCATGTCTGAGAGTTATTTCACAAATAACAGCCTGGCTATTGGCTGGTGGACCAGATCCTCCAGCTCCTTTATGTGTGTCCTACAATTGTTAGCTGTGGGTATACCGTACCCCCCCTAACCCTAGCTACCAATTGCTATTCATCACTATTTAACCCTAGCTACCAATTGCTATTCATCACTATTTATTATACGTGACATGTATATGTGTAAATAATTAATTGATTTTTTAAAAATTAATTATAATTTTTATTAATTTTTTTAAAAAAATTTAGATAAAAAATTTATATTGATATATGTGATCCAAACAAATATTAAGAATTTTACGACAAGGTCTCGATGGGTGAGAAATGATGTTTTTGAACAGAAGCTCTCATATTTAAAGTATCAAAGAATTTTTACATTAAAGGATTTGTTCGGAGGAGATTTTGGCAATGTTTTTTGCACTAAAAATAAGATGTAGTTTTGGAAATATGTGTTTAGTGAAAAAATTATTTAGAGTGAAAAAGTGTAAAATTTTAGAAATTTGTTTAGAAAAAATATGAATACGGATCGTGTTTCGTTACTCCCAAAATTCTATTTAATTTAAGGAAAAAAAAATCATCTTATTTAGACTTTAAATAACAAATTTATGGATTTTTTAAAATTTGAGTATACTGTAGATAATTAAATATGAGAATAGTAAAAAATAGATTTGAGTTACAGAAAAAAGATGATAATTTTCCAAACTAGATGTCAAATCGCATCTTTTTCTTCAAACGGACCTTTAACATTTAAAAACAAGCATTTCATATAGATATACCTTACCATAAAAGTTTTGTAGTTATAAAAAATTGTCACACCATAAAAAGTAAAAGAATTTGTAATGCGATCATATCAACAATTTTCCCAAAAAAAAAAAAGAAAATCATATCAACAATTTTCCCAAAAAGAATCATATCAACAATGGCGAGTAACTTTAAAAAAATTAAGAGGAAATTTTTTTTTCTTTTTACGGCAAGTAGGAAAATATATTATTGTTCAGGGGATGAGGATAATTTGTAAGGCAATAAAATAAAAATAAATAAATAAAAGAGAGAGAGAGAGAGAGCGAGAGAGAGATATTCTATCAATTTATCAATAATTAGCCCTGCACACTTTTGAATAGTAATATTACAACTGAATCACATCATTAAACTATCTGAATATAAATTAAATGAAATTAAGGATTTCACATTTATGAACTATTGTACTGACTATAATAAAATTTGATAACTATAGTATTCTTTTTACGTTGGATCAAAGAATTCTTGAAACAATAATACGAAAACTAGTACCCAAAAAACAAAACCCAAAAAAAAAAAAATGAAAACTGGTGGTTTTTTTTTTTTTAATAAACAATATGAAAACTAGCGGTTGTCATCTTACAAAAATTCACTTAATAATTATTTGAAATGACAACTTTTAGTGAATTTCATCCAATTTATATTATCAGTTTATTTTGATAGAATTTTGAGATAATCTTTATTATAAAGGATTGTGATGAAATATAATATTTAAAAAAATTACGAGTAAAAATTTCATTTCATGAAAAGTTTCCCGAAGTATTTGAAGATATAATCGGTATTAAATATCATTATTAATAAACGATGATTCCATTAATAAATCTCATATCGTGATATTATTTTTTATTAGTTGATGATTTTCAACACTATCAGTAGTGAATAGAGATCTGTTGTCCCATATTTTTTGTCTCATTAATTATTCCCTCAATAACATCCTGTTATATTATCTGAATTTAAGAATTTAATCTTGTAAAATTAATACTAAAAGTTCTTAAATAAATTAATAAATTATTAAAATATTATTAAAAAATAATATTTAAAATTAAAATATAACACAATAAATTTGGACTTATATAGATTGTGACTAACTTGGTTCGATAAGTTCATCTCCCAATAATCTAGATTGTGACTGACTTGGTTCAATAAGTTCATCTCCCAATAATCTATAAGTGCCAGCTGGAACACACTTGGTGCTTTTCCACGCTGGCACTGCTGCCACATGGCGGACAGTGACGTATCAACGCTTTGCCACATGGGCTTTCCTCTTGATTCTGAGCTTTTGGGGTCCACTTTTGAGTTACTTCGTCCGAGGTTGATGGGACCAATAGTTGGGGGCCGAAAAAGTGGATAATTAGCCTAATTTTAATTCCTCTTTTTTATCCAGTTCCCAAAAAAAAAAAAAAAAGAAGAATTTTTTTTTCCTCCTGTAAAATTCTTCCTTATTTCATCTTTATTTCTTGGTTAACCCTTGTACTCCCTTTTTACTGGACCACAAAGACCGATTCATTATTTTTCAAAAAAAAAATCATATTTTTTTTGGTCAAAAATTGTACCAAATAGGCTATTTTTCAAGAAATTGTTAATACTATTTTATATTTTATTATATTTAAGGTAAAGTAGCCTATTTACCATATAATTATGTTCCAAAAAAAAAATTTATATTGACCTCTTTCTTCCTTTTTTTTTTTTGGGCTAATATACAAATATCATTGTTTTTTTTTCGGTGAAAAAGAATTCACACTCCTATTTTAGTATTGAGGTCTTGAATTTAAAATTCTTCATCTTAGTTATATATATATATATATATATATATATAAGGAGCATAATGTGCTATAGAAGCCTTCCGTGTAACAAATTTCATTTTCCTATTGGATAACAAAGATGAGAAATACAAGGAAAAAATAAAAAGAACATTAAACTCAAAATAAGGAGATAAAATGATTTATTGAAAAAATAATTGTTTATTGATAAAAATAATTGTTTGAATTTAAGAAAAATCAGAAGCATCCTTAATTACTACTCTACATATTCATAATTGTGAAGATATAATGAGTACAAATCCTTCTTCCCCATTCTAAAGTCCTGCCACTTGGAGTTTGGAATTGGAGTTTCTAAGTCCATTTTGAATCATTCCTAATGATAGCTCGTCGTCTTTGGTCCTAATTGGAGTTTATCTCTAAATCACTTCAAACTTAAGACAACTTTGCATACGCAAAATTTTATTGCACGTTTTACTTTTTTCCAGAAATGTCATCGATTTCATGGACACCTAATTGGACAATTATGTTTTTTCTTTTTATTTTTAGAAAAAAAAATATTGAATAGTTTTCAATTGTTGATTTCTGGGATTGACACAACACGACGAGTAACCACACATGGTATCCAGATGAATACTCCGTCGAGTAACCTGCAAGAAAGTTAGGGCTTTAGAGTAAAGGGATATCTGCTAAGCACTCTTCAGTGTTTAAGTCAGTAAGCTAAACAAGAAGGTAGGAAGAATAAAATAGTAGAGTAATGGTAGGTTAGATATTCATACCTATGCAAGTCAAAGAGTTTTTTTTATCTGTAAATGTATTGTAGATCTGAGTAGTGACCAAGTCAAACTCAACAGGTGTGACCTGATCTCATGGTTATGAGAAATATGCAAAATTGATGCCATGTATCCCAATTCCTTACAGATTCGAAATTTCGTTACAGGAAACAACAGACGAACCGTGAAATGGAGATTCCTGTTGGGTGTCCCACAAATCAGAGGAAGGTTAGCTAAGGATCTTGGTCAAATCCGTCTTCTTTGGGAAATGATCTATTCATACAAATCTGAGTAAGGATCTTGAGGATCTTTATCACGGTAGTGTAACAGTATCCTGTTAAAAAAATTTTAACCAGATCGACTCATCTGATCGTGTTGATATGTTATACCATGTTGATCAAATCCATACCATTATTATTAAAGGAAACAATTAAATTATCTCTTAACTAATTCTTTAACGACATTTTTTAAGCTATGCAACCACATGCTAATTATGATATTTTAGAATTAAAATGTGAATGTCTAATATTATCATAATGATTACATTCATTTAAACCCGTCTATATATAATACGATGAACATACTCAATCTATTTCTCTTAATTCATTTCCAATAAGTAAGTCAATTCACAATTAATATAACCACCCTTTGACCCCCTTTGTCCCCCACTTCAAAGAACCTTCCTTGAAATTTACACAATTTCTAAGCTCTCACAAATTTGTCATTTGGAAATAGTCATAGACAAAGACAAAAGCAAATGGGAGATTAACTAACAAGACCAAGCTAAAAACCAAATACCCAACATCAATTTAAGTGACAATGCGAAATGGACATTTGGTTGTTTGTAATTTGTTTTCTTTGGAAATGAAATGGATACTTCTGTGGGAAAATATTGAGTGATTGGCGATTTGGGAGTGGAGTGGACTTAATCCACAAACGACTTGGCGCACGTCAGGCATTAGGTTTCGGGTGGTGGCGTTCGGGGCACGCAAATAAAGAAACAATTTACAAAACATTCTTTTTTTCTCTTTGCTAGAGTTAGACCAACATTACACACAAATGACATAACCACACACATCTCCTTGGATAAACCAAAATACAAGAGCTCCAAACGCTTGGATCCAGCTATCTTTTTGTTGTCATTCTTCTTTGAGTACGTTTCAATCAGCTTTATTCTCGAAAACAATATTAAAGAGTATCAGTAATTAGAAGTTACAGTTTAAATCTCTGAGACTAGTTTCCAGCTTTTGTATTTCATTGAAAATTTTTTTCCCTGCGTTTCTAAGGATGTTTTGTTTTCTTTTCCCCTTTGACAACTTAACTTTTATGTATTTTTTATTCATTTTTATTAATAACATTGAGTTGGAGGTTTGGTAGAGGATGTGTTCTTTAAGTAAGTGCCAACATAGTTGGGATGTGCTTGAATTCCCTGATATCAGTCATCTCCTCTGTCAATTTATCAACAAAAAAAAAAAAAACAGTAACGAGAAGCAATATTATTCACTAATCGAAACTGAGTCTTACAGATGAAATCTATATTTTATGAATAACAGTGATTAGCAGCGGTGATGTCTCAAGTATTATTTTATATTTTCTATCAAAAACAAGAAAAAAAAAATCGAAAACTTAGGTAAATAAATAGTTTTCTAAAACAATTATTTAAGTAAATGGTCAACTTTTTTATTTAAAAAAATTACTATTAATCAGTGATTGCATAAGGTTAGTAATTGAGAATAATTAGTGATTAACCATAGTCAATCAGTCACTAATTGACTGATTGATACAACCATTTTCCTGATTTTACAAGACTATGATAATTTACTTAAAAAAAAAAAAAACTTGTTTCACAAATCAATCTGGGAATAATAAGTCATGAACGGTGTTGCTGAAAGAATATTATTATTATATCCTAATTCCAATCCCTTGAATGATATGTACATGACTTGATAAGGCTCTGTTTGGAGACACATTTGGAAACGGTATTTTGGAGGTTAGAGATGATTTGAATTTTAAAAATATGCGTTTGGTGAAAATAAAATATTTAAAGTGAAAAAATATAATGACTTAAAATGTGTTTGAAAAGAAAAAATAGCAATATGGATATTGTTTCGTTTCTCTTAAAATTCTATGTAATTTGAAAAAAATATATATATTATTTCGACTTAAAATGATAAAGTTATGTACTTTTAAAATTTGAATTTTTTTACGATATTTGACAAAGTGAATAATAAAATTAGAGAAAAATGACAAAAAAAACTTTTAGAAACTATGATTTCAAAGGTGTCCTCAAACGAGACCTTCATGGTTGCATCTAGTAGCCGCATGGAATATGGATGATTTGATGTGTTAATTGTAGAAAACTAGAAATTACAAAAAATAATAGTAATTAAATATAATAAAAGGCTATTCTGTCTGGTAGGTAAAGCAAAATTCTCGATAAGTAATGCACAAATACAATTTTTCATATCATATTAAAACCAAAAAAAGTCAAATTTAAGAAAATTGACAAATATTAGCATTGTAAGTAAGGGTATTTTTCTAATAATTTATATACTCTTAAATATGTCATTTCCAAATATTTTAAAACCTGCTATTAATTATTTTAAGTGTAAAAAAAATGTTATTTAGCTCTATCTCCTAGTAATAAGAGATAATACAAAGGTCGGGCTTGGTGGGGCCATTCCGAAAGCAAAAACCAAGGCGTAGCATACCCGTCATATGGATCGTCTCAGATATATTCACACACCTCTAATATTGGACAACATTTACCCGTACAATATCTATTTTTCGTTGCAAATTGGTGTGCTAAAGCTGGACTAAAATTACCCAAGCGATACAAGGACCCATATCTCTTAGAAAATTAAAGAGCCCCAAATGCTAGACTGTTTGGGTATGTTTCAACTTAATTTCATGGTCTTCTTTTAAAAATAATAACAGAAAATAAAGGTATATTCAAAGAAAAAGTTGTTAAGGAAATTAGTCCTCTTTACGGTAGCGTATTTCTATAGGGAAAAAAAATAATGAGAGGGAGATTTTAATGCATAGATCAATAAAAATAAATAAATAAAAAAGAAACCTTGATGGGGACATATAGTCTTTCTGTATTTTATCAAACATTTAATGGAACATTATTTAATTTACTAGTTCGTTTGCTTAAGGTGTTTTGGTTAATTGTCAACGTCATTAAAGTTTCTGGCAGAGATTTTAGGTCTCAATCCCTTTCAAGGATTTAATGATGTTTGTGGATGCTATATGATTCTTATCTTTCACAACAATTTATATTTGTGATAGGTTAATTATAACTTAAGGGAAGAGTTGCTATGCAAAATTCTTACAAAACCACGTTTGTAATTTTTATTTATGAGATACTATAACAATTATCGATTTTAATGCATCAATTTTTAGTGATATTTTGCATTAATATCTAAAAAGTGTCATGTTACAAGTTTTTAAATATCAAATTAAGTATAAATCAATTAGTTACAAATTTTTAAATAAAAAGTTACAAACTATCGGATGTATCCGTCCACTGGATCAGATACAAGACCTTTTCTACAAATAAAACACCTTATAGGACATGGTTTAGGTGAAATAAAAAATATACGTTACGTAAAAAAAAAAGAGATCTAAGCTTTGTTTCGCTTGGTCCTTGGATCTGATCACAACACCAATCGTTTTTTGTCTTTTTTTTTAAAAGTAAATTTGGTTTTACTATTCATATCTCCAACTCTAATGTAAAAACTTACTATTGCTTCAAACTTTAAAAGTCTATATAACTGTATTATTTCAAGTTGAAATGAGATGTTTGTTTTTTTTTTTTTTAATTACATAGAATTTTAAGAGTGACAAAACAAGATGGATGTTGCTATTTCATTTCAAGTATTTACATATTTTAACTTTAAACAGTTTATTTTCAACGAAACACATAATTTGAAAACTTAACTTTAGTTTCAATCAAAATAACTCAAATTCTCTAACTCAAGCAAACTATAACCAAACGGGTCCTAACTGTTAATATATTTTTTTAAACATGTACGGGGATGTTAGAGTCAAATTAGCAATCACTAGCTGTTTGTAGTTGTATCCGTAATAATAACTTTTTTTGGACCTTACTGAAAAAAAAAAAAAAAAAAAAACTTAAATTTGAGACATAGGAATTAATTGAATGAGAGTGAAGCATAATTGCTAGCCGTCCAATGGTAGTTGGGTCAAACATCATGGTCAGACTCTTTGGGCCAACCACAATATCGGAATTGCCTTGGGAAAAGAGATTTTTTAAATATCCCACGTGTAGTTTTATCAACCTCACAAAAAAGTGACTTTCCTATGTCCGCATAAGTTCATGTTACAGTGAGGATTTGAATTATAATTTTATGAGAAAATTAAATCTGAAATTATTATTAAATTATCTGTCATCACAAACAGTTTAATTAATTTTTTTTTTCTTTGTCAATAACAATTATTATTATTATTATTATTATTATTACCAATTTGTAAGTCATATGCATATTGCATTCATACATAAGACCACCCAAACCAATAAGATTATAATAAGATTATATGTTATTGTATGCGCATCACACTTTTACATTAACTAGTTGGAGATAGCACACTTTAGATAAACAAAGTAAAGCAAAGAAAAAAAAAAAATCACGTGACGAGTGTTGAATATATCATGGATGATCTAATAAGTATGGATGAATGCACTATAAAAATGCCATTCGTTTTTTTTAAGTATATATGTATGTATAATAAAAGATATGTGATATGTATATTTATAACATAGTATTCCCATTCATTGTTCGGCCTCCAAAGAAAAAATAAAAAACTCATAGTTTTTGAAATCTATCTCACGAAAAATAAAAAAAACCCATAGTTTTTGAAATCTATCTCACGTCACATGTCGCATTAATCAAAATTCTCATAATTAAAAAAAAAGATTCTCATAATTTTAAATACTGGAATAAATTAAGACTTTTTTTTTTTTTTTTTTGGTTGAGGGAGAATAAATTTATAAGAGTTTGAATCCGTCAAAAATAATTAAAAAAAAAAGGTTTAGTGGGGGGGGGGGGAGGGGAAAGTCAAACCTTATGACACTGCACTTCTACCTCATCGGGTAGGCATTATTGTTTAAGGTGAGTTTGGAGCTTAAGTCCAAACTAAGATTTTCAAATTTTTTTTTGTCTTTTTTCTAAAAAGTTTTTGTCTTTTTCTCAAAAAGTTTTTTGTCTTTTCTGAAAATTCAAAAAAATTTACTATTTAAACTTAAAAATCTCATCTTGAACTTGTGCACCAAACAGACCCTTGGTTTACCCATTTGAATTCAAAATTTTCAACTTAAATTTTTTTTTTCTGAAATTTTTTTTTATCTTTTCTGAAAAAATCAATAAAAATTACTATTGAAACTTAAAAATCTTAACTCAAACTCAAACACCAAACACCCTCTTAAACAACTTTTAAACAGTTTGATGTTTGACTATATACACGTTAAAACTTTACAGTTAATTTCTTGGAAAAATCCCAACATGGTATGGATTTTATATTAGTAATTTTTCTGATACGCATGCATTTGTTCTTCTCGATATTATACCAAAATTTCTCACTCTATATTAAATTAATTCTCAGAACATATTGATAAAATGCTATATCTTAAGTAATGCTCTAGAAATAAATAAAAAAATATGACGTCGTATATCGATAACTACATGCGATTTGGCTGTTGAAATGTAAAGATCATGCCATTTTTCATATTGTTAATTGACAATTTCTATACGATTATTTAATTAACAATTTTTAAATGATTATTTAATTTATAACATGGACCAAAAAATAAAAAATAAAAAATAAAAAAGAAAAAAGAAGATTATTTTATAAACCCACCACCAATATACAACTACTCAGGAACACCTCTGCGATGTGCAGACAAGTAAACTACAACATTTGCAATATTATATCGCATATTATTGTATTTGGTTTTATATATATAGTTCTTTTTTTGTTTTTTAAACTATAAACATTGTTTAACTAATCTTGATTATTTTAGTTGTTATTTGCCGTTACATGATTTTTTAAGTATTCTTATTGTTAATTAGTACTGTCATAGATATCCTTATCATTTGTTATAAGCGTGACGCATTGCATATTCATTTTACTATCTAAAATACGAATGATTGATTTCTAATTGGTCCAAGTTAAAATTATTTCTCCCTACATATATATAAATATATATATATATATATATATATATATTGCCCAACGAATTATCTTAATGTTTATTTTTCTGTCGCAGAAAATATTGACAATGTATATATCTTTTATGTTGTAAAAAGAACTTAAAAAAAAAAAAGCATAAGTATGACATGAACTTAAAAAAAAAAAAAACAAGCATAAGTATGACATTAATTAATTTTTCTAATCTTTCATTTATATTTGTTTCTGAAAATTATTTTGTCATATATTTATCTCTATGCTTCCTAAGGAATTTTTCTTCTTGACCAATTCAAAGTTTTACCTATATATATATACACACACATGTGTGTGTATATATGTATATGGTATTTTCCCAGTTGGCCCGTGGGATTCATAACAATATTCGATATTCCAGTATGATCCAACTATATAGTATCATCATATGGAATTGGAAATTAGATATATATATATATTTATATATAAGTTGTAACTGTTATGGCTTAACAAACTTAATTAAACTAATGGTTTAGGTTTTGAATTTAAGTGATTATTGGGTGATTATGATTGTGATATTGCTACCACCAACTTTGTAATTATTTCATTTTTGTCAAGTGCAGTAGGTGTGTACTTCCTCTAATAGCTGGCCATCTGTGCCACTTTGTGCATTTTTTGAAAAATTAAATTTGGCCATTTTTCTTGCCTATAATATGATGGAATATAAATTACGTGGCGAGGCATGCTTATTTATATATATATATATATATATGTATATAAATATAGATATATATATATATATATATCTTGATGGTGACACTACTACAAAAAGTACATTACACGACGGAGATTACACGACGGTTCCTTGGAACCGTCGTGTAAAGTCGGACTTTACACGACGGTTCCTAGGAACCGTCGTGTAAAGTGCTCCGCGAGGGACTTTACACGACGGTTCTTTGGAACCGTCGTGTAAAGTCCGACTTTACACTACGGTTCTAAAAAACCGTCGTGTAAAGTGCCTCGCGGAGCCACTTTACACGACGGTTCCAAAGAACCGTCGTGTAAAGTGCGTCGCGGAGCCACTTTACACTACGGTTCCAAAGAACCGTCGTGTAAAGTCCGACTTTACACTACGGTTCCTTGGGACCGTCGTGTAATCCCTCCCTCGGGGGGGACATTACACGACGGTCCCTTGGGACCGTCGTGTAATCCGCCCCTCGAAGGGGGATTACACGACGGTCCCTTGGGACCGTCGTGTAATCCGCTCCTCGGGGGGGACATTACACGACGGTCCCGGGGGACCGTCGTGTAATCCCTGGTATTACACGACGGTTCTAAATAGACCGTCGTGTAATCTTCTAAAAATTTTGAAAATTTTCAAATTTAATTTTTCGAAATTCTCGCGCCAAAACCCATAACTTAAATACAATTTCCTCCTTGTTTCTCTTCATCTCCGCACGAATTTCTTAAGTTCTTTCTTCACACTCTCTGAAAATTTTCAAATTTAATTTTTCGTAATCCTCGCGCCAAAACCCATAACTTAAATACAATTTCCTCCTCGTTTCTCTTCATCTCCGCACGAATTTCTTAAGTTCTTTCTTCACACTCTCTACATTTCTCAAGTACCCACATCCTTCACCAACCCGCTGCCACCACTCTTTTAGAATCCGGTCAAGCCGCCGTTGCCGAAGTTGCCTCCCTCTTCATGTGGCCGTGCATATTCTTTTTCAAAGAAAAGCAAGGTGACTTCGTATATAAACTAAAACACATTTGCTCTCTTGTATTGTTGTTTTCCATTAAAGATCTATTTTTGAACATGAATGTTTTTGTTTTTAATGTTGCTCTTTGTAGATGAATGGTTTGTGATTGGTTTTGGCACTTTACACACATTTTCCAACATGAATTTTTTGCGCACACATCATACTCGATGAAATGCTTGAATGAGTTTTTCTTTTATTTAATCTTAATTATATACATCTTAATTAGTTTGAACTTTATCAATTTGCTAGGGCCCTAACGGATTGGAAGATTATGACCGGAGAAGGGATTAGAAGAAGGAGACGAGACTGTAAAACAAAAATCTCGAACCGTCATTGTCCTCTCCAAGAGGGAAGTGTTGAATGTAGTTATTTTATTTTAGGTTTTATGAGGGACATAGTGTTGAATGGAATTGATGTACTTGAAAATAAAGAATTTTTACTTCTGAGGATTTGAATTTGATTAGGGGAGAATGAGCTAGCCATGTAATGCAATTCATTAATTATGATATGTGAACTTGTAATGTAAAAATTGGTATGTAATTTTACTTTGATCATTGAAGTTACTATCTTGGATCATGTATTGGATAACATACAGGTTAGGCCAGCCATGAGAAATCACCAAAAAACCATAAATTTTTTTTTTTTAATAAAAGAGACATTACACGACGGTTCGGCCAAGAACCGTCGTGTAATGTCCGCATTACACGACGGTTCGGCCAAGAACCGTCGTGTAATGTCCGCATTACACGACGGTTCGGCCAAGAACCGTCGTGTAATGTCCGCATTACACGACGCTTCGGCCAAGTACCGTCGTGTAATGTCCGCATTACACGACGGTTCGGCCAAGTACCGTCGTGTAATGTCCGCATTACACGACGGTTCGGCAAAGAACCGTCGTGTAATGTCCGCATTACACGACGGTTCGACCAAGTACCGTCGTGTAATGTCCGCATTACACGACGGTTCGGCCAAGAACCATCGTGTAATGTTGGTTCGGTCAAGTACCGTCGTGTAATGTCCGCATTACACGACGGTTCGGCCAAGAACCGTCGTGTAATGTCTTTATATTACTTGTATCCACTATGGTGTACCTTGTTTCGACGACGGTTTTTAACCGTCGTGTAACATTGAGATACCACGACGGTTCAATAACCGTCGTGTTATCTTCCACGACACTGGATTACACGACGGTTGGGTAACCGTCGTGTAAACTTTACACGACGGTAAAAAACCGTCGTGTAATCCACAATTTGTACTAGTGTGATGAGTAGCAAATAACTTAAGAAACTTGTCCTAATTTAAAGAAAATACCGAGGTCTTAAAGTAAATAATTAATTATTTGATTTAAAATTGCCTTCTTCAATCTCATGCAAGACTCATCATTGAAAGCGCTACAACACAACTCTTTTACAATATATAGTTAATACCAAATATTACAAACTACAAAATTCTGGTTGGTTTATAAGTAAAAATTTGATGTCCAATATCATTATCTAAAGTTACAACAATAATCCTTGGAAATTTTTAATCTTTTAACATCTATTCCTTTGTACCTTTCAATGGATATCGTAAAATTGGATTAATATTGCCAATTTGCCATATTGGTTTCAAGAGTAAATTTGGAGAAATCTCAAGAAGAAAACCTTTATAGATAGTTATAATTTTGAATCACCAAAATTTTACTAAGTTTCGTTAATTTCTCTTACTTTTCTTGAGACAATACGATTCTTTTATGATTTAAGAATCAAAAATGTATTTTATCAGTCTTTTTATTTTTTCCCCTTCTCTACCGGAATTCTATGTGAAATTTTTATAAGTTACTCTTATAATTCTTCAAAAAAGATTTACTCATCGTAAACATGTATATAAATGATGATAATAGGAATCAATAGGTTGATCAAGGTATCCTTACTCGTTCAACACCTCTTAACTCACTCATCATCTACTTCCCATATAATATATTATTAAAAGAGATAGAAAGGAAATGCTTATAAATATACAAAGTACAATATTGAGACCAGAAAATGCTAAAAATTACACCTTTTTTTTTTTGGAATGTTCTTGATGTATATCTAGCTTGCTAGTTTTTTTTATCTTGCATAGAGTTGAGGATAGAACTGATGTAGATCGATATGTTATCTTGCTCCAATATACTAAGGAACGTACAATATTATATCTTTACATTGTCTACAAATTTTAGGTGGCATTGTTCTTCATTATATATGACTGAATTATTGTGTAGTACTATATTATTTTTTTCAAGGGGTAACTTGAATTATTTGTTCACACTCGATATATATATGTGTATGTATATATATTTATAGAGATATATAACAAGAGAAAAATATTAATAAAAACAAAAAATGGCGGTTGAGGGGTTGTGATCATATAGGAGTTTGCAGGTAGAACAACCGTGATCTTTTTGTACTGCATTTTTTTTTGTTTTAGAAAGAAAATTCGAAACAAAATAGTAAAAGAATTATATGGTTGTTTTTTTCGAATTATTTATTGAATTAATAACCGACATAATTTTCCATTTTCACACCATTAAAACTTTAATTAAAAGAACTAAAACGAATTAAAAAATGGTCTTCTTTGGAGCAAGTAGGTATTTCATTTGAGGTGATGAAAGCTTTGAGAAAATAAGAGGGAGATTTTGATCGATCACCTACTTCAACAAACAATGAAATTTAGAGGGGGAAAAAAAAGGTGAGAAAAACGAAGTTTAGATGAAGGCATCGTTGTGACACATCAACTTAATCCAAGATAATATTTATTTATATATATATTTATTTATGTATGTAAAACGTAATACAAGTTTAAATAAAAGGTAAACTAAAGGAATGCAAAAAAGTAATTGGAGTGAGCGTGAGAATATGAGAGAAATCACAAGAAAAGTAGCATGCTAATTCTTATATATATATATATATATATATATATATATAGTTAAGATAGGTTAGGGCTCTTGTTCGACAATCATGGTAATAATACATTATGTATAAATTATATGTAAATCAATTATTAATTATATCCATCTAAAGAAAATTTTACAGTAGTCAAAGGGATATAACCGTCGAATAAGAAACTATTCTCATATATATATATATATATATATATATATATAATCTCATGCAAATGAAATATGAGTAATATTACCGGTACAATAGTTTCAGACTCAATCATGTGGAAATTCTACACTACTTCATTATTGAGGTTTTGAGTTCACATTTTTGGGTCTTATTATTATTATTATTATTATTTTAAGTGCAGCAACACCCATTTTTCCTCATATCGAGCTTTTAGTTTAGTTTATTTATTTATTTTTGCTTGGAAAGAAGATATCGAGCTTTTAGTTATAAACTGAAAGTTACAACCTACTTCTTAGAAAAAAAAAAAAAAAAAAAGTTGGTGCTTCGTTGTTGATAAAGGAATGAAAAAAAGAAAAAGAAAACAAGAGATCAAGTGAAAGACATACGACAAATCAAAGCCGGCATAACTAATAATCTCAATCATGATTATTGACATTGTTTAATTTATTGTTCCACCTTTTTTTTTTTTTTTTCCCATAAAAATGAAATTTTAGTTGCAAATTCATGGTGTTATATATATTATTGACTACATCAATATGCGGCACATAAAGTATTAGTTCCCCTGAAAAAATGACACTTTTTTAGCTAGAGTGGTTGCCGCAAATATATATATTTATATATATATATATATATATCTGATCTTCAAAATTTCAATTACATTTTTTTGGTTATGATTTAATTTCTTGCAAAAAGATTGTATTATTATTTTTTGATGGTGAAGATATCATAATATCGTCTTTGAATCTTTAATCAAAACACAACAAGTTGTTGTTTTGATCTCTTTATTTTTGGACCATTATTCTTTTATCATATGCCTTGTGTATAAGACAAGAAACCCACCCCGTGAATTTTTCAACCATGCATTATAAATATGTTGTCACTGTTATTCAGAATGACACTTAAACAATTGAAAGCTGTTCCAAGGTTCTCTTAACTCAGGTCCCTACAATCATATGGTACTCCCAAAAGAGGGTGAAAAAAAAAAAGGAACCCAACAAAATAAATGAGAATTCTACATTGAGTATGAAAAAAAAAATACCCTAATAGAACAAGGTTCTATTTTATACCATCATATCTGTCTCAGATTATAATTTTTGTATGAGAGTAGCATTAAGGACATTAAGTATGCGTTTGGTGCTAAAGTTTGGATTGTAGAATTTGAGTTTTAATTGATTATGTGTTTATCGAGACATTTGAATTGTTGAAGTATAAAACTGTAAAAACTTAAAATGTGTTCAGAAAAAAATCAATATAGAGCTTATTTCGTTCGTATCAAAATTCTATGCAATATAAAAAAAAAAATCATCTAATTTGGACTTGTCTATACAAAGTTATAGACTCTTTAAGTTTAAGTTACAAAACTATGTGAATAGTGAAGCTGAAGGAAAAAAACAAAAATTAGATTGTAATAATATGATTTGGTTTGTACATCCAAATGCATGCTAACTTTCCCAACTTTTCAATACCAACTCACTTGGCAGTGAGTTCAGTGAGTTGTTATCTTTTTGTTATATATAAAATTAATTGATGTGATAATTATTTAAACACATATCAATAAAAAATAATAGTTTAAATATCACATAGGCTGACATTTAAAAATTTTAAGCTATAATTGATGTCCTTTTAACTTTTTTATGTTTATGTATTTTGATGTTATGTTTTGAAATATACAGTATCGATCGAGAAAATTAGATGGAGAGTCATATTTTGATTACATCCTTGTAATTTTATCTACTCTAATATTAAATTGGTAATTTTAATATTATAAAAATATAATATTATCAACTTTAATATTACGGTGAATATATATATATCTAAAGATGTGTTAAATTTAGGTATTCTCACTTATTTGGATATCCCAACGGTAGAAAAGCCCATTGTACCGGGTCTTCCGGGCCATTCCCACGTGATTTTTCTGCAGACTTTTAGTCCGTTGCTCTCTTAGATTATAGAAAGCTTTAATTAGATTTTAGTAATTGAAAATCCCTAGGAATTTCTGTCAAGCAACGAGGTATTCAAGTCCCTCTCATTAATATTTAAACATGGATTACTCCAATAAAACAATTAAATTAAATAATTGGGATGGAGACAAGGTAGTACAAAATTAAATCTATTAATCCATTAGACTTATAGAAAAAATGTTACGAAAATCTGAGTAACGTAAAATAGAGTGTGGAAACCGTCTTGAAACTCGATTTTGTGTTCAAGTGAGTTACGTGCATGTCAATTGAAAAAGTGCAGAGAAAAAAGTACTTAGCTATATTCATTAGTATAAGCCATAGTTAATAGTTTAATTTTTTCTATTTCTTTAAAAAGATTGTTTGTGTTGGTAATTTGGCATCATATTTTTACCAGATCTGCAGTTAGAATATTTAATCTACTTTAATAAATATGCCACATTTATTAGAAAAAGAAGGAAAAAAAAAAAAAAAAAAACCCATGTGTGCCTTGTTTGATTGGCAATGGCATGCCACGATCCACACGTTCCCACTTCCTAGCATAATTAAGAGGGGCTTCCTATTATTTGCAAAATACAAATAATGTTGTGGACATAAAAGTATGACATGTTTCCATCGCATTGCATAAAGAAAATGCAGCAATTCACTATCTGTTTTGCACTTTATTTTTTCTTTTGGAGACAAAAAAACATAACATTGTATACTAAATGACATTGTTGTCCGATTCTTCTCACGTGTTTGATCCTATACAGTCTTAGGTAGAACTCATACTTAAAAAACTAACTCATGTACATATATATACCATAAAAGCCTAGTAAATTTAGTAATGCTCGATAAATTTACAATCTTACATTCTTTTCATGCAGAGCGTGTCATGTGAATGACCTGTGATTCATAACTATCATCATCTGTAATACTTGATTTTGATACTATAATAAATGAACTTGGATATAACTAATATCTAAAAGCTAGCTCAAAGGAAGAGGGGTACCCAATACACATATAAACATTACAACAGTTCAACAACTTATCGTTATGGAACAAATTCACAATCTAACAACTCGATAAGGGCAAATTCGGAAGTTAGTTAAGCTGGAAGTGTTTTTTTTTTTTTTTCAAAAAAAAAAAAGGGCCCTGGACCAAGCACTATGACACCCATAATAAACAACGGCATTGAAGTTGATAGAAAGTGTTTGATAAAATGATTGGGCAAAGAAGATAAGATAAACAGATGTGGATGACCAAAAAACGAGGAACCCAAACAGAGATTGCTTAGAACTGAGGAAGCAAAGCAAGGGCCAGTCCATGTTCTTTTCATGTGAGTAATGTCCCCTTCCCATGTGCATTTATTTTATGTCTTCCTAAGCCAGGCCCCTTTTTCGTGGCTGCCATTTCTCAAAACCCCATTTTTGTTTGGCTCTTGTGCACTTTTTTTTTTTTTTTTGCCCTTGGGGGACTAGTTTGTCCTTTAAATGTCCCACTTTTTATTTTCCCCTTATTTAATGTGTGACTAGGAAAATTCATGATCCTATTTATATAATTTTAGTAAATTATTTATGCACTGTAAAAAGAAGTGAGAGCTGAAAAGAAGTGAATACAAAGGAAGAGTATCATTGCCCAAGAAACTACCATATTACAATTCTATGATCATGGATTTGAATCCCTTTCTTAAAAGAATATATATATATATATATATATTATGTGCCTTTGTATGAGAAATATATAAGGAGGCTATATATCAATGTTAAGTAGAAGCCATCAGACTAGACAAAATATAAGATTGACTCATTTGGTTGAGTTTTTGTTTTTGTTTTTAATTAGTAGAAGAAGAGAAGTAAAATTTGTATATTTAGTAAGTATTTGAAACCAAATAATTTATGAGATCAAAATTAATTTTTAAATAAGAAAAATATTAAAATGAAATTTATAATACCTAATTTAACCTTTGTTATAAAAATTCAGAAGAGCTTTTATCAAAATTTATATATATATATATATTTTTTACTTAGACATGAAGTTTTATTGGAGATTGAAAGCTTTTTTAAAAGATTATTTAAACACTTTTAGGAGTTCCTTTTGGACTTAGGAAGTCAAAACAATATTCTAGAAATCTCTATCAAACATACCTATTATCGTTGATCATTTCCAAGTTTAGAAACTATTCTTGTGTTAAGGATTAGACATCCATATTAGCAAGACCAAAAAATTGTATAAGAAATAAACAAAAACATGTACAAATATCAAAATAATAAAGGTTTGTTTCAATATGAGAGCTATATATCTGTTCAGCTGTTATAATAATTCATTATAATATTTAAGAAGATTACAAAACAAAATCACACTCCTCTTAGTCTTTATATATGTTTCCCCCCTAACCTACGGCATTGTGTGTGTGTCTAAGCTATTGAAGATATAATTAATTGTGAAATTTGTAATCGAAATTACAAGTGTGATATCCCTAAATTATTCTGAATGAACTCTCCAAGATCTATCTAAAGAGTGTTTTTGTATCAGGATAATAATTAGATTTCCCAATTTAATATACCAGAGATGTTTTAGATTGTTTGGAAATATGATCATTTTGGACCAATATATTTACTGTGTGTACTTAGCTGCATTGGTGTTAACTAATGATCTACAATGACAAATTTGAATCAAGATTGTAATATACATTTCTTTTGTAGTAATTTTACAGTCTATACATTTACGTATATGTGCATATTTTTGCTAGGAAAATACATGTACATAAGTAGTTAGGATTTAATACAGACATTTCTCAATGTTTGAAGCCGGTATAGGTCTTGTCGAAAAAATAAAATTATGGCTCGTTGCCCACCTATGCTGTTTCAATACCAAAAACTATTTGTATAACTGTACTTTAGGTTTAAAAGTTTTGAAGCTTTTCTCATCAAAAGTATTTTTCTCTTTGCCTGTGAGTAGAGCTCTCAGTTGGGACCACGACATGTTAATAATTGTCGACAATTCGTGCCTTCCGACCAATCTCTTGGTTGTGGTTTTAACAACTATGCATACCATGGGGGAAAAAAGAACGAATACATTCTTTAATATTTTTTAGTATCGATCTCCAACAAATTTGATTTCTGAGAAACTTAGATAAGCTAATATTTAAATATGAGCTGATTGTAACACAATAAAACATGTACATATGTCAAAATAATAAAGGCTCGTATCAATATGAGAGCTATATAATAATACATATAATATTCAAGAAGCTTACAGAAGAAAATCATACTCCTCTTAGTCTTTCTGTATATAAGTTTTTTTCCCCTAACCTACGTCATTGTGTATTTATATATATATATATATATATATATATAAACTACGCTACTAAAGATATAACTGTGAAATTTGTAATCGAAATTAGAAGTATAATCAAAATTACAAGAAATTATCCTTAATGAACTCTCCAAGATCTATCTGAAGACTGTTTTTATATTGGGATAATAATTAGGCATCCCAATTTAATATGCCGGAGATGTTTTAGATTGTTTGGAAATAGGATAATTTTGGACTAATATCTTTACTATGTGTACTTAGCTGCATCGGTGTTAGCTAATGATCTACAGTGACAAACCTGAATCAAGATTTTGATATATGTTTCTTTTGTTGTAATTTTAACGTCTACACATTTACGTATATGTGCATATTTTTGATAGAAAAATACACGTGCATAAATAATTAGGATTTAATATAGACATCTCTCAACCGGTATAGTCCTGCCGAAAAAATAAATTATGGCTCGTGGCCCACCTACGCTTTTTCAATACCAAAAACTGTTTCTATAATTGTACTTTAGGTTTAAAAGTTTTGAAGCCTTTCCCATCAAAATTATTTTTCTCTTCGCCTGTAAGTTGGGCACTCAGTTAGGACCATGATATGTTAATAATTGTCGACAATTCATGCCTTTCGGCCAATCTCTTAGTTGTGGTTTTAAGAACTATGCATACCATGGGGAAAAAAAAGAATGAATACATTCTTCAATATTTTTTGGTATCGATCTCCAACAAATTTGATTCTGAGAAAATTAGATAAGTTGATATTTAAATATGAGTTGATTCAAACACAGTAAAACATGTACATATGTCAAAATAATAAAGGTTGATATCAATATGAGAGCTATATACTTGTTTAGCTATTATAATAATTCACTATAATATTCAAGAAGCTTAGGGAAGAAAATCACACTCCTAATAGTCTTTCTATATATAAG
>BKCH01000902.1:0-94973 GCA_008635985.1 Ficus erecta | reverse complement strand
AAAGTGGCAAGACTTAAATGTGCACTACTAGTGATCAGATGGGATTGGGATATTGATATTGTTCTAACTACCAGTAATTCTAACTACTCGAATTAATTTAAATTGATGGACGGGATATTGTTCTCACTTGTTAGTGGCCAACTGTGATCCTTTATCAAAATCAATTAATTGTTATTAATTGTTCGAGATAATTAATTACATTTTATATATCTCCAACTACAGCTCATCCATTAAAATCGATTAATTAGCTATAATTTATTCTTCTTTTTAAAAAATTCGAAAGAAATTAATTAGTATATTTTGCCAAAATGCAAATGAAATTCTCTGTCGATTGTCGATCTTGTAACTGCACTTCCATTTTAATTAGCTAAATAATTTTTTTTTATTTCAATTGGAATCTTTAATTACAAACGCCTTGGGGCTAGAACACTTTTGACGTATTTTAATTGAAAACCAAATTAAGATATGTGATTATGTCTTTATTAAAGATAAATCTTTAGTTTTTTTTTTATTATTATTATTGCGCTCCCACTAAAAAATTTCTTGCTCTGCCGCTGAAATCAGAGTCAAATTCCACTTCTTCTCTCTAATCTTCAAAGGGGGAATGAGAGATTTTAGATGGGGTTTGATGCGAGGATGGGGACCAGTTGGTGTCAGCACCATGAATAGAGATGCCATTTCTCCCCAAGGGGACAGCCCCGTGGGTACCTGCCCCTAATGAGGCGGAGACGGGTGGATTTCTGAGGAGTAGTGAGGACAAGTTTTTGTGTCTTAATCAAGGTTGGGACGGGGACAGAGAGACACTTTTCATCAGATCTCAGCTCTTCTTGACAACTGCCTCAAATATTCAATTTTGGTCCCACCAAATACCATCTTCCACTATTATTTTTTGCAGGGTCCAAATTCAGTTGCATATATTTCTAACCCAACTAGTGATCAATACATCACTTAATTCCATCCAATTTCTCTTAAAAAACCCAACTTCACTTCTACAACAACATCTCTCCGACGAATTGATAAGGAAAAGGAAACCATAACTTCATTCTCTCTCTCTCTCTCTCTCATATTCCTTTAGTATTCACGTACCTTTCAAAGTTGCTCATGGTTTCTCCTCCTCTCCTACTTTGAACACTCTTGTAATATTAATTCCAGTGGCACTTTTCCTTTCTGTTCTTTTCATGACCATCTCTGCGGGCAATTTCACCCAGGATTTTGACATTATGTGGGGATTTGATCGAGCTAAGATACTCGACGACGGCGAGGTTCTGACTCTATCTCTTGACAATTCTTCTGGCTCTGGATTTCAGTCTACGAAAAAGTATCTGTTTGGCAGCATCAATATGCAGCTCCAACTCGTTTCTGGAAACTCTGCTGGCGTTGTCACCACGCTTACTATGTACGTACTAATCAAAACTTTATATTTTAGATTTTATCTTCGGTCCTTCTAGAATGACCGTCCTTACCCCTAACATGTAGAGTGATAAGTATCCAGTTATATCATTTAGACTATTTAGCATTTCAAATTTGTCACCGCTTGGCAACTCATATGTTAAACTTTTAATTTTACAATTTACCATCTAAACTTATTAAATTGTTATAATGTACCCCCTATGAATTAATCTTCGGTTAAATTGGTATATGAAGCCACGTATGCTTCATTTGAAGATGGAAAAACCTATTTCCAACCAAATATTTCAAATACAAACCTTAATGCAAATCTTCCAATTTTAAATCTTTAATTTAGTGTAAAATTAATTAAAAGGGGTACATTGCAATAATTTAATAAGTTTAGGGCGAAAATTGTCAAAACTTAAAACTTTCCTGGCAAGTTACCAAAGGATAACAAATTTAGGGGACATTAGTACTAAATACCCTATCATTTAATAATATAACATGTAACATCAAGAAATTTAATTATCTAAACTATTGTTACACTTTTTTTTAATATTATTATGGTATGTTTTGAACAAAGGTTTAAGATGAAAATTTTATGTTGAAATTTGTTGATTTTTTAAAAATTACTTATAATTTTGTTAACTTTTCAAAAATAACAAAACCTGAGATGAAAAACTTAGGTTTACACCTGAGAACCAAACGCATGCAAAGTATCATTTTGAATTCTTTTATATGTTAAGATGAAAGACCGTAGATAATTTATATATTTTTAAATTTTACTACTTCAAAGTTTCTTTAATACTTTTTTCTGATTGATAATTAACATAAAAAAAAATAAAAATCTTGTGTCTTTGTAGCTATCGTCGAATGATTCAAAATGGGATGAGATAGACTTCGGGTTCTTGGGAAACCTAAGTGGTGACCCTTACATCGTCTACACAAATGTTGTAACAGAAGGCAGTGGCAATAGAGAGCAACAATTCTATTTATGGTTTAATCCGACGACTGATTTTCACACTTACTCTATCCTATGGAATCCCAAACGTATTGTGTAAGTTCCTCACCCTTATGGAATCCGCCAAATTAATCATCTTTCATTTATTTCTTTATTTCTAGCTCCATTAATGTTCTTATAAACAATATGGACATAAAAAAAAAGTGTAATATGCAAAGAATTTAATTATTTGAATTCAGTCTCTGTTTGGTAAGTAGCAATTGGTAGACAAATACACAATATACTTCTTAATTAGTTTTTCTTTTTATCTGAATTTTTTCATTACAAAATTTTGCCATGTGTACCTTTAAAAGCTATGAGCTGAAGAAAATTTTAAGTTTCCCCATTTTACACATTGATATAAAGGATTTTGGGAGATCATAATATATTAAAGAATAGTAGTGCTAACAACATCAACTCTAATATCAATTTTAGAATACCAACTCACGTTTTATATATTCATTAGTAGATGCAATAAATTTATGTAGTAATGCCTTAAACACTTATTATTTAAAAAAAAAAAAAAAAAAAGTAAGACAACTCATATACTACATTAATTGGTAATTTTCCTAGCATTTTCATTGAAAAACTAGAAGGAAATAAAGAGGGGAAATACTTCAGGAATGGTTTTTGTGTTTTTGATATTTAGTTTCGACTTGATCGATTCTGTCATCTATTTCAGCTTTGCAGTAGATGGTGCACCCATTAGAGTGTTCAAGAACTTGGAGTCAATGGGCATTGCATACCCAAAGCAGCAGCCGATGAGGATATACTGCAGCCTGTGCAATTCCGATGTCGACTGGGCCACGAGAGGCGGTCTCGTCAAAACAAACTGGAGTGAAGCTCCGTTCACCGTTTCCTACCGGAACTTGACGATGACAAGTCTTGCATTTGGTCTAATGGGACATCTTCTTGCAACTCAACCGCAATCATGGCTAGAGGAAGGGTTTGATTCCGCAAGCCTAGAGAGGCTGAGATGGGTCCAGAATAACTACATGATCTATAATTATTGTAACGATTTGGAGAGATTTCCCCAAGGCCTCCCACCTGAATGCGACATCTACTAGACAAATCCGAGTTTTTTTTTTTTTTTTTCCTCCATCGATTTGCTTAAAATTGTATAAAAATTCAGGATTAAAGTTGACAATAAATGATAAAATTATGTTCAAAATATTGATTTTTTTTTTTGTAAGTGTTTATAATATTGAGTTAATAACATTTAAGACTTACTATCTTGAAGGTTATTTTTTTGTAAGGGTATCATCTGGTATAACCCCAGATGATGTCAGAATTTCCTGTCAGTCTTCGCGTTGTGTTCTCTTCTATGAAAACTAAAAAAAAAAAAAAAAACTATAGTCCGGACCTAAAATGTCAAAATCTTTGATTATCAATAGAAATAAAAGGCTTTTAGCAAAACAATAAAATAAATAAATAAAACAGAAGAAAAGCAAAAGGTTTAATCGAAGCGCCTATCACGACGATGTCAAAGCGATCACTGATCCTAAATACAAATTCAAATGTTATAAATTTCAACATCCACGTGGCTTCCAAAACGCGGCCTATTGTTAACCTTGATGTGTCACATGATGCTCAGTAAAACATAGATGATGGATAGGGAGATTGTTTCATTATGTTGAGGCTTTACTCCTTGCGTGTCTAGCTCTTAAGTTGTCAAATTTGATGTTCTGATTTAATTGAATGTAACTTTCCTTTGTCATAAAAAAATACTAACCTAACTGTAGATTTAGCCACAGCTTAACAATATATTTCACATCTGAATGCATCATATATTTCACATCTGAATGCATCATAAGTGAAGAATTTTAAATTCCCCCACTCTTATTTCATGTTTATATATATATATATACACACACATTACTACAAAAAGTGGATTCCACGACGGCACTTCCACGACCGGTTTTAAAAAAACCGTCGTGGAAAATGCGCAAAAACACGGAGCGGCTTTGAGTTTCCGAAAACCGTCGTTGAATCACCTTACTTCCGCGACGGTTTTGAATAACCGTCGTGGAAGAGCTTCCAAGACGGTTTCTAAAAAAAAAATTTTTTTTCAAAAAATTTTTTTGACCTAACACGACGGTTTTTCAAAAAAACCGTAGTGGTAGGTCAAAATTTTTTTTTTCACCTATGGTATCCCAATTCCTACACAATTCATACATTGTTCATACATGAGCAGAGTTTCAAAAATCAACCTGTCTAAACTAAATAATAGCGAGCTTCAAAAAAATCATGCAGAATGAACCAAAAAAAAAAGTTTTAATTAATCATGTCATATCCAACCAAAAGATGTATGATAATTTTTAAATAATTACTCAAGCAATGAGCTTAATACTGAAAGGTACAATATCTAGCAAAATATTCCATGAAATTTATAAGAATAAGAAACAAATAAGATTGTATCTAATAAAAGAGGACGAAATTAATGATATGTGATTGTATTCTGTACTTTTTTTGTTTTCACTTGGTGAACTTTGGAAACAACTTAGTCGTCTCTAACATTCACATTCGGGCATGCATACAACTAAGGAGATCTTTTAATCATGTTTGGAGTTCCAACAAACATGTAACATTCCAAGATTCAAAAGACAAGATAGACAAAGAACATTTAACTAGCCCATGCATTCCTTTAGAATTAATTATTAGACCAAAATGCTGTGTCCCTTCACCAATTATTAGATTAAAGAAAGATCCACCTTCTTAATAAGAAGACCAGAGCAAAAGATAGAAAATGTTTTCATAGATCAAACTCTTAGCTTTTAATAAATTTGATAATTTTAGTGGAATTCTAACATCAAATGTTTAAAATAAAAAATTATTTCAGGGTAAGAGAATCTTACACTTTTGATATTCGATCTCTCATGAGAGGATCCTGAACCTTGTGAGCAAGGCATGATCATGTGTTCAATAAGAAGACTTTGGTTGTTCTGGAAAATGGATTCACAATGACCTAAGAACATGAAATAATTCAAATATATCCGGTTGAGAAAGTCTACAAAATATATCTTTAATTCATTCAACAATAACAATAAGTACTAAATTATTATTATTATTATATTATTATTATTATTATTGTCAACATTACCTGGCACCTGCATCCAAGTTGGTGATTATGCAAATTATTATTTTTTCAGGTAAAGGTAAACGCATGGATCCCATCTTAAACTGCACATTCATGGAAAAAAAATCACAAGAAGGTTTCTTAGGATCTGCAAAGAGTCAATCAACATAAGTACCAAGGAACATTTGATCACAGTGGGTTATTAGGGCCCTTACCTATTCTGGCACCAGGAAGAGCAGGTGGAACTAAAATAGCCTGATTCTCTTGCCCGTTGTTGACTTTCTTTAATCGTCGAACTCCACTTCTCAGGTCCGTCATCTTATTTAAAGAAAACAGAGGTCATTGCGTCGTGCGTTTTTAACATAATCTCAATTTTTTTCCTTTTGGTTTTTGATTTGTTGATTTTGTTGTGATTTCTAGTGTTTTCTGTTTTCTTTGCACTGTCGTATAATGCTTCTTGATTTTTTTTTTTCCCCATGGAAAATAGAGCTTCAGGAAATCGTTGGTATGGGAAAGCATGGTAGGGAGAGATTTCTTGCGTTGTGCTGGTATCGATTTATCTTCTTTTATCGCTTATGATTTTTTTGAGCTTTGTAATTGGTTGCCAATAATAATATAAAGGAAATGTGAATTGTGAATGGGTCATTGTAACTTGGTTAGCAAACTACATCAAGATTGGTAATGGAACAAACTAAAGCTTAATTTCTTGTTTTGCATTCTAATTGAGACAACTTGTGTAAATGCATATGATTATTATTTTGTTTTGTTGGGTTCTGCTAGCATATGCATAATGTCATTTTAGCATATGCATAATATTGTGCACTAACACCCAAAACATTAAACAAGAAATTCTCCAAGCTGATGCTTACAACCTATTATTGGACTACTTGGTTAAATGGTTAATTCATATAGCAAAGTGGAAAACTATTTTAGTGCTATCAACATCTACCGCTTGCTATGAATTATTTCATTAATGTTGTCATTCATGCATATGGCATACAAACAGGTAAGGATATGTCAGCATTTGTACATGAGAAGTTGGCACAGACTATTATCTACAAGTTACCTTTGCCTATAGAATATGTTACTTTTGTTAACTACTAAGATCTTCTTTGCAAAACTGTTAGTAATTCCTTTTCCTTTTAAGTAAAGTTAGTGATAATAATCTAATAAGAAATGTTATGCTACTCTTACAAATTTTCTCAAATTCTTATGGATGATGATTGGACTGAAATTGATAGGCATGCATTTGATTCAGAAACTTCCAATGATAGTTTACTTGGGTGAAAGAATTGGAAAAGGAAAAAGTTGATGATGATTAAATTTCAACTATTTTAGACGTTTCTGTGAAATACTTTAAAAATAGAGCATATATGAAATTTGTATTTTAGTTTGGTTCACTATAAAATTACCGATAATATTTACATCAAATAATGTAAATCTTCTACTCAAGTTTTTTTTTTTTTTTTAACAATTATTTTCAATGAAGAGTTGTTACAAAATTAGCAACCAAATATTTAGTCACTAAAGGTTCTAATAGGTTTAGAACGAAATGAGTTTCTGCAACCATGATCTTTTTGTTGCAAAAAATAAAATAAAAATAAAAAAAGAATAAAATAAAAAAAAACTTTGGGTGACCAAATTTTGGTTGCAAAAAGTTATATTACTATGAGTCGTGTTCCTTGGTACTACTTAAATTGTAACGACCCGACTTTTCGAACCGTTAACTAACTTACTAATTCTTATTTAATTTAATCTTAACACTTATTTATATTTGGTTCTAAAAAAATAAAGAATTTTTTTAATTATTCATACTACAAAAGTTAGAACTACTAAAATTTCTTTAATTGCAGAAATCGAAAACATCTAATAAGTAATTATCCTATTCAAATTCACATTTAGATAATATTTCTAAAAAGCTATAACTTTATGTAAATTAAAAGAAAAGAGTCTAAAGTCTCTTTCTCGTAAAATACTCATACTTGGTTAGTAGTACCAAGACATAGGAACATAGTTATAAATATAGTCGATACAAAATGATTTAAGAAATCTAAATGCGGAAATTTAATTCGTGGTGGTATCTCACTCCCGTCCTTCATCGCCTCCGCATAGCTTTGCCCGTCCATTTAACATTTAAGTAGCGGGTTGCTTACCTGCGTTACCTACAGCATGAACACACAATGATGAGCTTTCGCTCAGTAAGTACAAACAATATCTCACAAATCATTTCCATAAAATCATATCATCACATGTAATATCACGAATGTTCAAAAATGCAGGTGAACTATGTGCGTTCAATTATGCTTTATTATTTACATATCTTGTCTACTTAAGGGCCCTTATGTCGTACCCATATGCACGCAACCAATGGGGAGTTAGGGGAGCGACCAATGGAGGTCATATCTTATAACTTTCGTTCTTATCATATTCTCTCACTAATTGGAGGTTGGTACGACACTTAATCCTATCTTTCGTTAGCCTCATTCTTATTATGTGTGACAATGTGTAGATTTACATGTCACTCTGCATCTATCATTATTACATACATATTTGTGAGGCATATCAATCATACAAGTGCAAGAGAAATTATGCACGTTAAATGTTTAATTAACGCAATACATATGAATCATAGGCCCATCACTTCATCAAGGCAAATCATAGAAACGTAGAACATCAACAATGAAAAACATTTTGTTCCATGCTGTTGTGAGGTTTATACTTACAGAAAATCGCGTAACTGTGTACTCGCGTTGATGGTTTCCGGCTCTACTCTCAAGTTGATGTGATGTCTTAATTTTAAATTGACATCCGATAGTTAGAGTAAGGTTTTTAAATCATTGTCGATTATGGACATATGCTCTCTTAATTAATAATTAATTTCAATTTAATTATTAATTTTTCTAAGCTTTTTTTTTACATCCTTAATTACATGATTATCAAAATTAATTCTTAATTAATTTTAAATATTAAAATAATTAATTATTAATCAATTAGTCAGTTAATTATTTAACACTTAATTTCTTATATATTATTTTACTTAATTCCCCTTTATTCACAATCGGGTCCATTAGGTGACCATGGTTACTATGGTCCTTTAACATCATATTAGGTCATCTTTGTGGGTTATTGGTTTATTGGGTCGATTGTAGCTCATTTATTTGTAATTGGGTCTTATTATTGTATTAAACCCGTTAAAGCCCATTACACTTTCTTTATTAAGGGGGTGTTTGGTTCACCCATCCAAACCATCTAACTCAAACTTTTTTTGTCTTTTTCCCAAAAAGTATTTGTTTTTTTCCCAAAAAGTTTTTTGTCTTTTCTGAAAATTCAAAAAAATTTACTATTGAAACTTAAAAATATCAACTCAAACTACTCCACCAAACACCCCCTAAGTTTTAGTTAACAATTACATGGCATCACAAAAAGTCTAGTGGCAGGTTCATTTCTCGTCACCGAACCATCGGGTACTAATTTACCAATTTGTCCCTATTTCGGTTATTCATCACATTTACGCTTAAACTTGTTAAATCTTTTGACCATAGCTTTTAGTCATCTCTCTTATAGTTTTATATGTCCAGAAAACCTCTACCTATGATCCAAAACGTTCCCCTCATCAAATATACCATTTTGCCCCTTAGTTTGACAAAATTACAATTTTGCCATAGACATATCCTTTTTAATCTAGACTTATTGAACGGCTTTTCAAAGTTTGTCCCAGCCTTAGAATAACTTTTACAGTGAGCTTTAAGCTCTTAAAAAATGGCTTTCGTAAATTAAATAAAAGTTTAACATTTATGCCCCTTTATGTGTTTTAAGGTCGTATATTTGACTATAATATAAACCATATTATTTTTTTATATTTATTAAGCTTAATACAATTTTTTAAGGGTGACTAATATGCTGTCAAATTATAGTCTAAGCAGGTTTTATAATTTGACCCATAATTTATTTATTTTTGCATTTTAGTCCTTATTTAGCCCCAATTAGTTCCCAATACCCTTTGGTTCACGTTTTCTATACTTAATGTCCTTATAAAGTACTCTTACAGGATCAGTACTAATTTTTAAAAGTTTTTATTATTTACGTTTTTACCATAAACTTTTATATATTTACGTTTTGACCCAAAATGGTGTTTTCGTCATTTCTTATCCGTTTATCACCAAAATTTGACACATGCTCTATTTTAAGTCTCTAGTCAATACTGCAAAGTTTCGGACTCAAAAAGTCTTTAGGCTGGTGAAATTACGATTTTACCCCTTGAGGGCAAAATCGTCATTTTTGACATATATTATTTATGATCAAACTTGAGCTCTTCTTATGGCTTATGTCGAGAGTAACAATCTGTCCTTCTATAAGGTTATGAAAATCCCACTTAAAATACCATTTTCCAAATTATTAACATCTATGCTAAAAATGTTTTTTTGGTATTTTATGTTCATTAATTCTTATTCTAGCTTATTTGTGATGTCAAAAATTTTCCTCATCATTCAAGCTTCATTAAATAGAGGAAATTTCATAATAACATACCATAATCTCTTATTCTCATACATCAATACTCATTCATGTTATATAACTATAAATCACATAAACACATTTTTCATCATATTCCATACACCAATCATGTTTTCTAGCCACCTTAAATCATGGCCAGCACATATATCATCCATTAGGTAGCAAAACCACATTTTAATCATTTACCATGCCAAGATTTTCCTATTTGTAAGAACATATTTTGAAAGGAAAGTTATAAGAACTAGGTAAACCACTAGTTTACAAACCATTTACCTCTTAGAAAAGTAGTGGGTTCTTAGCTCCTCTTGAAGGCTTTGAACCACTCTTAGATCCTTGAGGTAGGGAGCTAGAATAGAGATAAAAATCACTTTAAAAACATTTTTAAGCATTATTTTCCTTTCTAGAAAGCAAGTGGAAAAAGTATAAGTTTTACCTTGGAAAAACACTTGGAATTGCTCTTCCTTCTTGTAAAAATGATCTTGGGAGTGGGTGGAAGGGGATGAAGTATATTTTTGGCTGCCCTTAGCTAAAAATTTCATCCACAATGAAGAGAGGAAGAGAGGAAATTTTTATTTGCTTGTGTGGTTTTTATGAAAGAGAAAAAAAAGTGGTTTTTGTTTACCTAAAACCATTTTATAACCAAATCTCAATGTGGGTTTAAAAAAATTGAAATTTTTGGATTTGAAACCCTCCAAAAACGTGCTCAGCTGAAGAAGACAAGTTGGGAAGTTGTTTTGGTGGGTTTTCATGCATTTCTAAGTGGTTTTAGTGAGTAGTCATTCAAGTAGTCCATCATCTTACATTGTAGTCAACTTTTCTTTTTGTCTTGTCATTTTTGTTTGGCTTGTTTAGGGATTAAATTTTGAATTCTCAAAAACCCCCCTTGACTAACCTATTTTCTAAAGAAAAGAATAAAAAAATTTATAATTTTTTTTTTCCGATTACTTGTTGCAGGAAGGCAGCTTACTGCCTTGCTGCATTGCTCAGTGGGCCGCTGCCCACTGAGCCCACTGAACAAAGGGAGGGGTGCACGGCACCCCTTCCCTAGCCTTTTGTTTTTTTTTTCTTGCAGTGGGCTCAGGCCCACTGCCTTACCCAGTGGGTAAGTACCCACTGGGCAGGGGGGGTGCACGGCACTCCCCCTAATTGTTCTTTTTTTTTTTTTTTTTTGTATTAAGATTATTAAATTTCATTTGATGGATAAATCTTGGCATAGTATAAAATTAATTCATTTAATGTATAAAATTATGATTATTTATTCATTATATTTATATAATGAATTTTCACACATAGCATTTTCACAAAACCTCCATAAAAAAAAGAAATAGGGGTAATATTATATATATATATTCTCTTTAAAAAAAAGGAACTTAACATTGTTAAATCATCGACATCATCACAATGATGATACATATCATTCATGATCGTTTATAAATTTCTAGGCATTACATAAATGGCGTCCAAATTAAAGTCTTTTTGCGATCAGTCAACTTTTTTACCACCAAATATTTTGGTCGCACAACACCTTGTTGCGACCAACTATTTGGTAGTAAAACATGTTACATTTGTTCGCAAAAGAATTGTTTGGTTGCCTATGAAAAAAATCACGAACATTTGGTGACCAAATATTTAGCTTTCGGTGACTAAAGCTTTGGTTGTAGAAAGACGCATTTTTTGGCGACCAAAATCGGTTGCAAAGACAACTTTCTGCAACGAAGTTGTTGCAACCACCCAGCGACCAAAATTTTGATGCAAAAAAACTTTCTGCGACCAAAATAAACAAATTCACCACCAATTTTTTGGTTGCAAAAAACATTTTTCCTGTAGTATTAAAATTAGGATATAATTTTTGATTAAAGCTTGGGAGTTTGTTCTCAATATTATCTTCTCCCTCGCTAAGGTATGTAAGTTTAAATATTTATTAACCTTTTTTTTTTTTGAGAGATTAGTTTTATTTCTATATGAAAAGTTGTAGCCGATGTAGATTAGCATGTTTAGAGAAGGCTTTTCTTTAATTCATTTTAATGTTATATCCTTTAAAAACAATAAAAATTGTTATAAAATATGCACAATATAACAGGTTTTAATAGGCATATTAAATTTTAATTTTTGATTTTATATTTAACAGTTATGTATGGGTTTTGAAACGAAACATAGAGTCGCCGACTCCTATTGGAAAAAGTTACAATGATGCAAAATCAAGTAGAGAGGAATTTGATGCTTCAAAACTTCTTACAGGGTTTAGACCTCCAATTTTGAGTTATAATGTAAATATTTGAGATGAAGTTCGAAGAACACACTTGTTAAAGGGTCGTCCGTCAACCTGTAGATAATTTTCCCTTTACAAAATATGGAGATAAACCACTACGTTTTGTCCCGGGATGTTTTCTTGAATTTCCAAATTGGTTGGAGTATAGCGTTACAAAAGATGCTGCATTTCGCCTTTGTTGCTATCTCTTTAAGAAATAATAGAGATCAAGCTGGTGGTGACTATTTTGTTGGTGAAGGGTTCTCGAATTGGAAAAGAAAGGCAATATTTCAAAAAGTATTGACCACTAGAAACATGCTTTTTAGTGGCAATATAATTGTGCCGTAAAAAGTGGAAAAGGTACCGCAAAAAGTATTGTGGTAAAATTTTGTGACATATTTTAAAGCCCACAATTGCCAATGTCATAATTGATTGCGAAACTTTACAAATGCCGCAAATTTCTAACTGAATGTGTCATGTGCAATGCATGTGATCTAATTGATGAGGGTATTTTAGTAATTTAATAATAATTCATTTAATAAAAATTAAAAAAATCATTAAAAAAATTCCCTTTTCTCTCTCCCCTCTCTCTTCTCTTTTCAAGGTCGACAACACCCCGGGGGAGGGGGACCCAGATTGGCAAACCCCGTAGGGGGGGCGGACGGTGGCAAAGACACAGGGGAGGGGGGGGGGGGGGGGGGGGGCGACCCCAGATCGCGGTGCCGCCCAGGGGGAAGAGGGAGGGAAGGAGATGGAGCTCACGGCGCGACACGGGGGGGCGGGGTGGGGGGGGGGGAGGGGGGTGGGCAACCCAGAACGCAGCTCAACGAGGGGGAAAGAGGGAGGAGACGGTGTCCGGCTCCGACGTCGGCATCAGATTTGTTGGAGGGGGGTTGGTGGGAGAGGGACGGAGGGGAGGGGAAGGGAGGGGAGGGGGGAGTACGGGTATTTTCATCTTTTTAGGGGTAATTTCACTATCTATAACTTGTTGAAAGTACTCTTGGAAGGGAAGAAGATGAATAACTTCGATAATTAATTTGTTTTGAGCGTAATTGCCTCGAAAGTAAGGTTACGAATGTAGTGCGTTTATGAGAGAGAGGCTTTTAATTTCACTATTCCTAAATTAAACCTTCAAACAGTAGTGTGTCAATTAAAATTAGTTTTTTTTTTATTTTGTTGAAAAGGAATGTTAGTTTTTAATTTATCTTTTATTTTAATTAAGGTTAACTTGTTTCTATTTTAAAAGCCACTTGTGACTATTCAGCAAAAAAGAAAAGAAAAAAAAAACTGTTGCACAGACACAATTATTATCAGCATCAACTTGTAAAAGGCATTTCCACCTCATTAATTATTTTTCACGTTTTCCCTGCCAAATTATTGAGTTTGTGACCATATTATCTTGAGAATCACGAAACATGGCATTGTTGATGTGCCGAACCAAAAAAATTGATGAAATTTATTTATTTTACTTTTGTTGTATTTTTGCTTTGTTTCTTCCATTAATCATTAGCTCCTCCCGACTTTGATGAAATCCTGAAAGTTAGTTTGGGATAAGAATAGTTGAATGTTCTAGACAGTTGGCTCCCTTAAATTCTGATCAATATCTATTTATTTGCTTTTTCTAAATGGCCCATCTCATAATTGAGTGGTTTCTGATCCATTTCCAACTTCATGAGAGAAAGACTTATACATCAAATTAAATACATTCAATACCCTTGAGGACAATCGAATTGAGGCTTTTACTTTGAGAATTTTCAAAGCTGTGTGTTTTGGTTTGCGGTAGGACGGTTCTGGTACGGTATTTCAACGGCTGCTGATAGGTTAGAACTCATCAAATTTGATATAACTTGGGTTGTTTCCTCATTCTTTTAGTGTATAGATGGCCAGAATATCAATTAAGTAAAGAGCTAGATTCTTATAACCGGAATATTGTTTGGATAGGATCGATTTGTGACACATTTGTCAAGCAAAATTTCTAGAGGACTAGAAACTACAAACATTTAATGTCTTTATATAGATTGAGGAGATTTCCCGTTGTTTCTGGAAAGCTATAGATGAATCGGCATAATATACAGTAATGCAACAAAAACAGTTACAATACAAACTTTAATTTTTTTCAATTATCATTTTATAATATCATATACATGACACGTGGTCATGACATGGTAATCAGACATAGCAGCAATAGTTTGCAAGCTACAGACATATCCATGACACACATATGTAGTTTTATTTTGTATCTATAGATACACAACTTATAAGTCGAAATGACAAGACCATAGTTCACTCATAATTTATACGCAACTTCCCCAGAGAGACTGGACACGACACACGTCGACCTCACTTAATTTTATTCAATATATGTAGGCATAATATATAATATATATATTATAGACATAGAAGTACGACACAAAGTTCAGCATTCAACTCTTCCTTTGAAGGAGCATTCAACTCTTCCTTTGAAGGAGCTAATAAACTTCTTACACACAACGTCCTTGATATGGAGCGTTGTAATTAAACGGGTAGCAACAGCTCACGGCGCCGACACCCGGGGGGGGGGGGGGGGGGGGGGATGGAGGGAGAGGGGGTGGGCAACCCAGAACGTAGCTCCAAGAGGGGGAAAGAGGGAGGGAGGCGGTGTCCGACTACGACATCGGCATCAGATTTGTTGGAGGGGGGGTTGGTGGGAGAGGGACGAAGGGGAGGGGAAGGGAGGGGGGGGGGAGTACGGGTATTTTCGTCTTTTTAGGGGTAATTTCACTATCTATAACTTGTAGAAAGTACTCTTGGAAGGGAAGAAGATGAATAACTTCGATAATTAATTTGTTTGAGAGTTATTGCCTCGAAAGTAAGGTTACGAATGTAGTGTGTTATGAGAGAAAGGCTTTTAATTTCACTGTTCTTAAATTAAACCTTGAAACAGTAGTGTGTCAATAAAAATTAGTTTTTATTTTTTATTTTGTTGAAAAGGAATGTTAGTTTTTAATTTATCTTTATTTTAATTACGGTTAACTTGTTTCTATTTTAAAAGCCACTTGTGACTATCAGCAAAAAAGAAAAGAAAAAAAAAAAACTGGTGCACAGACACAATTATCAGCATCAACTTGTAAAAGACATTTCCACCTCATTAATTATTTTTCACGTTTTCCCTGCCAAATTATTGAGTTTGTGACCATATTATCTTGAGAATCACGAAACATGGCATTATTGACGTGCCGAACCAAAAAAAATTGATGAAATTTATTTATTTTACTTTTGTTGTATTTTGCTTTGTTTCTTCCATTAATTATTAGCTCCTCCCGACTTTGATGAAATCCTGAAAGTTAGTTTTTGATAAGAATAGTTGAATGTTCTAGACAGTTGACTTCCTTATCTTCTGATCAATATCTATTTATTTGCTTTTTCTAAATGGCCTATCTCATAATGAGTGGTTTCTGATCCATTTCCAACTTCATGAGAGAGAGACTTTTACATCAAATTAAAAACATTCAATACCCTAGAGGACAATGGAATTGAGGCTTTTACTTTGAGAATTTTCAAAGCTGTGTGTTTTGGTTTGCGGTAGGACGGTTCTGGTATGGTATTTCAACGGCTGCTGATAGGTTAGAACTCATCAAATTTGATATAACTTGGGTTGTTTCCTCATTCTTTTAGTGTATAGATGGCCGGATTATCAATTAAGTAAAGAGCTAGATTCTTATAACCGGAATATTGTTTGGATAGGATCGATTCGTGACACATTTGTCCAGCAAAATTCAAAAGGACTAGAAACTACAAACATTTAATGTCTTTATATAGATTGAGGAGATTTCCCGTTGTTTCTGGAAAGCTATAGATGAATCGACATAATATACAGTAATGCAACAAAAACAGTTACAATTCAAACTTTAATTTTTTTCAATTATCACTTTATAATATCATATACATGACACGTGATCATGACATGGTAGTCAGACATAGCAGCAATAGTTTGCAAGCTACAGACATATCCATGACACACATATGTAGTTTTATTTTGTATCTATAGATACACAACTTATAAGTCGAAATGACAAGACCATAGTTCACTCATATTTATACGCAACTTCCCCAGAGAGACTGGACACGACACAACGTCGACCTCACTTAACTTTATTCAATATATGTAGGCATATATTCATATATATATATAGACATAGAAGTACGACACAAAGTTCAGCATTCAACAGTTCCTTTGAAGGAACTAATAAACTACTTACACAAACTCCTTGAGCTGGAGCGTTGCACCTAAACGGTAGCAACATTCATACGTCAACACACTGCAAGCCTCGTCTTGCTTTCGACAATTTGGAATGGGCACACACTTTTTATCCTCACCAATGAGGGGACCTTCGCAAGTAAGCCCTTTACAACATACTTTACTTTGAAAAAACTACAATATTCGCCAGGTACTCTACACCGCTGCCCCCTCAACATGATGGCATGAACCATGTCCTCGTCGATTGTTCGAGCGAAGGCAGGTGAGGCCAAGCAGGCGGCCACAACCAGGATCAACGCAATCATAGCAGGCGATGTAGTCGTCATCATCTTGCCGCCCTTCATCCTCAACTCTTTATTATTTTTTCCCCCTTTCTCTTTCTTTAATTTATCTTTGTTATTGTGTGTGTATGTTGAAAATTAAGTGGAAACGGAGTCTATATATAGGGCTTAGAGAGTTGATGTATATGATTTGTTACTGGTCCACTGGCAGTAACGTAAAAGTCTCTCGTAAAATTTCAAATAGAGTGATTGGCCCAAACATAATTATTATCAGCATCAAATTGTAAAAGACATTTCCACCTCATTAATTATTTATCACGTTTTCCCTGTCAAATTATTGAGTTTGTGACCATAATATCTTGAGAATCACGAAACATGGCGTTGCTGACGTGCCGAACCCAAAAATTATTCACTAGGGTTTTTGTATTCTCTCACTTTCACTACTAGAGAACATGTTTTTTTTTTGGGGGGGAACTTGGGGGTGAGGGGTTATACACCTTTAAGTAGAGTCAGATGTGGTATTATCATTAGACTATGCCTACAACCATTAGAACATGCTTTTTAGTGGCAATATAATTGTGCCGTAAAACGTTGAAAAGGTACCGCAAAAGGTATTGCGGTAAAATTTTGTGACATATTTTAAAGACCACAATTGCCAATGTCGTAATTGATTGCGAAACTTTTACAAATGCCGCAAATTTCTAACTGAATGTGTCATGTGCAATGCATGTGATCTAATAGATGAGGATATTTTAGTATTTAATAATAATTCATTTAATAAAAATTAAAAAATCATTAAAAAAATCGTTAAAAAAATTCCCTTTTCTCTCTCCCCGCTCTCTCTCTCTTTTCAAGGTCAACGACACCCTAGGGGGAGGGGGGGACCTAGATTGGCAAACCCCATAGGGGGGCGGACGGTGGCAAAGACACAGGGGAGGGGATGGGGGGCGAACCCAGATCACGGTGCCGCCCAGGGGGGAAGAGCGAGGGAAGAAAATGGAGCTCACGGCGCCGACACGGGGGGGAGGGGGTGGGCAACCTAGAACCAGCTCCAACGAGGGGGAAAGAGGGAGGGAGACGGTGTCCGCTCCGACGTCGGCATCAGATTTATTGGGGGGGGGGTTTCGTGGGAGAGGGACGGAGGAGAGGGGAGGGTAGGGGAAGGGGGGAGGGAGACGGAGAGAGGTCTCTCCTCTGTTTGTTTGTTTTTTTTTTATGTTATTATATGACTACGGGTATTTTCGTCTTTTTAGGGGTAATTTCACTATCTTAACTTGTAGAAAGTACTCTTGGAAGGGAAGAAGATGAATAACTTCGATAAATAATTTGTTTTGAGAGTAATTGCCACGAAAGTAAGGTTACGAATGTAGTGTGTTTATGAGAGAGAGGCTTTTAATTTCAATGTTCTTAAATTAAACCTTCAAACAGTAGTGTGTCAATAAGAATTAGTTTTTATTTTGTATTTTGTTGAAAAGGAATGTTAGTTTTTAATTTATCTTTATTTTAATTAAGGTTAACTTGTTTCTATTTTAAAAGCCACTTGTGACTATCAGCAAAAAAGAAAAGAAAAGAAAAAAAAAAGCTATTGCACAGACACAATTATTATCAACATCAACTTGTAAAAGGCATTTCCACCTCATTAATTATTTTTCACGTTTTCCCTGCCAAATTATTGAGTTTGTGACCATAATATCTTGAGAATCACGAAACATGGCATTATTGACGTGCCGAAGCAAAAAAAATTGATGAAATTTATTTATTTTGCTTTTGTTGTATTTTTGCTTTGTTTCTTCCATTAATTATTAGCTCCTCCCGACTTTGATGAAATCCTGAAAGTTAGTTTTTGATAAGAATAGTTGAATGTTCTAGACAGTTGTCTTCCTTATCTTCTGATCAATATCTATTTATTTGCTTTTTCTAAATGGCCTATCTCATAATTGAGCGGTTTCTGATCCATTTCCAACTTCATGAGAGAGAGACTTTTACATCAAATTAAAAACATTCAATACCCTAGAGGACAATGGAATTGAGGCTTTACTCTGAGAATTTTCAAAGCTGTGTGTTTTGGTTTGCGGTAGGACGGTTCTTCTGGTATGGTATTTCAACGGCTGCTGATAGGTTAGAACTCACCAAATTTGATATAACTTGGGTTGTTTCCTCATTTTTAGTGTATAGATGGCCGGATTATCAATTAAGTAAAGAGCTAGATTCTTATAACCGGAATATTGTTTGGATAGGATCGATTCGTGACAATTTGTCCAGCAAAATTTCAAAAGGACTAGAAACTACAAACATTTAATGTCTTTATATAGATTGAGGAGATTTCCCGTTGTTTCTGGAAAGCTATAGATGAATCGACATAATATACAGTAATGCAACAAAAACAGTTACAATACAAACTTTAATTTTTTTCAATTATCACTTTATAATATCATATACATGACACGTGATCATGACATGGTAGTCAGACATAGCAGCAATAGTTTGCAAGCTACAGACATATCCATGACACACATATGTAGTTTTATTTTGTATCTATAGATACACAACTTATAAGTCGAAATGACAAGACCATAATTCACTCATAATTTATACGCAACTTCCCCAAAGAGACTGGACACGACACAACGTCGACCTCACTTAATTTATTCAATATATGTAGGCATAATATATATATATAGACATAGAAGTACGACACAAAGTTCAGCATTCAACTCTTCCTTTGAAGGAGCTAATAACTTCTTACACACAACGTCCTTGATATGGAGTGTTGCAATTAAACGGGTAGCAACAGCTCACGGCGCCGACACGGGGGGGGGGGGGGGGGGGGGGGGGGGGGGGGGGGGGGGAGGGAGGGAGTGGGCAACCCAGAACGCAGCTCCAACGAGGGGGAAAGAGAGAGGGAGGCGGTGTCCGGCTCGGACATCGGCATCAGATTTGTTGGAGGGGGGTTTGGTGGGAGAGGGACGGAGGGGAGGGGAAGGGAGGGGAGGGGGGAGTACGGGTATTTTTGTCTTTTTAGGGGTAATTTCACTATCTATAACTTGTAGAAAGTACTCTTGGAAGGGAAGAAGATGAATAACTTCGATAATTAATTTGTTTTGAGAGTTATTGCCTCGAAAGTAAGGTTACGAATGTGACGCCCCGGCTTCCCAAGCCAGGTCGACACCATACATACTTGTTCTTTACTTGGAAATTTGAGAATTTTTTTTTTTTTTTTTAAACATATTCACATACGTCATCTTGTAGAGAAAACTTGTTATGCATACATACTATATTGAAAGTAAATTTTTAAGTCTTCAAACTTCATACATATAATAACACCTAATATGCTTTTGAAATATTAATATATTTTCTGATAATTAGATGCGGAAATTATGCGTAGTGGTATCCCACACCGCCCTTCACCCGCCGCATCGTCCGCATAGCCCACCAATTAAACTGCAGGCTTCTTACCTACAGTATGAAATATAAGAGTGAGCTTTCGCCCAGCAAGTTCAAACATAATCTCACAAAATATTTCAAGCATCTCAAAAACATACCAATCATCATGTAATTTATGCATGCACCATTTATGATTGATTAAATGTCTTATGCTTCATTATAGACACAATCTTGAACTTATTATCTTGTCTTAACATGTGGGCCCATAGTGTCCGTACCAAAAGCGCGCAGCCTCCAGACAAAGCTAGGGTTTGCAAGGCCCTAACAGTTCTGGGAATTATAACTTGACCCTCACGATCACGGAAGGTAAATATCATCACTGAAACATGTAACCTCCTCGATCACGGGAGGTTGGTACGACACCTTACTTGATTATCTTACCATGTGATTTAATATTAGTGAACATGTTTCATGATGTCACTATGTCATATCTTACTCAACATTTGCCATAACATGGCCTTTTTGAAAACATGTCATTTCTTGGAACCATGGCATTTTTGTAAACATGGCACTTTTGTAAACATGGCATTTTTGTAAACATGGCATTTTTGTAAACATGGTATAACATGTCATAACATAACTTAGCACATCATAGACATAGCATAGCATCACACGTCATGGCATCGCATATCATAACACAACATAGTATGTATACTTGAAAATATAGTGTACTTGAAAATAGTCTTTACTATTTTCATACTGTAGGTGAGGTTTGATACTTGCCTGATATGCTAAGTTCCGGGTTTTGTTGCTTTAACTCAGATCGCAACTGCAGGTTCCTTCCTGCTATTAAAAAGAACATAGGATAAGAATCCCATAAATGTTGAAGATCTTTCCAACATTCTAGTTATATGTCCCCCCCACACATGTCTCGATCATTTACTAGATTACTATTGTAACCTTGGAATTTGTGGTTAACCAAACTTGATTCATTACTTGTTAGGTTACTTAAGGTAACCTTGGGTATTAAACTCAGGTATATATATGAATAGTATCAAGATACTATCCCTATTATCGGGCCTATACTTTAGTAACTTGGGTATCCATCCCGTTTACTATCCGTCAACCTTTTGTTACTATACTTTAGCTTTTAAAATCCAATTTGAAGATTTTGGTTAAAAATTCTTTTGTTTATCTTTAAAATTCGTGGTTTTCAAAGTAGGTCTTTATAAAATCATTAAAGGCTGAAAACTGCTATTGGAACAGTTTCCATAGTTAAAAACAGTGGTGTTGGTGAAAAAATACAATTTCTCTGTTTGTATTTAGAAAATCCTGTGCAGGAATTACTTGCTCTATGCACAGTTTTTATAATTCAGGTTGTATTTAAAAATACAGATAAATTTGAAAAACTTCTCTTCACGAAAGTTCTTGCTCTTGAAAAATTCTAAAACTTTTATGTTTTAAGAAAAACCCAGTTCTGCTTGGATTCTTGTCAGTTTTAATTTGAAACTTACTGGACGTGTAGATTAAGTCTGGGCAGATCAGCCTCGGATTTTCATAAAAACGGAGGCCATTGGAGCCTCATTTTCAAAAACTGTTCTCATAGTCCTCTAGGAAAAACTGTTCTGAGCAACTTTCATGTTTTAAGTTTTTCCAAATTCGGCCTCTAAAGGCCTCAAAATCGGCTTGCCGTAAAACTGGTCAGGATTCACTCGAACCTGGCAGTTTTCGGTTAGAGTTCGTTTACGTCCTAGACGTGGAATCTAGCTCAACCAGCCACCGCGGAGCTCTAATACACACATGCAACGGTTTCTAACGTTCCATACCATCATTAAAACATCTCGGGACATATAACAAGCATATGGTGAGTATAAAATCAAAACATGCACCAAACCATAAATTAAGCTTGCTAAAACCTAAGTCAAGCACATACTAGATAAACCAACTAAAGCAAGAACATAAATGGTGAGCTTATGCTCTTACATCCAAACTGGAAATACACATAACTTTCAAATTTAAGCTCAATTAAAAGTTTAGGGCTAAGGGAAAAATTACCTTAGTTCACACCAAGAATGGTGCTAGGTTTTTGGGTTAAACCTTTCCCCCTTTGCTCCTAACCACAGCCGGCTCTTCCCTTCCAAATGGGGTTCCAAATTTTCGGCCATAAACATGAAAATAATGCACATAAGCATCTAGTTCCAAACTCAATAAAAGACTTAGGATTAAAGAGTTTACCTCTAATATTTGGAATTGGTTTCTCAAGCTTGGATCCCAAAACTTTTCTCTTCCTTGGCTGCCACCCACCGGTTTTTCCTTCTCCAATGGCACTAAAAATTTTTCAACTTTTGGCTTGAGATGCAACAAAATCCGACCATACTAACACTAGAACCCCCTTTGGTTCTCAAATTTTTAATTGCTTACCTACCAAAGCACTACTCCATGTTCACCAACCAAGCACTATCTCTTGTTCACCAACCAAGCACTATCTCTTGTTCACCAACCAAACACTATCTCTTGTTCACCAACCTCCCTAGGTGGCCGGCCATGTAAGGTGAAATTGAGCCAAAAATTTGGCTAGCTCACCTACCACATCATGGCTTACATCATCAACACAATTCTTGCTCACCAACTCTCCTTAAGGAATCGGTTATGATAGCAAGAATAAATGAGTGGAAGACAAAAAAAAATGTGTGTCCAAAGGTGGACCAAAGGCATCACCTACCACCCATTTTTTTCTTAACTTTGCATAATTACCTCAAAAGCAAACATAATTGCCCCCCCTTAAATTCATAGAGTGACCGGCCAATGGAGTACTTTGTTGGTAAAAATTTGTCAACCATAATCATACCAATAAGGATTTTACAAATACTGTTTTCACTTATAACAGTACTTTTTTCACTAAATTGCAGTCCAGAGTTCATCTGCGTAAAATTGGGCTGCGTATAGATTTTTCTTTAATCAAACTTTGACCATCATAAATTCATGAAATTCCGTCATGCCTGATTCCTTAAAAGACCTATTATGGAGTCTCGTAATTAATTTACCGAGAACTCAGCCTTATATAAAATTATGAACTTTGCATTAGTATTCATAATTTCCATAAAATCGCGCATAAACACATACTACGAGTTTTAGATTTCTTATATACAAGAAAATCATGAGTTCGAAAAAATTTCGGATATTACAACGAATGTAGTGTGTTATGAGAGAAAGGCTTTTAATTTCACTGTTCTTAAATTAAACCTTCAAACAGTAGTGTGTCAATAACAATTAGTTTTTATTTTTTATTTTGTTGAAAAGGAATGTTAGTTTTTAATTTATCTTTTATTTTAATTACGGTTAACTTGTTTCTATTTTAAAAGCCACTTGTGACTACTCAGCAAAAAGAAAAGAAAAAAAAAAAACTGGTGCACAGACACAATTATTATCAGCATCAACTTGTAAAAGACATTTCCACCTCATTAATTATTTTTCACGTTTTCCCTGCCAAATTATTGAGTTTGTGACCATATTATCTTGAGAATCACGAAACATGGCATTATTGACGTGCCGAACCAAAAAAAATTGATGAAATTTATTTATTTTACTTTTGTTGTATTTTTGCTTTGTTTCTTCCATTAATTATTAGCTCCTCCCGACTTTGATGAAATCCTGAAAGTTAGTTTTTGATAAGAATAGTTGAATGTTCTAGACAGTTGACTTCCTTATCTTCTGATCAATATCTATTTATTTGCTTTTTCAAAATGGCCTATCTCATAATTGAGCGGTTTCTGATCCATTTCCAACTTCATGAGAGAGAGACTTTTACATCAAATTAAAAACATTCAATACCCTAGAGGACAATGGAATTGAGGCTTTTACTTTGAGAATTTTCAAAGCTGTGTTTTGGTTTGCGGGGTAGGACGGTTCTGGTATGGTATTTCAACGGCTGCTGATAGGTTAGAACTCATCAAATTTGATATAACTTGGATTGTTTCCTCATTCTTTTAGTGTATGGATGGCCGGAATATCAATTAAGTAAAGAGCTAGATTCTTATAACCGGAATATTGTTTGGATAGGATCGATTCGTGACACATTTGTCCAGCAAAATTTCAAAAGGACTAGAAACTACAAACATTTAATGTCTTTATAGATTGAGGAGATTTCCCGTTGTTTCTGGAAAGCTATAAATGAATCGACATAATATACAGTAATGCAACAAAAACAGTTACAATACAAACTTTAATTTTTTCAATTATCACTTTATAATATCATATACATGACACGTGATCATGACATGGTAGTCAGACATAGCAGCAATAGTTTGCAAGCTACAGACATATCCATGACACACATATGTAGTTTTATTTTGTATCTATAGATACACAACTTATAAGTCGAAATGACAAGACCATAGTTCACTCATAATTTATACGCAACTTCCCCAGAGAGACTGGACACGACACAACGTCGACCTCACTTAACTTTATTCAATATATGTAGGCATATATTCATATATATATATATATATATAGACATAGAAGTACGACACAAAGTTCAGCATTCAACAGTTCCTTTGAAGGAACTAATAAACTACTTACACACAAACTCCTTGAGCTGGAGCGTTGCACCTAAACGGGTAGCAACATTCATACGTCAACACACTGCAAGCCTCGTCTTGCTTTCGACAATTTGGAATGGGCACACACTTTTTATCCTCACCAATGAGGGGACCTTCGCAAGTAAGCCCTTTAACATACTTTACTTTGAAAAAAACTACAATATTCGCCAGGTACTCTACACCGCTGCCCCCTCAACATGATGGCATGAACCATGTCCTCGTCGATTGTTCGAGCGAAGGCAGGTGAGGCCAAGCAGGCGGCCACAACCAGGATCAACGCAATCATAGCAGGCGATGTAGTCGTCATCATTGCCGCCCTTCATCCTCAACTCTTTATTATTTTTTTCCCCCTTTCTCTTTCTTTAATTTATCTTTGTTATTGTGTGTGTATGTTGAAAATTAAGTGGAAACGGAGTCTATATATGGGCTTAGAGAGTTGATGATATGATTTGTTACTGGTCCACTGACAGTAACGTAAAAGTCTCTCGTAAAATTTCAAATAGAGTGATTGGCCCAAACATAATTATTATCAGCATCAAATTGTAAAAGGCATTTCCACCTCATTAATTATTTATCACGTTTTCCCTGCCAAATTATTGAGTTTGTGACCATAATATCTTGAGAATCACGAAACATGGCGTTGCTGACGTGCCGAACCCAAAAAATTATTCACTAGGGTTTTTGTATTCTCTCACTTTCACTACTAGAAACATGTTTTTTTTGGGGGGGAACTTGGGGGTGAGGGGTTATACACCTTTAAGTAAAGTCAGATGTGGTATTATCATTAGACTATGCCTACAACCATTAGAAACATGCTTTTTAGTGGCAATATAATTGTGCCGTAAAAGTTGAAAAGGTACCGCAAAAGGTATTGCGGTAAAATTTTGTGACATATTTTAAAGACCACAATTGCCAATGTCGTAATTGATTGCGAAACTTTTACAAATGCCGCAAATTTCTAACTGAATGTGTCATGTGCAATGCATGTGATCTAATTGATGAGGATATTTTAGTAATTTAATAATAATTCATTTAATAAAAATTAAAAAAATCATTAAAAAAATCGTTAAAAAAAATTCCCTTTTCTCTCTCCCCGCTCTCTCTCTCTTTTCAAGGTCGACGACACCCTAGGGGGAGGGGGGACCTAGATTGGCAAACCCCATAGGGGGGGCGGACGGTGGCAAAGACACAGGGGAGGGGATGGGGGGCGAACCCAGATCACGGTGCCACCCAGGGGGAAAGAGGGAGGGAAGAAGATGGAGCTCACGGCGCCGACACGGGGGGGAGGGGGGTGGGCAACCTAGAACCAGCTCCAACGAGGGGGAAAGAGGGAGGGAGACGGTGTCCGGCTCCGACGTCGGCATCAGATTTATTGGGGGGGGGGGGTTCGTGGGGAGGGACGGGAGGAGGAGAGGGGAGGGGAGGGGAGGGGGGGAGAGACGGAGAAAGGTCTCTCCTCTGTTTGTTTGTTTTTTTTTTTTATGTTATTATATGACTACGGGTATTTTCGTCTTTTTAGGGGTAATTTCACTATCTATAACTTGTAGAAAGTACTCTTGGAAGGGAAGAAGATGAATAACTTCGATAAATAATTTGTTTTGAGAGTAATTGCCACGAAAGTAAGGTTACGAATGTAGTGTGTTTATGAGAGAGAGGCTTTTAATTTCAATGTTCTTAAATTAAACCTTCAAACAGTAGTGTGTCAATAACAATTAGTTTTATTTTTTTTTTGTTGAAAAGGAATGTTAGTTTTTAATTTATCTTTTATTTTAATTAAGGTTAACTTGTTTCTATTTTAAAAGCCACTTGTGACTATTCAGCAAAAAAGAAAAAAGAAAAAAAAAAAAGCTATTGCACAGACACAATTATTATCAACATCAACTTGTAAAAGGCATTTCCACCTCATTAATTATTTTTCACGTTTTCCCTGTCAAATTATTGAGTTTGTGACCATAATATCTTGAGAATCACGAAACATGGCATTGCTGACCTGCCGAACCAAAATATTCTCCACTAGGGTTTTGTGTAGTCTCTCACTTTTACTACTAGAAACATGCTTTTTTTTTTTTGGGAATTGGGGGTGAGGGGTTATGCATCTTTAAGTAAAGTCAGATGTGGTATTACCATTAGACTATGCCTACAACCATTAGAAACATGCTTTTTAGTGGCAATATAATTGTGCCGTAAAAAGTTACCGCAAAAGGTATTGCGGTAAAATTTTGTGACATATTTTAAAGACCACAATTGCCAATGTCGTAATTGATTGCGAAACTTTTACAAATGCCGCAAATTTCTAACTGAATGTGTCATGTGCAATGCATGTGATCTAATTGATGAGAATATTTTAGTAATTTAATAATAATTCATTTAATAAAAATTAAAAAAATCATTTAAAAAAAATTCCCTTTTCTCTTCCCCGCTCTCTCTCTTTTCAAGGTCGACGACCCTAGGGGGAGGGGGGGACCTAGATTGGCAAACCCCATAGGGGGGGCGGACGGTGGCAAAGACACAGGGGAGGGGATGGGGGGCGAACCCAGATCACGGTGCCGCCCAGGGGGGAAGAGGGAGGGAAGAGATGGAGCTCACGGCGCCGACACGGGGGGGGGGGGGGTGGGCAACCTAGAACGCAGCTCCAACGAGGGGGAAAGAGGGAGGGAGACGGTGTCCAGCTCCGACGTCGGCATCAGATTTATTGGGGGGGGGGGTTCGTGGGAGAGGGACGGAGGAGAGGGGAGGGGAGGGGAGGGGGGGAGAGACGGAGAGAGGTCTCTCCTTGTTTGTTTGTTTTTTTTTTTTATGTTATTATATGACTACGGGTATTTTCGTCTTTTTAGGGGTAATTTCACTATCTATAACTTGTAGAAAGTACTCTTGGAAGGGAAGAAGATGAATAACTTCGATAAATAATTTGTTTTGAGAGTAATTGCCACAAAAGTAAGGTTACGAATGTAGTGTGTTTATGAGAGAGAGGCTTTTAATTTCAATGTTCTTAAATTAAACCTTCAAACAGTAGTGTGTCAATAACAATTAGTTTTTATTTTTATTTTGTTGAAAAGGAATGTTAGTTTTTAATTTATCTTTTATTTTAATTAAGGTTAACTTGTTTCTATTTTAAAAGCCACTTGTGACTATTCAGCAAAAAGAAAAGAAAAGAAAAAAAAGCTATTGCACAGACACAATTATTATCAACATCAACTTGTAAAAGGCATTTCCACCTCATTAATTATTTTTCACGTTTTCCCTGCCAAATTATTGAGTTTGTGACCATAATATCTTGAGAATCATGAAACATGGCATTGCTGACGTGCCGAACCAAAATATTCTCCACTAGGGTTTTTGTAGTCTCTCACTTTACTACTAGAAACATGCTTTTTTTTTTTTGGGGAACTTGGGGGTGAGGGGTTATGCATCTTTAAGTAAAGTCAGATGTGGTATTACCATTAGACTATGCCTACAACCATTAGAAACATGCTTTTTAGTGGCAATTTAATTGTGCCGTAAAAAGTGGAAAAGGTACCGCAAAAGGTATTGCAGTAAAATTTTGTGACATATTTTAAAGACCACAATTGCCAATGTCGTAATTGATTGCGAAACTTTTACAAATGCCGCAAATTTCTAACTGAATGTGTCATGTGCAATGCATGTGATCTAATTGATGAGGATATTTTAGTAATTTAATAATAATTCATTTAATAAAAATTTAAAAAAAATCATTAAAAAAATCGTTAAAAAAAATTCCCTTTTCTCTCCCCGCTCTCTCTCTCTTTTCAAGGTCGACGACACCCTAGGGGGAGGGGGGACCTAGATTGGCAAACCCCATAGGGGGGGCGGACGGTGGCAAAGACACAGGGGAGGGGAGGGGGTAGCGAACCCAGATAGCGGCACCGCCCAATGGGGAAGAGGGAGATGGAGCTCACGGCGCCGACACGGGGGAGGGGGGGGGGCAACCTAGATCACGGAGCCAACGTGGGGGAAGGAGGAAGGGAGACAATGTTCGGCTTCGGCTCCGACGTTAGCATAGGATTTGTTAGGGGCGGGAAGGTGGGGAGGGGAGGGGGGAGAGGGAAGGAGAGAGGTCACTCCTTTTTTTTTTTTAATGTTATTATATGAGTACGGGTATTTTCATCTTTTTAGGAGTAAATTCACTATCTATAACTTGTAGAAAGTACTCTTGTAAGGGAAGAAGATGAATAATTTATAATTAATTTGTTTTGAGAGTAATTGCCATGGAAGTATGGTTACAAGTGTAGTGTGTTTATGAGAGAGAGGCTTTTAATTTCACTGTTCTTAAATTAAACCTTCAAACAGTAGTGTGTCAATAAAAATTAGTTTTTATTTTTTTTTTTGAAAAGGAAAGTTAGTTTTTAATTTATCTTTTAGCGGTGCCGCTCTCAATGGCTTAAACGTGACTCTAAGACTTCATATTTGATTCATGATGAACGGTTTATTGAAACCGTCGTGTAATCTCAACTTTCTACAACGGTTAAAGAAATCCGTCATGTAATCTACGAGTTTCAATGACGGTGTTTTTAAATTGTCATGTAATCAATAACTTTCAACGACGATTTAAGAAAACCGTCATATAATCATAGAGCGGACCATTTTGGACGACAGTTTTTGTAAAACCGTCCTATAATCTCCATCGTCTATTCCAATTTTTGTAGTAGTGTCCGCCGCCAGTGCTTCCTCTGCAGCCTACCCGCTGCTGCCCCGCCCGAATCAAGTCATTCTTGATATCAGAGATGCACATGTATATCCATGCTAATCTTATACATACATATATATATATATACACACACACTTATTTATCTATTTGTGTGTTTGTGTGTATATATAAACATGCATAGGCATACAAACAATTTTAAATATGTTTTTCTGACTTTGTTGAGTAAAGGGGTTGGGAAAAGATTGTGGTTTTTTTTTTTTTTTCCGTGCACCACATGTTTGAGGAAATGCCTTACTTGGCTAGTGGACCTTTTTTGTTCTTCTTTACTTGTTTGTGTTTGGTTCTTGTTATTAATATCGAGTATTTGGTTCCCGAATTTTCCATCCATTTATTTAAGAAAGCGACAAATTTTGTTTGTGTGTGTTTGAGTTTGGTTTTGCAGAATATGCTGGAATGTGAGAATATGGTTAGAGTTGTATTTTATATTGCTTTTTAATAATATATGTATGTTGGTTTTGCATATTATGTGTTCGATAAAATGCTCAAATATTAGAATATTTGAAGAATTTCAATTGCTAATTGGGAGAGTGACTTTAGGTGATTGTTTTCGGGGGGAAAAAAAAGTAAGGCTTTGTAGTTGGTGATTGCGAATGTGCCATAAGAATGTTTTAGGTACAATTTCTTTAAAAAGTGATTGTTTGAAATTGGTTTCTTTAAAAACTATGAAGATATATATCAACATTACTTTGTTTTTCCTTTGTTTGTTCTTGATTTGTGGTTTTCAACATTAATTTGTTATTTATTTTGTTTCTTTCTTTTTTTTTTTTTTTTTGGGAAAAAATGTGTATTATGATCATGTAAAAGAAGTATGAACCTTAAATTGTGTACATTGAAGTTTAAGTATGAGTTGACTTATCATATGACTTGTTTGCTCTTAACTAACGCACTTAAAGGAAAGTTGTTTCTCATACCACATAATAGCAGAGGACATTAAATCTTTGCAGTTATTAATCCGTGGGACGACTTAGTTCAAAATATCCTATTTACTATATACTCCTTAAAGAAAACACCAATAAAAATTTATAGTCCTATTTCCTTTCTAAAAAACAAAAAACAAAACAACAACACAAAACAAAGTCGTCCTATTCAATGTCATGCAATTTAAATCTTCAAAGCATTAATTTTTTGCATAAATTGTCTTATAAATCTTGATGACTTGTCAAAGTTTATTTTTATTTTTCCAGTTCCTAGTCCTAGGCTTTGTTGAAACTAAAGTGACATCAATGAACCAATTTTAATGACGTTTGCAATGGGGCATTTTTTGATGCAGAAAGGAAAATGATATGAAGTAATTAGGAAATAATTAATAATACAAGTCTAGAGATAGAGATCATATGTTCAAATATATGTAAGTAGTAACCATGGTGCATTGATTCGTTAACCCTTAATCAAAATTTCTGCTTTCTTTATCCAAAAGATTTTTCTCATGATTTCAAATGATATATACAATACTACTTTAATTATTCATAATAATAATAGCTCATTGTAGTGATTTTTCTCATAATTTCATAATAATAATAGCTCTTGTAAGAATGCAAGAAACTCGTATAGTGTATTATATAAAATGTGATCAATCTATTTATTTGATTTTTGATTGTTACCTGTCAGCTTGCCAAGCAACTCTACTCAGATATGAATAAAGATGATCCTAAAGCTGAAAAGAAGTTCCAAGAAGTTTAAAAGGCTTATGACTTTGTATTTGTTTCTTTGATTCCACAAGAGTGGAATTGTAGTTCCGCATTATTATGAATTCCACAAATAAGCTGAGGCTTTGATTTGTTGCTACTTTTATTTGAGAGCTCAATAAAAACTTAAAATTTTCAGTTTATATTAATGAGGCAAAAATCCTATTATGTTCATCAATTGGATAATTAATAGGACTTGAATGAAGCACACAGTAGCCCTGGCTTGCATGCTGCAATTGAACTTGGCTTTGTAGAAGAATGTGCTACATTGGTAGGTGAACCTTTACTTACTCTTAATATATTTCCTTAATTTGCTTGATAGCACTCTTATGGCTTGTTTACTTCTAGGAATAGGGAATCGGAATCGAATCAACCTCATGTCCACTTACTTATTTTTATCCTGGGATGAAAGTGAAATTGTGTGGGGTCTACACTAATTTGGGATTGAATAAGGAGATTGGCAATCCCCAACCCCCCACCAGATTAGCACTCCACTCCTGATATTAAAGTTAAATTACTACTTTACCCCCAACTTTACTTTCTTATATGAGAATTAAAAAGGAAAAGTAAAAGATATAAAGAATCCTAATTTTTTCATGCTTATTCATTTTCCTTCTACTGTGTTTTTAAATTTTTTAATGCTCTAGCAAAATTAAAAAAGGTGAGTGAAAATAAATCAACTACAAACAAAATTTTAATTTTAGAAATTTATTTCAACATTATGTTTTTTTAAGCAAATTTATATTTCAAAAAAAGTTAAACATTTACTAGAACAAACTATTTATCTCAAATTTTGATTTTTAATTTAAAAAATAATCTTCATAATATAATAACTATTAGTACATAAATAACTTATCTCAACATTATGTTTTATACATATATTTCAAGAAAATAGTTCTATATAGTAGAGTAAAATAATTTATCTCAATTTTTTTACTTTTTTAAGCACAAAAAATAATCATTTTAGTATTAAAATAATTAGTATATAATCTACTTGTTTAAATTGAAAACACAAAATTAATTGAAAGGGTATATAAGTAAATTTACAATAACTGACTCTGATTCATGTTCTACGTAAACGCATGAATGGGATTGACAGTGATTCCAACTCCGATTACTGGAATCCAAGTAAACAGCATATTCTGACTCCAAATCTTGACTCTGAATCCAGCCCACTCCGAATCCTACCTATTCCAATTCATGCCCACTCTAATTACGCGTAAGTAAACATGCCTTTAGATTATCCTCCTTGGTCGGAATTCTTAACAATTGAAATTCCTTGAGATAATAATGCTTTGATATTGCAAGTGTGAAGATATCTATGAACTAACATTAAAATTTCAATGCTAACTTGTGCATGATTTTCAATTTGAGCTATATGATATAGGTTCTATTGAATTGTTCTTTAGTTTTCTTTCTAAAGGCTTGAGGTGGGGTTATAAATTTACAAAGTTTTAAAGTCAATTTCCTATTTGATTGGAACTTCGAAGGATCTATGCATCATAAACATGAATTTGCATGTTTGAATTAGGTTGGTTTTGAAGCTTCTTAGATCAATTACAGAAGAAAAAAAAACACCAAGAATGTGTTTCTTTCCCTCTTTTTTTTTTTTTGTTGAAAAGTTTCTTCACTTAATATATCTTGATAAATGTTATTTCTTTCATATGCAGTAGTTTTGGCTTTGCAAGTTTAGCATGTATAGTTAACATTTGTGAGGCGACTTTTTTTTTTTTTTTAATTAAGACACAATTCGGGATGGTTTTTCATAGAAACCGTTGTGGAAAGTAAATATTCCACGACGGTTTCAAAAAAAAAACTGTTGTGGAATGTTCTGCATCAAAAATAAAATGGCTAGGTAACAATGGCCTTCCGCGACTAATAAAACCATCATGGTATGTCATGGACATACCACAGCTGTGGATTCCATGACGGTTAAAAACCATTGTGGAATCTAGTCTTTCTACTAGTGACTCTCTCCCCTCTTTCAAAAAAAGAAAAAAAAAATCTTTCTCCAATCAAATTTCATGTATTGTGCCCCGTCTCCTATTAATTATCACCAACTTTGTAGTTGACAAATAAGTACCATTACCATCCTCAGCTATTTTTCAACGAATAGATAAACATTTTCTCGATTTCGAATAATTTATTTTCTCACCTTAGACGTCTTAATAATTGAATTTTGTCAAGCACAATATTTTTTCTGGACCATCTTCTTGTATGTGATATTATAATTTCCTGATAATTGAATTTTGTCAAGCACAATACATGGCTTCTTCACATATCCAAATTTTCTTGCAACATCAATTTATTGTCCATGACTTGTAGAAAGTACTCGTGGAGGGGACGAAGATGAATTAATTTATTTATTAGAAAGTAATTGCGGTGGAAATAAGGTTAAACTTGTAGTGTGTCCATAAGGGAGTGGCTTTCAGTTTCGTTGTGTTGAGTTGCACCTTTACATAGTGATATGTATGTGAAATTTAGCTGTTATTTCATGTCTTCTTTTTTTTAAAAGGGAAATCACAGTCAAACTAAGGGATAAACAGACACAATAAAAATGTGAATGACGTCATAATACAAGGAGACTTAATTTGATGACGGGAAAGACAAACAGAGTTCTGACTATGAGAAATTGCAAATCGAAAAAAATCTAGTAGAACAAACTAACTATCAAAACATAAATCTGACACACAAACAATAAATCCGGACTGTAGGGAAACCCATGTTATTATTTGAGACTTTTACCAAAAACGGCACAACAAATTAGAACCGAGCCGATAAAACGTCATTATCACACACAAACAACTATCAAAAAAATAAATAAATGAAAACTAAAAAACGTGTATAGAGCTACCATTGACAAAGCCAACCTACGAAGCCGGAAGTAGCTGGAAAGAGATAGAATTAGATCTGTCACAGATGAACTTCCCTCACACGGAGCCCTCAATTCCCCCCAAGAGGGGACATGCACAGTGAACCATAGCACACACCAAGAGAGATAGAGAGAAGAGTTTTGGAAACATTGAGTTGATATGTAGTTTTTGAACACTTACTTAAAAAAGGAACGAACTTTTTTTATTTAGTGTATTGATTCATAACCCATTAGGTCAATCAAGATTGACCAGTAAAAGTGTAAAACATATAAATATTGATTATTCAGTGATGGATCATTGAAAAAAAAATAGAAAAAAATCACATTTCTAATTTAATAAAATTTCACACATTTACAAAAATTAAAAAAGTACTTTAAAGGTTATTTACCCGCCTATCCCAGCATTTTAGCAAGTTGATATTATCTCTTAAATTTGAAGTTTAATTTTTTTTTTTTTTCCAAAAGATTCATTCAAAGATTAATAGTTGATTTCTTCACAATATTATTAATAATTGGGTTTGTCAAGATCAAATGCTCCTTGCTGTGGTGTCTTAATTAAGGAATACTTCTAGCAGCTTCAAGCTAATTTCATTTAAGTGCATGCTTATACGGACTCTGATTGGGAATTGTCCTAACACTCATCGTTCAACAAGTGAAATGATTTTCTACTTGGTTAAAGCCAAAATTCTTGGAAGACACAAAAAGCAACAAGTCATTTTCTCTGCCCGAGCTGAATTAATGAGCCATGGTTCAAACTGCTGGTGAACTACAATGATTAAGGCTTCTATTAGCAGATTTTGGAATTAATTCTTCTGATCCAGCAACATTTGTAAAAATCAAGCTGCCACTCACATCGCTGCCAATCTAGTTTTCATGAACGCAATAAGCATATTGAGATAGATTGTCATTCATCCGTGATAAAATCCAACAGGGTTTGATTCAAAACATCACATTTTCCACAATGCAACAAGTCGGTGATATTTTTGCCAAGCCATTGGCCAGTGAGAACTTTAAAATCTATTTAACAAGTTGGGCGTGATTGACCAACTTGACAAGAGTATTTAGATTCATGCTTTCATTATTGCTCCACATTTTTCTTTTTAATGTTTGCATATGTACAACCTTAATTTTTGTGTTACTTTTTTATTTTCTTTATATATATATATATATATATATATATATAAATATTTTGTATGTAATGTCAAGATATAAAATAATACTGTAAATATGAGTCGTCCTACCTGGACAAATGAGGAAATATGGACTAGGCCAGAGCCAGCCCATACAAAGGAGCGGGCCGTGCCTCGCCAGATAATTAAGGAGTTAAAGGATAGCTCAACCTGGCCCTGTAGCCTGGCAGGTCACGGGTTAAGCTGGGCTAGCCCGCTTATTTAAAAGATAAATAATGTAATTTTGTAATAGAGAAAATTACCTAAATAATCACATTGTTTTCATCTATTGACTAACAAAACACGAATTCCTCAAACATGATACAAATTTTAGTTAACTTTAGTTTAATTTTTGTCATGTTAGTCTAGTGTTGATTTTTTATATCATGTTGGTGTTACAGTCTCTAAATTTGTGTCATTCATGCATTTTCCCCTTTGTAATATTGGATTTTCAAAAAGTTACATAAAACATAACATGAATTCCTCAAACATGACACAAATTTTAGTTAACTTTAGTTTACTTTTATGTCATGTTAGTCTAGTATTGATTTTTTATGTCATATTGGTGCAACAGTTTCTAAATTTGTGTCATTAATGCATTTTCCCCTTTGTAATATTGGATTTTAAAAAAGTTACATAGAACATAACATGAATTCCTCAAACAAGACACAAATTTTAGTTTAATTTTATGTTATATTAGTCTATTGTTAATTTTTTAGGTCATATTGATACAACAGTATCTAAATTTGTGTCATTCATTCATTTTCCCCTTTGTAATATTGGATTTTCAAAAAGTTACAAAAAAACCTTGGCCCTACCCGGCCTTAACAATAGGATCAAGTCAATCCTACCCTGGGTGTTTATGCGGGCTGGACTAGGCCGGTCCATGGGCTAAAGAGGCGGTCGAGTGGTTGATTAATCTAACCCGACCCATAACTCTAATTATATAACATAAAACTACAACCAAAAAAAAAAGATTTTCTTAATTCGTTTTTATTATATATTTATATGTACTTTGACTTAGCCTCTGTTAAGTATATAAAAATGTAAGCAAAAAAAAAAAAAAAGATTTTGGAACGATATGAAAAAGAGGAAGACAAAGAACAAAGAAAAAGAGTAAATTTTTTTTTTTCTGGTTGGAAGGTTATTAAGGAGCATAACTGTCGGGTTTTTTAATTGTGTCGTCGTCACAGTAGTGGACGGATATAATTAACATATTATTCTTTGAAGTGGTAATTTATGTGTTTATCTTTTTTGAAGTGATTTGTTTTTATGTCAAACTTTTTTGTACTTTCTTATCATTAATTTGATTAGCGATAGATAGATGATGAAGGTGTTAAAAACCTGTCTAATCGGAAAGTCTTAATGCATTTACAGATCCATCTTACCACCATTTAGGGAAAATTATTAATAAGAAAATTGACTGCATGATCCTTAAAAAATTAAGTTTCTGATAGCCCAAACTATTCAAAAATGATGCCTCCTATTTTATTTATTACCTGCAAACATACCCTTACAAAAATTTTGGTGCAGTCCTCATTTAAATGAATAAATAATTTGGCATAAAATTATCTTGCCTTCTCCCTTCGACCATTTTTTTTTTTTTAATTATCTTCTGCACGGTCATCAGTGATATATTCAAAGCAAGCATAGTTCAGTATTGCAACGCTTCATTTCTGCAACCAAAGACGCAAGCAAGAAACAATTACTCTTGGAAATCTTATATTGATGCCTTTACTACGGATGTAGCCACTTTATTAATAATAATTATTATTATTTTTAAGGATTACATGAATAAAATCAAATTTTGAGGTATTATAAGAGCACAAAACTTCCAACACTCTTAACATTGAGTGTTTTGTTTTGTTTTGTTTTTTTAAAGTCCAAAAGTTTAAAACCGTTGTTGAAAATTGACATTCAACAATGGTTTTTTTTTTTTTAATTGCCGTGTAATATCCATACTTTTTTTTATAAATAGTAGTTTTAGCCAAACAATTAATCAAAACGATATTTATTAATTACCCGGTTATAATTCAAAATCACCATCAATAATTTCTTAAAATATCATCCACAAATTATAAAGACCATCATATTTCATTAACACAACACAAATAACAAACTCTAAATTATACAAATTCTCCTCATCATATTCACCAATATAACAACAGAAAATACTTTAATACAAGAAAAACTCATTTATAAAAAATAGACAAAAAGAACTTAAATATAAAAACACACAATCCAAACTTTAACTCAATCAAAATTAATTACAACAACGATAAAGGGAGATGAGAAAGGTCACGGAGTTCAAGGTGCCGGCGACGGACACAGGTGGTGGTGCCTAGGTGGTGATGAAGCGTATCATTGTGGAGTTTTGGCGGCAATGGCGAGGACGAGGGTGGGCGGCGAGGGGTTGGGTGAGTGAGGAATGAGGAAGAGGAGAGGACGGAGTTGTACTGGTAATAAATTTTAACATATATAATAGAATCAATAATGCTCTCGCTTTTTTCTACATGTGTCAATCCATTGTTTTTTTTTAATTTCTTTTTTTTGCTTTTATCATTTTTCTTTCTTTTATTCTTCTTTTTCTTCTCTCATTTATTTTCTTTTATGCTTTTATCCTTTTTAATTTCTTTTATCTTTTTTTTTCTCATTATATATACACACATATACATAATTCTTTATATATCTATTCAATAACTTATATCTTTTATTAATATGGTTGAAAAGGGTTTTATCTAAATTTTTTTTGAAATTTTATTAGAAGTTTTGGTTTTTGTTTTTTAAATTTTGTATGGAATTTCGATTTTTTATTTCTTTTTCTTATTTTGTCATTTTGTACCTTTTCTTTTCTTTTAATTTTCTCTTTTAAATCATTTATATAATATATTATTTATAAACGTTTCGTTCAACTAGTATAAATATAAAGTTACAAAGTGCTTTCAAAGGGATCAACTATACAAGTTGAACAACTCCTCTGCCATTCGTCACAAATACCATTAAAATAAAACCGATTTCCATTGTTTGTCACAAATATCATCTTTCTGTCATTTATTACAAACACTCCACTGATAATAAGATTGGAAAGGCAGAAATAACCGCATAAAGCCCATAGTTATAAGAAAATTATTTATAATTACGGTAAAAGTTAACAAGATAGAATACAACTAAAACAAAATTTCCAGTAAAAAATAAAGAAAATAAATTCGCAAGTGGACAATGGCGTACGGTTTTTTAATTATTATTTACATGGTTGTTCTTTAAGGGGAAAAAAAAAGTTGACTGAGAAAGTTTGTCATTTGTTCTTTTGTATGGATTACTAAAAAGTTGTTATTCCTTAATTCTTCCATTTACAAATATCTTTAAGTCTAATTACGGAAGATGTGTTTTTTTATTCTAGCAAGTCTAATTAATTGACTTATTTGGTTGCAAAAACACGACCGTAGTTATTGGGAAAAAATATATATATATATATATTATATTGTTGTTCTGTATCGGTATAGCAAATTGAGGGAAAATGGTTTTAAAAATGATAGAATCTTTTTATTAAGAACAGCTTAAAAGAACTTAATCATAAAATAATAAAAAACGGTAACAAAATTACTTTTAAGTAGTGCGAGAAAAAAATAAAGGTAAGGAAAAACAGGAAGTTGAAATAAGAGTAAATAAACAACATTATTCGGAAGAGTGGCATTCTACGTAATAAATGAAAAAAATTGTAGAGGATAGTTTTTTATTTCATTTGTTCTAGGAAATGAGATGACAAGTGGTAAAATACAAATTTAGTAAGTGACAGAAATAGAGATAAAGAGAAAGACCGCATTTCTTAAAAATAATAAGATAGAATAGGCTAAATGATTTATTTGTGTCAAATTTAATGGAATATTGTTCCCTCAAAAAAATATTTTTATTGAAAATGATTGTTGAATTACTCTAGTTTAGCCTCTCTTTTTTAAGAAAATTATCAATCAAATTAAAAAGGGATATAAACACCAATATCAAATATAAAACAACCATGTGGTACAAGAGACATAACTCTCGACTAAGACCGATTCCATCAGTAAAATCTGATGAAGCTCAATGAGGAGGACATAAGTCGAGACCCGGTGACGGGATATTACTCGAATTCCTCAGCAATACTATAAATCGAGTATGTATAAAGTTCTTTTAAAAAAAAAAATCTACAATCGATTGAATATTTCGATCGATCGAGAGACAGTTACTCGCAGCACAGAGACTGTAATAAACTCCGCCAAGCCATGATACTAACAGAACAAAGAGGCTACACGTTAGAAAATAACTCAAGTAGAACACATATAAAAACCAAACCGGAGGTGGGGGACCTCCTTTATTTAAAAATTATAACTGTAACACAAAAACAAACCATTAAAATAAAATAACATCGACCGCAAAATTCTTACCACATGTGAAATAACCACTTAGCCGCGTGCTACAACTTAGAGGAAATTAATTGGCTCGAAGTAAGAGCTCGTCACGCCAACCATCAAATCACTAAGGTCTCGCTGGATCCCGAACTGTCGGAAGTTTGTCGGGCTTGATCTGGTCAACAAACCCCCAACTAGGACCTTGCGAGTCCATCCCTGCCAAAATCACCGAGCCGTCGATCACCCTTGCCAGCTGCAGTGGCAGCGGTGGAAGTCCCACTTAAAGAGAAACTCTAGATATGAGAAATTTGAGAGAAAAACTAGTAGAGAGAAAGGGAAACCTAAAGGAATTATGATTATTATTATTTTTTTTTTTACTATTTTAGCCTTTTATGTATCCGTATTTAGACATTTTGTAGAATAGCTATAAACTTTCTTTAACAATGACTACCAGTAATACTTAAGGGTTCGTTTGGTGTTTGGATTGAGTTTGAAATGAGATGAAATTTTAAGTTGAGATTGATTGACTTTTAAAAACTAGTTATAATTTTTGTTTTACTTTTTTAGAAGAAGACACAAAACCAGCCGTAAAGTACAGTTGAGTTTGAACTCAACTGTATCAGCAAACGTGGGCTAAGATCTTTCACTCACCAAACATAGGAAGTTTTTCTTTTGTAATTCCATTCAACCAAATGTCACCAATTTTCGTTAAGTATTTCAAATTTGGTCGGTTTATTAGATTGGCCTATAATATCAGATTTGAAATGGAATGACTACTTCATTGTTTATTTAGGAATATGTTTTAGATAGTGTTATAGAATTGCCATTCCTTTAGCACTGACTTTTTTTTTTTTTTTTTCGTTCAACTAACATAGAAATGATTTTTTTTTTTCTATATATATAACGGTAACTCTTCCAATTATTATTCGATCCAACCGAATATCACCTTAATCCAGATGACTTAATTCAAAATGCAGTCAGTTTGAATTTGTTTCCTCCCGTTTTAATTCGTTAAATTGTCATTTTATCAACTAAGATGAAAAAAAAAAATATAGTAGTAATTAGAAAATTTAAAATCTAAAATATAAAAAAAATGCAAAACTAAGCGATTAATAAATACATATTTTTAAAAATGTTAGTGGTAAATAGCGGCAAATAGAGGTAAATAGCGATCTTCCGAAACTTAAAATGATAAATAACATATTTTAAATATTCTACATAATTTATTTATGAAGCGTATTATCATAAAACTAATATATAAATTATTTTGCAATATATTATTTATCATGATATATATTTTAAATACGCTTTTTTACCATAAAGAATTGTAAAATTATTCTGTAGATCAAAATTCATCGAGAAAAGGGGGTAAATGCACATTAATCCCCTCAAAGCGGAAAATATATATATATTTTTGGTAATTACAGAGAAAAATATATATACACAAATTAATCTCCGTTGGAAATGCATGGTTATTTGCGTTGGTGATGTGTAGTCCGAATCACGTGAATGTTAGTGAGAGAAATAAATGAAAAAGAACAATTTTAGGAACATTAATAATATTAAAGCAATCATTGAATTATAAAAGGTGATTCTCACAATATAGGATCATCAGTGAGATCTATCTCTCTTATATTTAATATTACTGATATTTTAAAAACTTTTTTTTGATGAAAAATGAGACGGGTCCCACTTATTATTTGTGAGAGATCTAGAGTTCATAATGTTGAATATGGATACTCTTTTAAAAAGTAGGTGCTAAGATATTTCTTTTGACAACCTGTCAGTACGTACACTACTTTGAGATGGGTTTTGGATAGGAATCTAGGATCTGTGGGTGCAATCACACGCGTAGCATTTTTTTTAAATATATAATTTTAGGCGGACATGCTCTTTTAATAAATTTTAATAAGGGGAAAACAAAACAATGGTTACTTCACGTGGGAACCATAATGCAAGATCCAGTTATTAGTATTTGGGCGTGTTATGAGTTAACACAGCCTCCCCACAAGTCAAACGACAAAAATAATTAGGAAATCTTTTGGGAAAGGACATAGAAAAGTACATATTCATATATATATATATATATATATCTGCTATATGAGAGTATACAGTTTTAAAATATCATATTTTTAATCAAAATTTTGTTAAGAGAGAAAGAGCAAAACGACGTTTTTCAAGAGATTCATTGTAAATTATATCATAAATTAATTTAAATATAATAATAAATAATATAACCAAACTTATAACTTTAAAATACCATAAAGGAACACCATCATCCTCTCTTCTAACATGAAACTACATATATAAATTTGTAATTAAAATTTAACCATAAATATGTTGTTTTCTAAAAAATTCAAGGGAAGTTTCGAAAATTAAAGGATTTACCATAATATATATACTATAACCATTATCTCTTAAAAAACCTGCTATAGACTTCAAAAATACTATTAAAATATGCTATTGGTTACAATTTTCCTATGCTAGCTTATCATAATTTCTTAAATCTTATGTGGTCTAAGAATTTAAAATAATATCACTTCAGAAAAGAATCCTACTATTGGGTTGTTTTTTCTCTAAGAGTTCTATGAGAAATAAGCAAAACATATATTTAATACTACGCTGCCACCCCACCACTCAAACAAACAAAAGTTTTAACCAAAGGATAAGAATGAATTTTTTTTCAAGATAACCTATCGTTATTTCTTTATCATAATTTAAAATAATATCCAACTTTTTTTTTTTTTTCCATACTCTTCTACTAGTACTTCTCTCAGAAAGAAAACACTGCCAAAACATATACACGGTGTTCTTTTCTGAGAGCTTGTACAACAGAATACTTTCTATATTATAAACATATACATAATTGTGCTATATTGTAAGAAATTTGGATTTATTTATTTTTGTTTGATATATAAGTATTTACATTAGAAATCTGTAGCACGTGACATAGTTTTTAGCGACGAGAGTCGTCGCAATAGTATATGCAACGATGATTGCGTACTGATATGCATCAATATAATGGTCTTAAAGGACCATCAATGGCCAATATTTCCGTTAGAAATTTAACGGAATTGAACGGAAATGACTAAAATGACCAATATTTAGATAGTTTAAGGTTGTCTTGACTAAAAAAAGAAAAAAGTAAATAGGGATAAACCGTTACTTGTTAAAGAGTTCATTGACTATTTAGGCCGATTACTCTTATAATAATTATATGAAAAAGTCAAGAAATTAACCATAAAAATTAATATTATATTAAGCGTTGATACATTGTGACAAACTTATCATAACAGAAACAATATCACTTTATTAGAAAGCATCGACATATCAAAATTTATCATTGAAATAATAATTTAGTATTATAGAGGAGATTATGTTAGGCCCCTCTCAAAATCTCACCTATACACACGAATGTGGGCTCCTGATTAGCTGGAGTTTTACTGGCAATAAATATAAATATATGAAGTTATAAAGTGCTTTCAAAGGATCAACCATACAAGTTGAACAATTTACCCAAAAAAAGAAAAAGAAAAAAAACTATACAAGTTGAACAACTCTTCTTCTATTTCGTCACAAATATCATTAAAAATAAAACCGAGTCCCATTGTTTGGTTGCGCTTTGGTAGTACGATTTGACTTGATCAAAATGTTGGGTGCTTTTCTAGGCCCAGCAAACAACTGGCTACAGCTTATATTAAATTGGGACCTTCCCTAGCTACTTCCTCACCATTATTTTCTGATACTTATCTCACCACTGAGCTCTAGTATAAATATCACCACCTCAGTGTTAAGCCCACAACACAACAACTCCAATCTTCTTCCAAAGATTTTAGCAAACAAGTCCCTTCTCATATGGCTTCTCTTTCTTTAGCCAAGTCTTTTATTTTTGTGTTTTGCTTTGTTCTTTGCTCTTTTATGGCTGCTCCTAGCAATTTGAACAAAGATTTTTCAGATTACTTGGGGTGATGGCCGAGCTAAGATACTCAACAATGGACAGCTTTTGACTTTGTCTCTTGACAAAGCCTCTGGCTCGGGATTTCAGTCAAAAAAATGAGTATTTGTTCGGCCAGATTGACATGCAGCTCAAGCTTGTCCCTGGCAATTCTGCTGGCACTGTTACTGCTTACTATGTGAGTTCTCCTGACTAGCTATTTTTGGTATTCGGCCTATTGTCTTACTTTAAGGTTATAGACATATAAATATATTATAAGTAGAATAACTCCAAAGTTTTAAATTTCGAAACTTTTACCTAAACTATTCACGTCCCACCTGCTGAGCCAGTACCAAATGAAGTTTATATCGTTACATATAACTAATGAGCTAATGAATACTCTTTTTTTGTTTGAATTTTGCAGTTATCATCAAAAGGGTCGACATGGGATGAGATAGACTTCGAGTTCTTGGGAAACTCGACCGGCGAACCTTACACTCTTCACACCAATGTCTTCAGCCAAGGCAATGGCAACAGAGAGCAACAGTTTCATCTCTGGTTCGACCCGACTGCCGATTTCCACACCTACTCTGTCCTCTGGAATCCCCAGCACATTGTGTAAGTACTAAACATTAAAACTTTTCAATATTACACTTTCTATGTGGTTTTCTTAAGAATTACTGAAAAGTTTATTGCTCTCTTTTTTCAGTTTCTCAGTGGATGGTACACCAATTAGGAAGTTCAAGAACTTGGAATCAAAGGGAGTTCCGTATCCGAAGAACCAGGCGATGAGAATATACTCGAGTCTGTGGAATGCAGATGACTGGGCCACAAGAGGTGGTTTGGTGAAGACAGATTGGAGCCTAGCACCATTCAGTGCCTCATACAGGAACTTCAAAGCAAATGCATGCGTTTGGTCCTCTGGAGCTTCTTCTTGTGGTTCGAATTCCGCCACTTCGAACTCATGGATGTCTCAGGAGTTGGATTCAGCTGGTGAAAAGAAGTTGAAATGGGTGCAGAAGAATTACATGATTTACAATTACTGCACAGATGCTAAGAGGTTTCCCCAAGGCTTTCCTCCTGAGTGCAAGATAGCTTGATGATTAATGACAAAAATATGAATGTATTTATACGTTTGTTGTATCTACTAGGTTATTTATATATTGTTATCAATATAATTCTTTTATTGCTTTTGCGTTATGTCCCACAAGGCTATTGAGTTTGTATTATGTAGTCAAAGATTAGTAAGCAAATACAAGAAAATAGACGTGCAAGAAAAATAAAGTACCAAACCTGATTTTGGATAGTAGTTGTAGGCATAGTTTTATGGTAATTTTACACCTAACTCTCCCATAAATAAGGTGAAGATCTTCAAATCCTCAACCCAAGTTCAATTTAAAAAAAGTATTCCGAATCTTTTTTTTTTTTTTCCTGATAAAAAAATGGATTTTGAATTATGGTCATTGATCAGGCTCACAATTAAAAAATATATATATATTTTTAAAAAAAAACTTAAGAATACAAAATCATATTTTGAATAGTGGTTGTTGATCAATTGATATAAATGATAGCCTAAGATATAGAGGGCTAGAACTACAAGAGAATTGACAAAAAAAAAAAACAAAAAACAAAACAAAAAAAAACTGAAGAAATCAATTATGAGTGTCAATTTTCTTAATTTGCTCATATAAAACCACAATTATGTCATGATAATACAACCGAGACGGACCCACTTTCACCTTCTCCCGTCTCTCGTTAGCTTGCGAAAACCTAGGGTTCAAATCAGTCCCGCTAGGCTCGTCGTCACCTTCTCTAAATTGGAATTGGAGTTCAATGGCACCGAGCTTGGTACTTGCGAGTGCTCGCTGGTGAAGACAGAGTACATGCCTGTTGGGAGAGAAACAACTGGTTGGAGCCGGCCGGATGGCTAATGACTAGGGTGGGGCGTTGTGAAGCGGTTCACCGGTGTCACATTTGCCATATTTAATTAATGAATCCACTAATTTATCCAAAACTCTAAAATCACAATCTCCATTTCAGTCTGAGCAAGTGTATAATTATTGATTTTCTCTTCTGATTTCATATTTTGTTTTACATATTTATCTGTTTATTCTTAATTTTTGTTTTGATAACTAAATCACAAATACATCTATTGACATTCAGTTGAAATTTATTTTTCCTGGTATTTAATTGAATTGCTAAATCCTATCCTTTCTAACGTTACAATACTAAACACAAGACAAGACTCTAATTTAAAGCTCCAACGTCATCTCTTATACAATATTATCCTATTATGCACACCAAATCGACCTTAAAACCTTTCTGAAGAGTATCCCAAAATATTCATCAATTCCTTTTCTTTTTAGTTCGTTTTGCTAGAGAAAAATATAAGTAAATTTTCTTCAATTTAAATTAGACTTTCGTGTTGGTGATGGTATTAATTTCTTCAGACTATAAATGGAACAGTTACAAATTCCATTTTTTCAACATGGAAATAGAGAAGAAAGTCCATAAACCGCCCAAGTATCATCATCACTTCACATTAAAAATATCATCAAAACCGAGTCAAAGCGTTTCATGCTAGGATTTTGCTATCTTAACAAAACAATAAATTAGTATTATTATCATCATTTCCATGACTTAAACGACAACAACTGGCTTCGGCTGAGAGCTCACTGAAACTTTTCTTTTCTGTTCTTCTCTTTCTTTTTTTTTTCTTTTTTTTTTTTGTTTTGGTTTTTTTTTTTTTTTAAGGGACTGAAACTTCCTTTTCTACTTCCTTAATATAATTGCCTTTATATGAACCACCAACTTTGCATGAGCCATGTGTAAATACCACTTCACTTCAAAAGCCATAACTCACAAATCTATAATGTTTACATTTTGCTAAGTATGATTTTACAAAGTTTATTGAGCTTATGGATTTTCTTGTTGTGTATGATATTTCAGTTGTCATCGAAAGGGTCGACGTGGGACGAGATAGACTTCGAGTTCTTGGGAAACTCGACCGGTGAACCTTACACTCTTCACACCAACGTCTTCAGCCAAGGCAAAGGCAACAGAGAGCAGCAATTCCATCTCTGGTTCGACCCGACTGCCGATTTCCACACCTACTCTATCCTCTGGAATCCTCAGCACATTGTGTAAGAGCCCAATCAACATACTCTCTACAATTTAGGATGCGTTTGGTGTTCGAGTTAAGTTTGAAATTGAATGGATTTTTTATGTTGATGTTTGTTCACTTTTCAAAAACTAGTTATAATTTTTATCGATTTCTTCATAAAAAGATAAAAAAACCAGCCGTTAAATACAGTTGAGTTCAAAATGAACTGAAACACCAAATATAGGCTTAGGGCTTGTTTGGCCATGAGTTTAGTTTAAACTAAACTGTACTTTTTTCATCATGTTTTTTGTCTTTTTCCCCAAAAAGTTATTTGTCTTTTCTGAAAATTCAAAAAAATTCAAAAAAATTTATTATTTAAACTTACAAATCTTAACTCAAACTTACACACTAAACACCCCCTTAGACTCATAATTTTGAATTTCTTGACGGATTTCGAATATATAACTAAAAAAAATGTACTAAAAAAACTTCTTCTTTTTTTTTTCCTATTTCAGTTTCTCTGTGGATGGTACACCAATCAGAAAGTTCAAGAACTTGGAATCAAAGGGAGTTCCATATCCGAAGAACCAGGCGATGAGAATATACTCGAGTCTGTGGAATGCAGATGATTGGACCACAAGAGGTGGATTGGTGAAGACAGATTGAAGCCAAGCACCTTTCATTGCCTCATACAGAAATTTCAAAGCAAATGCACGTGTTTGGTCCTCTGGAGCTTCTTCTTGTGGTTCGAGTTCTGCGAATTCGAATTCATGGCTGTCTCAAGAGTTGGATTCAGCTGATGAAGAAAAGATAAAGTCAGTCCAACAGAAGGACATGATTTACAATTACTGTACAGATGCTAAGAGGTTCCCCCAAGATTTCCTCCAGAATGCAGCATGGCTTAAATATGGCAGACAGAACAACTATATACGTGTTAATATGATTTATGTACCTATTTTATTCGATAATTTAATTTGTTTATTTTTTTTATATGTCTCCCTAAACCGTCAAAGATATTCCTTGAGGGAAAAAAAAAAAAAAAAACAAATAAAAGATCACATGAAATACCAAACTTGAAATTTATAATTTAAAAGAAAACGCCTTTCCAGAAATTGGAAAAGATAAATAAATAAATAAATAAATAAACTTTTTTAAAAATTAAAATATTTGGTCAATTCATGCTAACTCAAAACAGCCAATGGAGTAAGCTTACAGCAATTACTTGGTTAGAATTTCAAGTATATAGGATGTTTTCGATTGGTTCATAGTGACAATCGAAGATGGTAAGATTGAGATCAAATAAATGGGAAAATTGATAAGAAATAAAGAAATAAAAATAGGTGTATGGGATAGATAATGATCTATCTTGATTCTATATATTTTTTTATACTTTTGACTTAAGACTTAAGGGCGACAAAGAAAGAACGGGTTATATATCTCTAGTGCTTTAATTTACGACTAAATTTTGTTGGCATACGTGACATCATTATATGTAAAATTGTAATTAAATAAGGTAATTGTAATTAAATCGTAATGGAAATGGATAGAGTAAAAGTTTAAAATTTTCCTAATTTCCCTGTAAACTACATCATATGTGCTCGACTCTTAGAGCTTTGTGGTAGGAGGAAAAAGAGAGAGAAAGAAGAATGATATTAACAGGGAATAGTAAGAGAATTTCGGGATTTATATTTATTCGATGAAAAACAAAGTAATGGATTGCATAAATGATTCAAAATCTTTCAAAATAACTTTAATTTTAATCTTGTTTAATAAGAAAATACTAAAAAAGTGCATTCATACTAAACCCAATAAAAAAGAGAGTGAAGAAAATAACATTTTTTTCAATAAATAATTGTAGTAAAAGCAAAGTTTAAAATAATTAAGGTAAATATTGGTAAATTATTTATAGACAATTATTTATCGTAAATATGTTATCTACTTGGTAAATTTGCTATCTATCTAGTAAATTTGTTATTTACTTCAAATATTTTAAAAACATTGCTATTTATTTAAATTGTATTCATTAAAATGCTATTTACTATAATTTTCTTGAATACAAGGAGAAGTCTTTTCTTTAATTTTCATTTGTTCTCATCACCTAGGTAATGTACATTTTTTTAATTACTATAGTTAACAATTACTTTGATAACTTGTTGGGATAGCATAACAGTTACTTTGATAACTAGTGGGGATAGCATATTGATGAATGAGAGAAATTTATTAAAATGACAACCTTCGAAAGTGAAATTAGGAAAATAAACTTCTTTCAATTAGATTCTGTATACTTTGTTAGTGTAAAAATAGATCGTTCTGAAGTTTTTTTTTTTTTAAGGAAAAAAGAAAACACGTCATTTTATAAATAAATAAAAAAAATGTTTAAGTCGTTTTGCACTTCAAAATGAAAATCCCATTTAGTGGGATAGTACTCTTTTGCCCAAGTTAAGTAAAGCAAGATAATCGAACAAATTAGCGTTTAAATACAAACTATTGATTAGATTTTTTTTTTTTTTTTTATTCTAATAGACAACGGATGGGAAACAAAATTAACATATCCCAAGTAAATTGGCATTCATTCATTAGATATCTCATTACTAAAGATTAGATTTACCAAAATCTGAAAATAATTGAGATAAACTCTAACCAAAAAATAGAAGAATTAAGTATTTGAGAGTTGAGACCCCACACTAATTACCAAATAAAAAAATAATTTCACCAAACAAAAAAAGACAAGTGCAACACTAGCTTCAAATTGGCATTCATTCATTAGATATCTCATTACTAAAGATTAGATTTACCAAAATCTGAAAATAACTGAGATAAACTCTAACCAAAAAAATAGAAGAATTAAGTATTTGAGATATAAGTCTCGAAAATATGAAATTGCAAAATATGTAATTATTGGTCTTTTTTTTTTTTTTTTTTTTTACATCAAGGCTTTGTTTAGTATTCAAATTTAACTTCAACTAAATTTTACTTTTTCATCTCAATTTTTATATTTTTCTAAAATATCAATAAAATTTATAACTAATTTTTAAAAAGTCAATAAATTTCAATTTAAAAATTTTATCTTCAATTAACAAATGAAACCTAAGCTAAAATTCTCACTATGGCGGTGATGGCTTGTATGAGAGTTGAGACCCCACACTAATTACCAAATAAAAAAATAATTTCACCAAACAAAAAAGACAAGTGCAACACTAGCTTCAAATATGGAAACAGAGAAGAAAGTACTTCTACTAAAAAAAAAAAAATTAAAAAAAAAATTCCACCAACCGCCCAATTTCGTCACGTCATTAAAATAATAAAAAAACCGCGTCTTCGCGTCCGATGATCTGGTTATGCCTAGATTGTGCGATGTTGACTCTCGACACTGAGCTGCCCACAGCTAAGACCTGGCAATGAACCTTCCTTGGCTACTACTTCTTCACTTTTTCTTACCTTCTCAACTTGAGCCATGTTTATATATATATATATATATATATATATATGATACCTATATGTATATAAATAGCACACTTCAATAGCCATAACTCATCACTCAATACCTCGCTCACATTTCTCTTCTTTTCTTATAACACTCCTCTGCAAATTCTGATCAAAACTCAAATATCCATGGCTTCTTTTCTCTCTTCTAGGATTTCGATTTTGCCGATGTTTTCTGTCCTTGTTTGCTCTCTAATCGCTCTCTCTGCTGCAAATTTGAACCAAGATTTCCAGATCACTTGGGGCGATGGCCGAGCTAAGATACTCAACAATGGCGAGTTGCTGACTCTTTCTCTGGACAAAGCCTCTGGCTCTGGATTTCAGTCCAATAATGAGTATTTGTTCGGCCAAATCGATATGCAGCTCAAGCTTGTCCCCGGAAACTCTGCTGGCACCGTCACTGCCTATTATGTAAGCTCTCTTGACTTGAAATAATTAGTTCTCCGCTATATATATGTACAAGCATAAGTTCATTGAGCTAATGAGTTTTTGTTTGCCATGTTTGAAAATCTCAGTTATCATCAAAAGGGTCGACATGGGACGAGATAGACTTCGAGTTCTTGGGAAATTCGACCGGTGAACCTTACACTCTTCACACCAACGTCTTCAGCCAAGGCAAAGGCAACAGAGAGCAGCAATTCCATCTCTGGTTCGATCCGACTGCCGATTTCCACACCTACTCTATCCTCTGGAATCCCCTACACATTGTGTAAGTACTAAATATTAAAACTTCTCGTTATTGCATTTTTTTTGTGGATTTCCTGATGGGTTTTCTTTAGAATTACTGAAAAGTTCATTGCTCTGTTTTTTCAGTTTCTCTGTGGATGGTACACCAATTAGGAAGTTCAAGAACTTGGAATCAAAAGGAGTTCCATATCCGAAGAACCAGGCGATGAGAATATACTCGAGTCTGTGGAATGCAGATGACTGGGCCACAAGAGGTGGTTTGGTGAAGACAGATTGGAGCCAAGCACCATTCACTGCCTCATACAGAAATTTCAAAGCAAATGCATGCGTTTGGTCGTCTGGCGCTTCGTCTTGTGGTTCGAATTCTGTCAATTCGAATTCATGGATGTCTCAGGAGTTGGATTCAGCAGGAGAAGAGAAGCTGAAATGGGTGCAGAAGAACTATATGATCTACAATTACTGCACTGATTCTAAGAGGTTTCCCCAAGGCTATCCTCCAGAATGCAGCACGGCTTAAAAGATGACAATCTTTTTTTTTTTTTCTTTTTTTTTTTTGTCCGTGTATGTCCTGCCCACTAAAATATTTTTTATTCATTGTAATTTAATTCTTTTATTCATTTAATATATGTCCAAGAAATCCTTGGAATTCTTTTTACGTATGTCCGTCCCAATCATTTTTTATCCAACGTTATAGTAGCATTCTAAAGACAAGGAACACAGATTCAGCAAGAGAGAGAGAGAGAGAGAGCAATACACAAGATTTCAAAAACAGGGTGTTTAGAAAATAGTCTATCTTTTACAACGAAAGTTTAAGCCTCCGTTTGGTGAAGCAGTTTTTGAGTTAAGATTTTTAAGTTGAGTCGAAGATAAGTTAAGTTGAGAGTTAGAGTTAAGTATTTGGTAAAAAGTTTGAGTTGAAAAGTTTAACTTGAGTTGAGTGTTTGGATGTAAAAAGTTTAACTTGAGTTGAGTGTTTGAATGTAAAAATTTTGAATTAAAAAGTTTAACTTGAAAAGATAAGTGTGTGTTTGGAACTCATATTCCAACTCAAAATTTTCATCTCAGTTTTTGTATTTTTCTGAAAAGTTAAAAAAAAAATTCTAACTAGTTTTTGAAAAGTTAACTAACTCCAACTTAAAAATTTCATTTACAGCTAACTTACCAAACGGAGGCTAACATGTCATTGTGGGTTGTGAATGGAAAAATGGAAATAACAAATAAGCTAAAATAAAAACACACGTCAACAACATACATCAAATTTTACGATATTTCTTACATAGTCATAAAATACAACAACAAGAATTACGTAGTTGCTAACTAAAAGTGTTAATAAAAAAAACATGAAATTCTCCCCATAATCTGGTTTAAATAGATAAAATTGGACTTGATTTCAAGTGGATTATACCATAGGTTTCGTTGATATCTGTCCAACATATCATCGGCCAACATATCTTTCAGCTGATTCATTGCACTCCTCGTCGATGCATCTTGCTGCCTTCCTGTACTTGGGCATGTTTCATCGACCCCGTCGGCTAACATGTAATCCGCATTAATATCGACATGTCCACCCACAAGCACACCATCTGCCACATACTCTTCAAGAATAGGATTCCCAACCTGTAACATTGAAGATACTCTAATTTCATTATTTTGCTGACATTAGTAAACTAACCGAATTACAGGCTTGAAGGCCAATTATCCCATAATTATATGAACAAACTTTTTTTTGTTTTGGGGTTGTTTTCTGATAAATGTTCTGTGTTCTTCTTTGAAACAAGGATATCCAATCCAAAATGCAAAAGATGCCTTTATTTATATATATATATATATATATATATATTTTTTTTTTTTTTTTTTTTTTAATTTGGTGATTCAAGAATGGTATCGAAGTTTCCCCAGCTGAACAAAAGCCACCGACTAATCCAACCTTGTAACGTTAAAGAAGCTTCTGGACCTGACTCCACACTACCAAACACCCCATCACCTCTTATAGTCCTCTCTGTCTCCTCTGCCTTGCCTTTTTCTTCGTCTTATAAACAAAACCCAAACCCAAAATCTTTAACTCCACACACACACACGCACACCATTTCGACTCCGTTCCTCTCAACACATTCTTTTTTTTTTTTTTTGGTTCAGACATTTTCACAAACACCTGCAAGGCGATGGCCGAAGACGGTGCGGTCACGGTCTACAACAGCAGCGCCATAACAGACACCAAGAAGAACCCATTCTCGATCAAGGTCGGAATGGCCCAAATGCTGCGCGGTGGCGCCATTCTCGAGGTCACCGCTGTCGAGCAAGCCAAGCTCGTCGAGGACGCCGGAGCTTGCGCGATCGTCATCTCGGAGCCGGAAAGTTGCTGCCGCGTTAGTGGCATTTCGCGAATGCCCGACCCCTCCCTCATCAAGGAGATCAAGCGGTCCGTCTCCATCCCCGTCATGGCGAGATCCAGAGTCGGTCACTTGGTCGAAGCGCAGATTCTTGAAGCCATTAACGTCGATTACATCGACGAGAGCGAGGCTCTGGCCTTGGCCGATGAGGAGAATTTCATCAACAAGCACAATTTCAGAGCTCAATTCGTCTGTGGGTGTCGCAATCTCAGCGAGGCCCTGAGGAGGGTTAGGGAAGGCGCGGCAATGGGCGAGGAGGGAGGGAGAAGTCGGGCGGTGGGTGCACAATGCTCATTCAATGTGAGACATTAAGCATGGCTTGGGCGCACAATAAACTGATTTTGGTTTATTGTGCAACGGTCCAACTCATAGTTGGGACCAAATTTAGGCACCAAATGGGTTGAGTTTAGTTTGAACTCAAAAAATTGAGTTTGACGGAACCAATTTGTAATTGGGGTTAAGTTTACTTGTGTTGTGAAGTCATTCAAAGTATTAGGCTCCGTTTGGTGAAACGGTTTGAGTTAAAATTATTAATTTTGATTTGGTTGACTTTTTAAAAACTAGTTATAATTTTTGTTAACTTTTCAAAAAAAAAAAAACAAAAACTGAGATGAAAAATTTGAGTTTAAGATGTTTCACCAAACAAAGCATTAGTGTTTGCATTTTATTGATTTGAAATACAAATATCCTTTTAATATATATATATATATATATATATATATATATATTAAAAGTCTTAGTGCAAGGCATTAAATCATATGCTGCAACTTGCAACAAAACGACCTATGTTTATCGTAGGTTGATGATTGTTGAAAAAGAAATAGCAAAGAAAAAATTGTAAATTCAGATATTATTATTTTGGGGCGTTAAATTGTAGTCAAATATAGGCTTTGGCTACAGTTGCCTCAACTACTAGAAGTCTCAACTCCATTGATTCTCAGGAAAAATAAATGCAATTATCTTAATACTGAGGTTTGACCCTGTAAAAGAAAACATGGTATATATAATTGACCTTGTATTATTAACAATTATTTGAATTAGGGTTTACTTTACTATAATACAAAATTAGCATATACAGCAATAGATTAATGACAAATTCTTAGCGTTAGACTTGGATTTGACTCATATTTTCTTCTATTCCGATCCGCCTCATGTCCTAAAAAATATCATGATGTTTTGACTAAAAACGTCTTTTCAATTAAAATATTATATCATATTAATTAATTAAAATAATTTGTTAGTTAAACCCGTATAATTGTATTCTTATAGGAACACGGAAAAGACACAAATAAAGAGACTTATGAGCTAAATCGGTGACATGCAATCAAGGAAAAAAATAACATTTAGCTTGATGGCATGTGAGAGAGCAACAATATGTATAAGTAATGCTATTTCAGATCCTACACTCATTTTTGTTGTCATTATTAAGCTTTAGAGCCCGTAAAAGTAAAATTTCAATTTTTAAATAATTTAGAAGCGATAATATAGTGATTATGATGTTAAAAAATTAATACATCAATCAATAATAATTCAATATCAAAATTTGACGTTGTAATTGTTAAATTTTGCAAAATTTAGAAGCATATAAATTTGATATAAATTTGTGGGTGCAGAAGAACTACATGATCTACTGCACAGATTCAAAGAGGTTTCCGCAAGGCATTCCTCCAGAATGCCAGATAGCTTAAACGTGACAATTTTTTTTTATTTTTTGACCGTGTATGTCCTGGCCTCTAAATTTATTTATTTATTTATTGTAATACGATTCTTTTATTCTTTTAATATATGTCCAAGAACTCCATGTAATTCTGTTTACGTATGTCCCTAGCAATTTTTTATCCAACTCAAAAGTACACATTCAAAAGAAAGGAACACAAAAGGTTAAGATTTGTGTCTAAGAAATTGTAGTCTATCTTGTCTTTATTATTGAGGACAGACTGTTCCCAGTAAGTAGGATCCCCACACATTTCTTTGTCGTACATATAGTACATATAGACCTACTGATACATTTGCAAAAGCTGTCAAATTCCAACATCGCTCAAGCTACATTTATCAAAACGCGAAACCAATGGACATTAAAAAAAAAATTATTGTCATATATACCAACTGGATTATAAAGTCATCCACGTTTTCCAATTTAAACATTAAAAATTTTAATTTGTCTTATGTAACTTTTAATTTGTCTACTTAACTTGAATTTCGATTAAAAACATATAGAAAAATAGAAAAATTAGTCTGATTAAATTCATTCCGGTTTAAAATGTAATTTTTAAATTAAAATTAATTAATCTTTTAAAAATTAATTATAATTTTTATTAATTTTTCAGAAAAAAAAATAAAAAGTTAAATGAAAAACTTTGATTTAGATATGAGAATATTACTTTTTTTCTACGGTGTTATTTCCCATTTGATAGACACACATATATATACATATTTTTTTTTTCCTACAGAAAAAAAAAAAGAAAAAAAAAGAGGACATACATATATATATATATATATATATATACATACATACTTGTCTTGTAATGCCTCAAGTTGGTTGGAGATTATAATTGCATTCTTTTGGAGGTTAGGCTGGTGCTCAGCATGCTGACGGAAACATATATACAGAGTCAGCCGCCACCACCACCACCAGCTTTAGACGGTGCAAAAAGTGCGTATTTTTAACAACTCTATAATATATATGCATATATATAAATTATAATTTATGGGGTTGGTAATTAGCTTAACTTTCTTCGTAATTTGCAGCTATGTTTTACACTTTCTTGCAAGCCAAATATTAAAAGTCTCAGTGGAAGGCATTAGATTATACGATGCAACTTGCAACAAAACGACCTGTGTTTATAGTAGGTTGATAATTGTTGAGAAAGAAAATAGCAAAAGAAAACATTGTAAATTCAGATATTATTATTTTCGTGTAGATTACGATCAATTTTAGGATTTGACTTCGGTTGCCTCAAATGCCCTACTTCTCAACTCCATTGACTGTAAAGAAAAAAGGGCAAAAAAATAAAAAGCAAATTTCATCATACTGCGGTTTTACCCTGTAAAAGTAAACTTGGTAATTATAATTGAACTTGTATTTTTAACAGCTATTTGCATTAGGGTTCACTTTACTATGATATAAAATTAGACTATATAGAAAGAGGTTAATGACAAATTCTTAGCGCATTATTACTCTTGAATTTGACTCATATTTTCTTTTATTACGATCCCCTTATATCATTCTAAAAATATCATGATATTTCTAGTGAAAATATCTTTTCAATTAAAATATTATGTCATATTAATCTATAAAAGGATTGCTAGTTTACTTTTTTTCCCGAACTAAAAGGATTGTTAGTTAAATACGTATAATGATATCATTGTAGGAACATAGAAAAGACATGAATAAATAGACATGCTAGTCAAATCCGTGACACGTAAAAGTAAACTTTTAGTGTTTAAGTAGTTTAAAATTAATAATATGACAGTTATGATGTTAAAAAACTAATACTTCAACCAAAAGTAATAAATGTCAAAACTTGACAATTGGTCTTGTTAACTTTAACACAAAAAATAGTATTCTTTTGGAGAGTAGTTTTTCTACTTAAATACCAAAATTTAGAAGCATAGAATTGAGATTTCATTAGAGAGATACTCCAAGAAAAAAAATGAAAAACCTTTATGTTTAATTATTAATATTGTTCTTTTTTCTTGATTCATTTCAAACAGGCAAAACCCAATTTAAAGCATGTGTTAGTGTACAATTGTTTTTTTATTTATTTTTTTAAATGTTAAAAAATGGAATCATTGGTGCAGAGTACAACTCCAAGAGTACGTTTATAAAAATTTAAAAACAAATATAAGGTATGAAATTGCCAACTACCTCTTTGTTTTAGCCTCCGTTTGGTAAGTTAATTAGAGATAAAATTTTTAAATTAGAATTGATTGATTTTTTTAAAAATTAGTTATAATTTTTATTAACTTTTCAAAAAAATACAAAAATTATGATAAAAATTTTGAATTTGAGATAAAACAACAAATGTAGCATTAGAATAATAAATTTATGTTCTAACAATGGTTGTAGGCTACTAACACCGTGTAACATTGTTATTAGCTGCCAACATCAGTCTAACACTCAGCACTGACTGATTGATTGAGCTATTATTTTTACTAATTTATTTATCTATCTTTAATTAATTAATTAATTATTGTTATTATTATCATTAAAATCGATCTTGTCCATAGTGTTGATTATAATTAAAATATTTCAAAAAAGAACAATTAAAATTTGAAAAACAGAGAGACATAGTTGTAAATTACCAGAATAAAACTAAAAAAGTTAGGAAACAGATACATTACAGCTCACTTCCTCAAAATATCAGACTCCTAATGACTGTGGTAGTCCTTCTTGAAAGTTTGAAAAAAAATTTTGGAGCATGCGAGGGAGAGGGATATTTAGATCTGTGGGAGATAAGGGTGTTGATGTCGATTTCTGTTCCGACCATAAAGTACCACTGCCGACCACCTTCCTCGATCTTCCCACCTCCTCGGATGCGTCTTCACCTTCTCGGATGATCGGCTGGCCGGAATACTAGACGGCGACATCCTGCAGCTCCGCGAGAGCAGGCGGTGTACGCGGACTGTGTCGTTCTCGGACTACCCATCGGATCGGTCGTTCCCAGGTTGGCACAGGTCATCCGGGCCCACAGCCGACACCGATCTTGCCCTGGCACCCATCAGCTACAGGCACCGCCCACCTACTCCTGCAGAACATCACTTCGCCACCCGCCGCCACCTACTCTGACAAAACCTGCCCCTGCAGGCGCCGGCGACAGTCACCTTTCTGTCCCCTACTTGGAGTCAGACCCCACGTGACGCATGCCCATTGGGCCAGTAGCCCCTGCAGGCCTAAAACCCTAGCCCCCTGCCGGGCGCCCTAGGTAGCCGACCAGACCGGGTCGCCCCGAGCACCCGAGTCCGGGGAGGACGCCTATAAATAGAGGAAAAATACACGAATTCAGGTATGGTCATTTTTGCCTTGCAAAATCTCTGCCTCTCCCTACGCTCATCAGTTTCTTCACTGACTTAAGCATCGGAGTGCCCACGGCAGACACCACACCGGTGTCCCCATCATTCCTAGGTGCTTCCGTTTTGCAGGTGATCGACGGTGGAGCAACTGGCCTGAACTGACCGGACGACCTTGTTACTTTGGGTGTTGTTGCCGAAGACGTTTTCGGCATCAACATTTTGGCGCTAGAAAGAGGGCCTCGCGCCTTTCCAGCAATCTTTCCATCACCCGCGCTCCCCGAGCGCCCGTCCACCCAAGCCATGGCTGATCAAGACAACCAAGATTTCCAGAACGCAGACAACCCGGAGCCTTCCGGCTCGAGGGACACCCAGAGGACCCAGCGCACGAGAAGAGCCCGGGCACAGCGAAGGCCCACCCAGACGGAGATCCTCACCGAGAACGTCCGAGACCTGACAGAGCTCGTCAGGTCGCTGGTGGAAGGACGCAGAGAAGCCAATGTTGTCCAGTTCCCCGAGGAGCCGCCCGAGGTGGCCGAGTCTACACCAAGCAGGCCTCCAGGGTCAGGAAGCCGACGACGCGATGCCTCGCCATCGGGCGACAGGAGGAGCAACCGGTCGCACCGAGAGAGCCTGGGGCGGCAGCCCCAAGAGGGTGCGGAGCCGAGCAGAGTGCGGTCCAGAAGCCGTCATACGCAGGCCACCCGAACAGGAGCGCCCGAGCAACCGGCAGCGGCCGACGGTAACCCGGACAACCGCGGGAGGGAAACCGTGAACATCCGGGGGAGCACCACATCCGTCTTTAACCGCCTCGGCAGGCCGGCAGCCCACCGCCGCCTAGGCCGAGAGCGCTCTGTCGACAAGCCAGCCATGACCGAGGACTACAATCAAACCAGGTTGGACCAGCTCCAGCGACAGCTCGACCAGCTCGTGGGCCAGCAATATGGCATGGACCAGTTCGGGGCGGTGAACCCGCCATTCTCTCCAGCTATCATGGCGGCCCCGTACCCGGCTAGGTTCAAGATGCCGTCTGTAGCCTCCTACGACGGCTCAACCGACGCGGACGAGCACATCGAGAATTACCAGGCTCACATGCTGATCCAAAATGCCAATGAGGCTGCCCTGTGCAAGTCATTTTGCCTGACCCTGTCTGGACCGGCACGCCAGTGGTACCGGAGGCTGGCCCCCGGGTCGATCGGCTACTTCAAGCAGCTCGCCGACGCCCTTGCAGCGGCCTTCCTGAGCTCGAAAACTAGGAAGCTGGGGGCATTCCACCTTTTCAGCATCAAGCAGGGCGAGACGGAGCCCCTGAAGACGTACCTCGAGCGCTTCGACAAAGCGGTCGTGCAGGCTGAGAGACCTGCACCGACGACACGTTGATGGGGGCGTTCCGAGAAGGAATCAAGGATGCACGGCTTGTCTGGACGCTCGCCTACGATAGGCCGCCCACCTTTGCACAACTAAGGGGGATCGCATGGAGGCACGCCGAGGCCGACGAGTACGTCCGAGAACGTGGACTCGTGTCCAGAGAACAACCCCGGCTTCCCGGAAGGAAGCCGGAGAAAAACCAACCCGACCAGAGCCGACAAGACAGGGGAAAGGCTGTGGTCGTTGACAATTGAGCTACGCCCAACCCCAGTCAGAGAACGCCGGCGGGGAGGTTCCAACAATATACCCCGCTGGTGACGACTATCGAGCACGTCCTCCACCAGGTAAGCGGTCGGGGGCTGCTTCGGGATCCTCCACCACTCCGGCTAGACCGTTCGCGGAGGAACCAGAACAAGTATTGCAACTTCCACAAGGACGTAGGCCACGACACCAAGGATTGCATACAGCTCCGGGACCAGATCGAGCTGCTGATCCGCGATGGCCACTTGCGGGAATTCGTCGAGAGAGTCATCACCCAGGCCGGGCCGAGTAGAGCCGCGCAGGCTCCCCGACAGAATCCGAGACCCGCTGGTCGGACGGACGAGCCGGAGCAGGAACACATCGTCCACACCATCTTCGGTGGGACTGCAACCGGCGACACCGCCAGCAGCCGAAGGAGTTATGCTCGGGAGGCTCGCCGGTACGCCCGGGGGGAGTACATCAACATGGCTGAGCATATCTCCAAAATATGCCATCAAGACAGCGCATCGATCACCTTCACGGATGACGAGGCCGATCAGCTACTCCACCCGCACAACGACGCGCTAGTCGACGAGATCCGAGTAGCCGACAATGTCATCCGCCGCGTCCTGATCGATAATGGCAGCTCCGCCGACATAATGTTCATGGACGCTTTTGCGAGGCTCAAGATAGAGGGCGCCGTGCTCACACCCGCCCAAACTCCCCTCTATGGGTTCTCCGGAGAGTGTGTCCGTGCTGCCGGGACGGTCAGCCTCCCAGTCACAATCAGGGATGGCTTGGAGAGGGTGACTCGCATGGTGGAGTTCATCGTAGTAGACCGACCATCCGTCTACAACGTCATCCTGGGAAGGCCGACCCTCAATGCAATAAAGGCGGTAGTCTCCACCTACCACCTGGCGATGAAGTTCCCAACCAGCGGTGGGGTCGGCGTGTTCCAGGGAAACCAGGAGGGCGCGAGGAAATGCTACATGGAAGCGGTCAACAAAGTGTGCCGAAAGGCACCCGCCCCGATAATCGTGGCAGCCGTCTTCACGGTAGACGAGGTCGAGACCCCCAGTGGAGAGATAACCCGCCTAAGCGACTTGGACCGAGGATTCCCGAGGAGGAGATCCGAGCACACCCGGTCGAGGACCTGGTCCCTTACCAGTTGGACCCCGAACATTCAGAGAGGACCGTAATGCTCGGCTCGAGACTCGGTCCGGAGACCCGGGCGGCACTTGAGGGATTCCTTCAGGAGCACAGGGATGTATTCGCCTGGTCGCACGAGGATATGCCCGGAATTGACTCGGCGGTAATGTGCCATCACCTGAGTGTCAACCCGAGGCATAGGCCCGTGATCCAGAAGAGGAGAGCCTTCAACCCTGAGAGGTACGCGGCCATCAACGAGGAGGTGAAGAAATTGCTCTCGGCAGGCTTCATCCGAGAGGTCAGCTACCCGGAGTGGCTGGCCAACGTCGTCCTGGTCAAGAAGACCACCGGGAAATGGAGAGTCTGCATAGACTACACGGACCTCAACAAGGCATGCCCGAAAGACTGCTTCCCGCTTCCTCGGATCGACCAGCTGGTCGACGCGACGGCCGGCCACGAGCTGCTTAGCTTCATGGACGCGTACTCGGGATACAATCAGATCCCTCTGAGCAGATCCGACCAGGTGAAGACGGCGTTCACCACCGACCAGGGTCTGTACTGCTACCAAGTCATGCCGTTCGGTCTCAAGAACGCCGGGGCGACGTACCAGCGGCTGATGAACAAGATGTTCGCCCCGCTCATTGGGACGACGTTGGAAGTGTACGTCGACGACATGCTGGTGAAGAGCCGCCGAGCAGGCGACCACATCCAAGACCTCCGGGACTGCTTCAACATCTTGCGGCAGTACCGGATGAAGCTCAATCCAGCCAAGTACGCCTTCGGGGTTGAGTCGGGGAAATTCCTCGGGTTCATGGTGAACCACCGGGGAATCGAGATCAACCCCGCCAAGGCCCAGGCCGTCGTCGACCTGCTGCCGTCGAGGACGACGAAGGAGGTTCAGAGGCTCACCGGGATGATCGCTGCCCTCTCCCGGTTCGTGTCCCGGTCCACCGACAAGTGCTTCCCATTCTTCCAAGCGCTCAAGGGCCAAGGCAAGATCAGCTGGAACGACAAGTGTGGGGAAGCCTTCGAAGGCCTGAAAGAGTGTTTGGCTAGCCCACCGCTGCTGTCAAAACCTGTCCCCGGGGAGGCGCTACTCGTCTACCTCGCAGTGTCCGAGAAGGCAGTTAGCTCGGTCTTGATCCGAGAAGAAGACAGGGTGCAGCTCCCCGTCTACTACAGCAGCAAGGCCTTCCAAGGCGCAGAGGGGAGGTACACCCCTCTAGAAAAGTTGGCCTTGGCGTTGGTCTCTTCGGCCCGCAAGCTGAGGCCGTACTTCCAAGGTCACCCGATCCGTGTCCCGACCAGCTACCCACTCCGCCAGGTGCTCCAGAATCCCGAGCTGTCGTGGCGGATCTCGAGGTGGGCAATCGAGCTTGGAGAGTTCGACATCAAATATATTCCACGCACCGCGGTCAAGGCGCAAGCGCTAGCCGATTTCGTGGCCGAGTTCACGGGCGCTCCCGAGCCTGCTCCGGAGTCCTCGGAGAAGGAGTTGGCAGCGCCCAGTGAAGACGGCCCGACGGCTCCGAACATAAACGTCTCAAGGTGGAAATTGTTCGTTAACGGGTCCTCAAATTCGGGGGGCTCCGGCGCGGGGCTCGTCCTCGTAAGCCCCGACCAGTACAAGACCAGCCAGGCACTCCGCTTCAACTTTAAGGCGTCCAATAACGAAGCGGAATACGAGGCTGTGATCGCCGGACTCAGCCTTGCCCAAGAACTTGGTGTGCAAGACATCGAAGTGTTCAGCGACTCGATGCTCATTGTAAACCAGGTGACTGGGGAGTTCCAAGCGAAGGAAGCAAGAATGGCGAAGTACCTGGACAGGGTGAAAATCCTACTCGACCAGTTCAAGACTCAGGTGGTCAACCGGATACCTCGTTCGGAGAACATCGAGGCAGATGCCCTCGCTCGGCTCGCCTCGGGGAATGACCTCGATGGTCTGGTTTCGTTCCCCATTGAACGGCTAGACCAGCCGAGTATCGAGCGAGAAGAGCAGGTCCTCTGTTCCGAGAACACCACCACCTGGATGGATCCGATCATCAGGTATCTCGCCGAGTCCCAGCTTCCCGAGGACCGCGAACAGGCTCGGCGAATCAAGAACACCTCAGCCAGGTACACGCTCATCGACGGGAAGTTGTACCGCTGAGGATACTCTTCCCCCTACCAGCGCTGCGTCGGCCCTGCTGAAGCCGAGTACATTATGAAGGAAATACACAGCGGGGTCTGCGGGAACCATTCAGGGGGGAGAGCCATGTCGTTTAAATGCCTTCGGCAGGGATACTACTGGCCGACCATGGGCAAAGATGCGATGGATTTCGCCCAAAAATGCCTTAAGTGCCAGCAGTTCGCCAGGGCCATCAAGTCACATCCCGAGAAGCTGACCTCGGTGGTGTGCTCTTGGCCGTTCGCCAAGTGGGCTCTCGACCTGATCGGACCGCTCCCCATGGCCCGGTCACAGCTTCGCTATTGCATCGTAGCAATAGACTACCTCACGAAGTGGGTCGAGGTCGAACCATTGGCCCAGCAGACGGAGGCAAAGTGCACTAGTTTTCTGTGGAAGAACATAATTTGTCGATTCGGGCTCCCCCACACCGTGGTAACAGACAACAGGAAGCAGTTCGACAATCCCAAGTTCATCGCGCTCTGTGAACAGTTCGGGATCAAGAAGGTGTTCTCTTCTCCCAGGCACCCCCAGAGCAATGGGCAAGTGGAGGCCGCCAACAAGACTATCAAGGAGAACTTGAAAAAGAACCTTGAGAGGCACAAGGGGGCTTGGATCGACGAACTTCCCCGAGTACTATGGGCTTACCGAACGACCAAGCGTACTGCGACCGGGGAAACCCCATTTGCAATGGCATTCGGAGTAGAGGCTGTCATTCCTGTCGAAGTCGGTTTGCCGAGCCTCCGAGTAGAGAACTACGATGAGGAGGATAACGCCGAACAGATGCTTCCCGAGCTTGACTTGGTCGAAGAACGACGTGAGCAGGCCCTAATCCGAACAGCTGCCCGGAACCAAGTGGTGGCCAGATATTACGACAAGAGGTTCCGACCCAGGGTATTCCGAGTGGGGGGACTTTGTTCTAAAAAAGGTCTTAGTCCAGGAACCCGGTCTCGGCTCGTTTGGCCCAAAATGGGACGGCCCGTACACGGTCACCGAGATCGTCCGTCCGGGAACATATCGTTTGGCCGACCAGGATGGCAGGGAGCTCGGACACCCTTGGAATGCCGACCACTTGAAGCGTTTTTATCAGTAAATTTTTTGTAAGAAAGGCCTCGGCCGATATATATGATAGAATTTATTCAAAAAAAAAATGTGTTTTAAGTCATTAGTCATTCTGTAGTTTGCTGTTAATATTATTCATCTCCTATGGTTCTCGGACCAAGGAGACAGGTCCTATGACCAGGCACCGGCCAGAATTGGACGTGCTCGACCAGGACCCAATATCGTTAATATTATTCATCTCCTATGGTTCTCGAACCAAGGAGACAGGTCCTATGACCGGGCACCGACCAGAATTGGACGTGCCCGACCAGGACCCAATATCTTTAACATTATCCATCTCCTATGGTTCTCAGACCAAGGAGGCAGGTCCTATGACCGGCCACCGACCAGAATTGGACGTGCCCGACCAGGACCCCAGTTGCGTTGTAAAAAAAAAAAAAGAGAAAACACCGATGTGGTTTGACTCGGGTTAACTCTAAGTTCACCCAGTCGAACCAGGGGGGAGGAGAGGTACTCGGATGGAAATAAGAGCCGAGTACCTGACCAAAACCACACTTAAAAATAATCAAACAGTTCGTAAAAAATAAATATACACAAGAATAGATAGGAGGAGAGAACTGTGTTCATTAAAATAATAATAAAATAGTTACATTAAGGAGGAGGGTACAAGTTGGGCACCTTCGAACCCAAAAAAAAAAAAAAAAAAAAAAAAAGAGAGAGACCTATCAAAACAGGGGCCGGCTTTAATCTAGCTGATCCGGGAAGATGTCGGCCATTGAAATGTCAAGGCCTGGAGAGGTCGGCTGGTCAGGCGGCGGCTGCTCTGGTGCGACAGCCTGCTCGGGAACCTCGGGCTGCCCCGGTTCGTCGACGACGACCACATCCTCGGGCACTGGGGTAGGGCCGGTCACTTCCCCCTCCTCCAGGGGCTCCTCGGCCGCTGTCTCCTCCGACCAGGAAGGGACAAAGGACCAATCCACCCCGACTAGCGAGGGGTTCCTGTCGATGAAGCAGGCCTTCATGTCCCGCATCCCGTCCTGGTACTCGGAGGCGAGGCGGGCTTTGAACTCCTCGGATTCGAGGTACTCGGCCAGCGCCTCTGCGCGAGCATCTTCGCGTGCAGCCGGGGAGGGCGACGTAGATGTACCGCTGATGCTCTGCTCGGGCAGCAGCAAGGTCCTCCTGGGCTGTCTTCAGCGCCCTCTCCAGCTCAAGGCGTGAAGTCTCCGCCGCCTCGGCCTTCTGCTGCGCCGCGAGTGCCCAGTCCTCGGCCCTAATCCATTTGTCCTTGGCCACGGTAGCCGCCACCTCGGCAGCCTTTGCCGTCTCCTCGGCTCTCATGAACGAGTCGACGGCTGTCTTAGCCGTCTCCTCGGCAGCCAGCTTAGCCTTCTCGGCAGCATACTGGGCCTACCTGGCATCCCTCTCGGAGTTCCTCAAAGCCCTCAGGTCAGCTTCGGCAACCTTGAACTTCTCAGTCATCATGTTTGAGTGGGCCCTTGCAGCCGCGCTCCCAGAGAAGTGGATTCAGCGACCAGGAAGGGACAAAAGACCAATCCACCCTCTTCTCTGGGAGCGCGGCTGCAGAGGGTTTGAGAAAAGGAAAGGTTAGAAAAACAAACAAACGAAAAAAAAAACAAAAACAACAAAGGGGAGAGTTACGCCTACCCCGACTGAGGAGAGGATAGAGTCGTGGATGGCCTCGATGTGGTCGGACCGGGTGGAGGCCTCGGCGAGTTCGGCGGTCAACGCCTCAACAAACTTGTTGACCATCACCCGGTAAACCGAGGACTCGGGAGGAAGCTGCTCGCCCGGGCCGAGTTGGGGCGGTGGTGGAAGGACTGCCGGCCGATCATCCCGGGGACGGCTCGAGCTAGGCTCGTGCCGGCTTGGCCGATCTTCCCTCGGCCTATCTTCCCTCGGCCGATCCTCCCTCGGTCGGTCCTTGCTCGGCCTATCCTCCCTCGACCGGTCTTCCCTCGACTTCTCAGGTCGAGCGTCATGACGAGACGAGTGCCGGCTGCTCGGGGCTGCTGGAGCAGCTGCTTTCGCGGGGGCTGGAGGGGCAGCTGCCTTCGAGGGGGCTGCTGGGGGTGCCACCGCCCTGCTCGGCGGCGCGGCTTCTTTCTCCTTCCCCTTTCCCTTTGCCAGCCTGGCGTTCTTGAAGAGCGGGGCCCTGCTCTCCTCCAGGCTCGGACGCTTGGTCCCGCGGCGGTCTCGGTCGGCCATCGGTTCTGCAAAAGAAAGAAGTTCGTGAGTTCTCGGAAAGTCGGAAAATGACAACAACAACAAGAAACAACAAATCGACAACCTTCGATCCGGAGGCCTCGGGCAGGGGACAAGTCCCGAATGACCATGTCCAGATCCTCGTCGGCGACCCGAGGACCCCAAACTCCCGGGGCCGGATCGCCAGACGAAGACCCGCGGGCCGTGGCCTCGGGTACCCCCTGTTGAACCCCGGATCGAGTGTCCGCGGCCGCTGCTGGTCGGCTAGTCTGAGAACGGTAGTGGACCGTTGGCGGGGGCATGGCCGCGACTGTCACCATCGGGGGAGAAGTCCTCGGCTGGTCATCTGCACGGCCAGAAGTGGAGGACGAGCCGACCCAGTGCTGCCTCAGGCTGGATTCGGCGAGGAACCCGTGCTGGTTCCTCTCGGGGTCAGATAGACCCCGCAGAGCGTTTATTCTCCCCCGGGCCTACTCTGGGACGTGTGGTGCCCGAGTCCACACGTAGCCCTTCCTGAACCAAACTGGGACCCTCTCGGACCGAGGCAGCTCGTAATATGACAGGCGCTCGTGCAACCACCGACCACCTGCGTAGAACCAGAGGTGCTTGAACTGCTTGTCCGAGTTTGGGCACCCGGTTATGAAGGTCCCCTTGAACCCCTGGAAATAGTAGAACCCCTTCGACGAAGGGGCCGACTTCATCCTGTAGAGATTCTGGAAGGCAGCAACGGGCATCTTCTCGCCGAAGCTCGCCGACCACAAGACGTAGCAGCTGACCAGGACACGATACGCGTTCGCGTTCAGCTGGGCTGGGGCAACGTTCAGCCTGGTCAGCGCCTGCCTCAGAAACGAGTGGAAGGGGAGACGCAGCCCTGCCCGGAAGTACTCGGCAGAGAGGGCGATGTAGCCGTCCGGGGGACGAGAAGGGATGTCGTCAGGCCCCGGAACCAGGAGTTCCACGCTCTCCGGAATCCCGAAATCCTGGCGAAGCAGAGCCAAGTACCTCTGTGTGACGGCAGTCGTAAAATAATCTGCCGTGTACACAGGTCGGCCGCCTGCGAGCCTGGTCATCTCAGCGTCGGCTCGGCGGTACACCTTCACGTCGTTGATGCGCATCGACTTCCCGCTAGGCCGATCACGTGCCTCGGTGTCCTCCCCGGATGGGTCGGTGCTGTCCGACACCGACTCGTCATCTCGGCCAGACGTGCTGGCCTGGCTCGCCGTTCTCTCGGCAGCTTCCTCTTCGGCCGTAAGGTCAACGACCGGGGCCTCTTGGGCCTGGGAAGCCCTTCCCAACTCCTCGACGAATTCGCGGTCTGGAGCCGTGCTCGAACCCGCACGAAGGATCTCCTCTAGCCGTGCAGCACCGGTCTTTTCTCGGCTGCTCGGGTAGACCTCGTCGCCCGGTGACGGAATGTCGGATATCCCCGACAGCTGGTCGGGTGTCCTGCCCCTCGGGCCCGTCGCCTCCCCTGTCGACGACGACCTTGTGCCCAATGACGAAAAGTCGCTCCCCGAGATGTCCACACTCTCGGACAGGGCCGCGTTCTCGGAATCAGAAATGTCACTCATTCTCGCAGCAAAATAAAAACTTTTACCTTCTCGGATCTGGTCGACGCTGGTCTGCAAGTTCCTGAGCTAGATGGTCTTCGGCAGCTCTCGGCAATCTTGATCTTTCGCGAACGATGAGAAAATGAGGATCACCCCCCGCTATTTATAGGCGAGGGTTTAGCGAAAAATTCGGGCACGATTTGCGAGGCGACGCTTCGGTTTCCCGCCATTAATCCACGTCGGCGCTAGTTTCGGAAATTGAAAATTTGAAGTGTCGTTCTGTCTTCCCACCAGTCACGAAATCCCACGTGGCACATATGACACGTGGCAATGGTTGAAACCTTCCCGAGAACACCTTTACCGTCCGAGTATCCGACCACATGCCGACTACGAAAGTGGGGTCGAGCAGTAGACGAGAAGACGACTACTCAAGCATCCCTGGCCAAGTCAGTCCAGAGATGCTGGGGGGCTTATGTTGATGTCGATTTCTGCTCCGACCACAAAGTACCACTGCCGACCACTTTCCTCGATCTTCCCACCTCCTCGGATGCGTCTTCACCTTCTCGGATGATCGGCTGGCCGGAATACTAGACGGCGACATCCTGCAGCTCCGCGAGGGCAGGCGGTGTACGCGGACTGTGTCATTCTCGGACTACCCATCGGATCGGTCGTTCCCAGGTTGGCACAGGTCATCCGGGCCCGCAGCTGACACCGATCTTGCCCTAGCACCCATCAGCTACAGGCACCGCCCACCTACTCCTGCAGAACATCACTTCGCCACCCGCCGCCACCTACTCTGACAAAACCTACCCCTGCAGGCGCCGGCGACAGTCACCTTTCTGTCCCCTACTTGGAGTCAGACCCCACGTGGCGCATGCCCATTGGGCCAATAGCCCCTGCAGGCCTAAAACCCTAGCGCCCTGCCGGGCGCCCTGGGTAGCCGACCCGACCGGGTCGCCCCGAGCACCCGAGTCCGGGGAGGACGCCTATAAATAGAGGAAAAATACACGAATTCAGGTATGGTCATTTTTGCCTTGCAAAATCTCTGCCTCTCCCTATGCTCATCAGTTTCTTCACTGACTTAAGCATCGGAGTGCCCACGGCAGACATCACACCGGTGTCCTCATCATTCCTAGTTGCTTCCGTTTTGCAGGTGATCGACGGCGGAGCAACTGGCCTGAACTGACCGGACGACCTTGTTACTTTGGGTGTTGTTGCCGGAGACGTTTTCGGCATCAACAAAGGGTAAACTCGTAATTTGGCATACATTAAATGTTGCTGGGCCCCACATATCAAAAACTTTGAGTGCTAGTAATGAAGGGAAAAAAAAAAGTGATATTATTTTTAATAATAAAATTTCTACAAGTGTTATTAATAAAATTAACCCTAAATATAGAGTCAGCTTTATACAGAGCAAAAAAAGCGCATATTTTTAACAACTGTATAATATATATATATATATATATATATAAGTTATAATTTATGGGGTTGGTAATTAGCTTAATTTTTCTTCCTAATTTACAGCTATGTTTTACACTTTCTTGCAAGTCAAATATGAAAAGTCCCAGTGCAGGCATTAAATTATTTGCAGCAACTTGCAACAAAACGACCTGTGTTTATGGTAGGTTGATAATTGTTGAGAAAGATATAGCAAAATGAAAACATTGTATATTCAGATATTTTTATTTCCATGTAAATTACCGTAAAGTTTAGGATCTGACTTCGGTTGCCTCAAATGACCTACTTCTAGACTCCATTGACTGTCAAGGAAAAAAAAAGAGTAAATTTCATTATTCTGTGGTTTGACCCTGTCAAAGGAAACGTGGTCAATATAATTGAACTTGTATTAAATTTACAACTATTTGCATTAGGGTTCACTTTACTATAATATAAAATTAGCCTTTATAGCAAGAGGTTAATGACAAATTCTTAGCATTAGACTTGGATTTGACTCAAAAAAAAAATTTTATTTTGATCCCCCTCATATCCTAAGAAACATTATGATGCTTCGATTGGTAACGTCTTTTCAACTAAAATATCACATTAAAAAATTGAAAGAATTTATTAGTTAAATATGTATAATAATGTTATCGTAAGAACATAGAAAAAAAACAAACACAAATAAAGAGACATGTGGGCTAAATCCTTGACATGTATTAAAAAAAAAAAAAAAAGAACACTTAGCTTGATGGCATGTTAGAGAACAACAATATCTATAGGTAATGCTATTTCAGATGCTGTACTCCTTTTTGTTATCCTTATTAGAGCCTGCAAAAGTGTTTTTTCTTTTTTTCTTTTTTTTTTTTTTTTGAGTAAAGTAAAAGTAAAATTTTTGTCTTTAAATAATTTAGAAACGATGATATATATGATGACTATGATGTTGCAAAATCAATACATCAAGTAATCAAATGTCAAAATTAGACGTTGTAATTGTTAAAGTTAGCAAAATTTAGAAGCATATGAATTTGCTATATCCTTAGTTAGATACTCCAAGAAATAATGCAAAACCTTTTTATTTAATTAGTAATATTGTTCTTTTTAACCCTCGTTTCAAACATGCAAAACCCTATTTAAAGCATCTGTTAATTTCATTTTTTTAATGTAAAAAAGAACCATTGGTGCTGAGTACAACTCCAAGAGTTTATTTATCAAATTTTGTTTTGTTTTGTTTATGTTTTTGTTTTTTTTAAATAAGGGATGAAATCGTCAACTACTTCTCTGTTTTAGAGTAAAAAAATCTCTACTCTAAATCCATGGTTGTAATCTAAATCTCAGCACTGATGATTACTTAAGCTATTCTTTTTAATTATTTAACAATTTAACAATTAATTATTAGGGATTTATAGTTAAATAGTTTTTTTAAAAAAAGTTTTTTAATAAATGACCAAAGTTTTTAAAAATTAGTTAAAAGACACACTTTTTTTTTAAATGGTTAATCAATTTTCTTAAATAGTTAATCACTGATTGACTACATAATAGTTAATCAGTGATTGATTTACGGTCAATTACTGATTAACCATAACATAAATAACTAAATTTTATAGTCAATCAATGATTGATCATTAGTCAATAACCAATTTTCATAATCAATCACTAATTCACTATTTAGTCAATCACTGATTTACTAATTTTCCTAATTATTATTAATTTTAAAGTCGATGGGTTGTCGCTTGGGACATTGATTGGGTGAATATCATATAATGTTGCTAGAATTCATTCATTCCGACGATTTCATAGTATTTTAATGTTTTTAAAATTGATCTTATCCATAGTATTGATAACAATTAAAATTTGAAGAACAGAGAGACATAGTAGTTAATTACCCAAAAAAAAAAAAAAACTAAAATATTGGGAAACAGATACTTCACAGCTCACTTCCTCAAAAGTATCCAACTCTTAATGACGTGCTAGTCCTTCTTGGAAGTTGTACTCAGTAATTTTTAAAATTACGGAAACGTGTTTCATAAAAAGCAATTTAACTATTAAAAAAACACACACACACATATAAACTTTTTGAACAGTTATTTTGTCAGTAAATCAAAATTTCTGAACGAATTAAAAAAAAAAAAAAAGCATACACACACTTTTAAACTTGATTATTGTATGTTATACATAATTCTCCAACTTTTAATTTATGAAACATTCAATTTTTATGGTACAATATTTTATTTTGTACTACATAGTAAAACAATTTAATTGATTTTTCAACGGTCTTATATAAGTCTAAGAACAATTATGTATTTCACATTTTTAAATTTTAAACGAATACATTCATAAATTAGACCATTTAAAAACCGTTTAGTAAATTATAGGAAAATAAGAGCTTCAACTTTGAGGAGAAATCTGTAGAAGCAGGAGAACAATGAGCCCCACCAACCAACTATGCAATTTCGTCGCTTCATTGATACCAAAACCGCGTCCCCATGCGCTGGTAATGCTTATAGGACACTGAGATTTTAGAGGTCAAATAAATATTAATAATTAATAAAATCATCTTTTTGTTTTCATAGGCCCCAAAAACACAACTGGCCACAGCTGAGGCCTCACTGAGCCTTTCCTTTGTTACTTCCTTCGCCTTTTTGTTACATGAAAACCAACTATAAATATCACCTCATTTCAAGGCCATAACTCATCAATTCTCCTCCATTCTTCCCTTACTCCTATAACTTCTTCGCTACACAAAAACCACATCCATGGCTTCTCTCTCTTCCTCAAACTCGGTCTTGCTTGTGTTCTGTATCGCCATTGGTTCATTGATTGCCGCATCGGCCGGCAATTTGAACCAAGATTTCCAGATCACTTGGGGCGATGGCCGAGCTAAGATACTCAACAATGGCGAGTTGTTGACTTTGTCTCTTGACAGAGCCTCTGGTTCTGGATTTCAGTCCAACAATGAGTATTTGTTCGGCCAAATTGATATGCAGCTCAAGCTTGTCCCCGGAAACTCTGCTGGCACCGTCACTGCCTATTATGTAAGCTCTCTTGACTTGATATTATTACTACGTACTCCACTATATATATGTACAAACATAAGTTTATTGAGCTAATGAGTTTTTGTTTGCCATGTTTGAAAATTTCAGTTATCATCAAAAGGGTCGACATGGGACGAGATAGACTTTGAGTTCTTGGGAAACTCGACCGGTGAACCTTACACTCTTCACACCAATGTTTTCAGCCAAGGCAAAGGCAACAGAGAGCAGCAATTCCATATCTGGTTCGACCCGACTGCTGATTTCCACACCTACTCTATCCTCTGGAATCCCCAACACATTGTGTATGTTCTAGACATTAAAACTTCTCATGATTGCACTTTCTATGTGGTTTTCTTGATGGGTTTTCTTTAGAATTACTGAAAAGTTCAATCCTCTGTTTTTTCAGTTTCTCGGTGGATGGTACACCAATTAGGGAGTTCAAGAACTTGGAATCAAAGGGAATTCCGTATCCGAAGAACCAGGCGATGAGAATATACTCGAGTCTGTGGAATGCAGATGACTGGGCCACAAGAGGTGGTTTGGTGAAGACAGATTGGAGCCAAGCACCATTCACTGCCTCGTACAGAAATTTCAAAGCCAATGCATGTGTTTGGTCGTCTGGAGCTTCGTCTTGTGGTTCGAGTTCCGCCAATTCGAATTCATGGATGTCTCAGGAGTTGGATTCAGCAGGAGAAGAGAAGCTGAATTGGGTGCAGAAGAACTACATGATCTACAATTACTGCATAGATGCTAAGAGGTTCCCCCAAGGATTTCCTCCAGAATGCAGCATGGCTTAAAAGATGACAATAATTTTCTTTATTTTTTTCTTTATTTTTTTGTCCTTTGTCCTGTCCGCTAAAGCATTTTTTATTCATTGTAATTTAATTCTTTTGTTCTTTTAATATATGTCCAAGAAATCCTTGGAATTCTTTTTACGTATGTCCCAAGCATTTTTTTTATCCAACGTAATAGTACACATTCTAAAGACAAGGAACACAGATTCAGCAAAAGAGAGAGAGAGAGAGCAATACACAAGATTTCAAAAACAGGGTGTTTAGAAAATAGTTTATCTTTTACAACGAAAGTTTAAGATTTGTGTCCAAGAAATTGTAGTTAATTTCTCTATGTCGTAGGATTTAGTATAATTGGAGTGTCTTTATTATTCAGGACAGACTGTTCCCAGTAAGTAGAGTCCCCACACATTTCCTTTTCATACATATTGTCCGTATAGATCTATTGATGCATATATTCATGTGTACGAATTGGGTGGGTTCTGGGAAATTGAGAAATTAATTTTATTAAACTTATTTTTGTTAGGATTTAATTAAAAATAAATAGAAAACGATCACATAACTGCAGTTAATTTACTTTTTTCGATTTTTTTAATATAAATTCTAATAAATTGGTTAAGTGGGGTTAATTTAAAGCTTAGGAATGAAATGAGAGTTTTTAAAATTCAAAAAATAAAGTTAGAATTATCAAAATTCAGGATTATAGATGAAAATAATCCCAAAAAAAAAAACCTAAAAGAATTGGGAATAGAGCAATATTTTGGGCCTGTTTGGTTGATTGATTGGAGTTGAAATTTCTTGTTCAACCTAAAATAATCTTAATCGAGAACAAGCAAATAACATTTAAAAAAAAAAAACATTTTTTTCATGTTTTAAAGTATCCGCATATCACCAAATTTAAACTGCCTCTTTATACTTTCCAACCTACATCATATACAATGAATCTTACTTTCTTCTAAGGTGTTATTTCCCATTTGATAAACATATATTTTATCTTGTAATGCTCAAGTTGTTGGAGATTATAATTGCAATCTTTTTTAGGCTCAGCTGGTGCCCAGCATATTTATGGGAACATATATATAGAGTCAGTCACCGGCAGCTTTAAACAGTACAAAAAAGCACGTATTTTCAACAACTATATAATATATATATACACACATATATTATAATTTATGGGGTTGGTTATTAGCTTAATTTTTCTTCCTAATTTACAGCTATGTTTTACACTTTCTTGCAAGCCAAATATTAAAAGTCTCACTCTCTCTTTCTCTCTCACTTATGTGCTAGGGTTTGCGCCGTTCGTATTTCTCCCTTGTGATCGGAGTCTGCTACCATCTCTTGATTGGTCACAAGACTACTGGCCCTAGAGAAGTTGCTTTGGACTCCGGGATGATGGTTTTGGTGGGAGAGATGGCTTCATGATCGAATGAAATGGTTTTGGTGTCTTCGGTCATGTTTATTGGCTTGTTACCAGATGTACTATCCATTATTTGCTTAAAATAAAGTGATGGTATTTCCGCCTTCTGTTTTGTTTGCTTATTTTATAATAACAGAGGCGGTCTCTCTACGTTCTCGTATTATTTGGGTGTCTAATTCACTAAAATTAATTATATGTAATGTTGGGAGGTGACATTTTTGCTATGGGTCTCTTGTTCCCGATCGATCGGTGTTTTCCATCGATTGTAGTGTTCTTGAAAAGGTCATCTGTGTGCTCAATGGTTGATATGCCTTTTTGATTTCCTATTGTTGGATTTCGGTACACGTTTTACCCCCTTGTGCTGTTTCATTAGAATTAACTGGTGGAACCAATTTGTAATTAGGGTTAAGTTTTCTTATGTTATGAGGTCATTCAAAGTATTAATGTTTGTATTTTATTAATTTGAAATACAATTATCATTTTAAATATATATATATATATATATATATTAAAAGTCTCAGTGCAAGGCATTAAATCATATGCTGCAACTTGCAACAAAACAACCTGTGTTTATAGTAGGTTGATAATTGTTGAAATAGAAAAGAAAAATTGTAAATTCAAGATATTATTATTTTGGGCCGTTAAATTGTAGTCATATTTAGGCATTGGCTACAGTTGCCTCAAATACTAGAAGTCTCAACTGCATTGATTCTCAGGAAAAATAAATGCAATTATTTTAATACTGAGGTTTGAACCTGTAAAAGGAAAACATGGTATGTATAATTGACCTTGTATTATTAACAATTATTTGAATTAGGGTTCACTTTACTATAGTATAAAATTAGCCTATACAGCAATAGATAATGATAAATTCTTAGTGTTAGACTTAGATTTGACTCATATTTTCTTCTATTTCGATCCTCCTCATGTCTTAAAAAATATCATAATGTTTCGACTAAAAACGTCCTTTCAATTTAAATATTATATCATATTAATTAATTAAAAGAATTTTAGTTAATTACGTATAATGATATTATTGTAGGAATATGGAAAAGATAAATATAATATATATATATGAGTCAAATCAGTGACACGCAATCAGGGAAAAAAAAATTTAGCTTGATGGCATGCGAGAGAACAACACTACATATAAGTAATACTATTTCAGATCCTACACTCATTTTTGTTGTCATTATTAAGCTTTAGAGCCTGAAAAAAGTAAAATTTTAATCTTTAAATAATTTAGAAGCGATAATATGATGATTATGATGTTAAAAGATTAATACATCAATCAGTAATAATCAAATATCAAAATTTGACGTTGTAATTGTTAAATTTAGCAAAATTTAGAAGCATATAAATTTGTGGGTGCAGAAGAACTACATGATCTACAGCTACTGCACAGATTCAAAGAGGTTTCCCGAAGGCTTTCCTCCAGAATGCCAGATGGCTTAAAGATGACAAAAATTTTTTTTTTTGACCGTGTATGTCCTGGTCTCTAAATTTTTATTTATTAATTTATTAATTGTAATACAATTCTTTTATTCTTTTAATATATGTCCAAGAACTCCATGTAATTCTTTTTACGTATGTCCCTAGCATATTTTATCCAACTCAGAAGTACACATTCAAAAGAAAGGAACACAAAAGGTTAAGATTTGTGTCTAGGAAGTTGTAGTCTCTATCTTGTCTTTTTTATTGAGGACAGACTGTTCCTAGGAAGTAGGATCCCCACACATTTCTTTGTCGTACATATAGCACGTATAGACCTACTGATACATTTGCAAAAGCTTTCAAATTCCAATATTGCTTAAGCTACATTTATCAAAACGCTAAACCAATTGACATTAAAAAAAAAAAATTATTCTCATGCATACCAATTGAATTATGGAGTCATCCTCGTTTTGCAATTCAAACTTTAAAAATGTTAATTTGTCTTAATTTGTCCACTTAACTTGAATTTTGATTGAAGACAGATAGAAAAATAGATAAATTAATCTTATTAAACTCATTCCAGTTTGAAATGTAATTTTTAATTAAAGTTAATTGATCTTTTAAAAAATAATTATAATTTTTTATTATATTTTCAAAAAAAAAAAAAAGGGAAAAAAACTAATATGAAAAACTTAGATTTAAATTATGAGAAGCTTACTTTCTTCTAAAGTGTTATTTCCCATTTGATAGACACACATATTTTTTTTTTCTACAGAAAAAAAAAAAGAAGATATATATATATATATATATATATATATATACTTGTCTTGTAATGCCTCAAGTTTGTTGGAGATTATAATTGCAATCTTTTGGAGGTTAGGCTGGTGCTCAGCATGCTGACGGAAACATATATATAGAGTCAGCCGCCGCCACCAGCAGCAGCTTTAGGCCTTGTTTGGCAAAAAATTTAGTTTTAAACTAAATTGTACTTTTTTCATCATGTTTTTTATCTTTTTCCCCAAAAAGTTGTTTATCTTTTCTGAAAATTCAAAAAAATTCAAAAAAATTTACTATTTAAATTTACAAATCTTAACTCAAACTTACACACCAAACACCCCCTTAGACTGTGCAAAAAGCGCGTATTTTTAACAATTCTATAATATATATCCATATATATAAATTATAATTTATTGGGTTGGCAATTAGCTTAACTTTCTTAGTAATTTGCAGCTATGTTTTACACTTTCTTGCAAGCCAAATACTAAAAGTCTCAATGGAAGGCATTAGATTATACGATGGAACTTGCAACAAAACGACCTGTGTTTATAGTAGGTTGATAATTGTTGAGAAAGAAAATAGCAAAAGAAAACATTGTAAATTCAGATATTATTATTTTCAGTGTCGATCACGATCAATTTTAGGATTTGACTTCCGTTGTCCTCAATAAACTACTTCTCAACTCCATTGACTGTCAAGAAAAAAAAAGGAGCAAATTTCTTCATACTGTAGTTTTACCCTGTAAAAGTTAACTTGGTAATTATAATTGAACTTGTATTTTTAACAACTATTTGCATTAGGGTTCTCTTTACTATAATATAAAATTAGACTATATAGAAAAGGTTAATGACAAATTCTTAGTGCATTATTACTCTTGAATTCGACTCATATTTTCTTTTATTACGATCCCCTCATGTCATCCTGAAAATATCATGATATTTCTAGTAAAAAGGTCTTTTCAATTAAAATATTATGTCACATTAATCTTCTAAAAGGATTGTTAATTTAATTTTTTTCCTGAACTTAAAGGATTGTTAGTTAAATACGTATAATGATATTATTATAGGAACACAGATTAAACATAAATAAAGAGACATGTTAGCCAAATCCATGACACATAAAAGTAAACTTTTAGTATTTAAATAGTTTAAAATTAATAATATGATAGTTATGATGTTAAAAAATTAATACTTCAATCAAAAGTAATAAATGTCAAAATTTGACAATTGTTCTTGTTAACTTTAACACAAAAAATAGTATTCTTTTGGAGAGTAGTTTTTTCTACTTATAATACCAAAATTTAGAAGCATAGTGTTGATGCCGAAAACACCTCCGGCAGCAACACCTAAGATGGTCGGGCAGTCCGGTCGGGACTGGCCAGTTGCTCCGCCGTCATTCACCTGCAAAAGGGAAGCACCTCGGAATGATGGGGACACCGATGCGGTGTCTGCCGCAGGCACTCCGATGCTTAAGTCAGTGAGGGTACTGATGAGCGAGGGGAGAGGCAGAGTTTTGACAAGAAAAAATGACCATACCTGAATTTGTGAGTTTTTTTTCTCTATTTATAGGAATTCTCCCCTGGTCCGGGTGCTCGGGGCAACCCAACCGGGTCAACTACCTAGGGCACCCGATGGGTGGCTAGGGCATAGACCTACAGGGGCTACCGGCCCAATGGATTGGCGCCACGTGGGACCTGACCTGACGTAGGGGACAGAAGGGTGGCTGTCGCCGGTGCCTGCAGGGGCAGGTTTTGCCAAAGTAGGTGGCGGCAGGTGACGATGTGATGTGTTGCAGAAGTAGGTGGGCGGCGCCTGTAGTTGATGGGTACAGGGACAAGGCTGGCGTCAGCTGCGAGGTGAGAGGTGGAATGTGGGTTCAGAAGACCTCCGTCGGTCTGGGGTTTACAACTCGAGTTCGGGTGCTCGGAGCACAATCTTGCTCGAGTATGCAGCTTGTTCTAGCGAGACTATGGGATGTGGTCGGCTAACATTCCTGGTCGGCCAACGTCAGGTTACTCGACCAGTCTCCGAAGAAGACGGAGAACTGCCTTCACGCTGCCGAGTGTGGTCGGAAGTGATACTTTGTGGTCGGAGCAGATCACTGACATCAACACATAGAATTTGAGATTTCATTAGAGAGATACTCCAAGAAAAAAAATGAAAAACTTTTATGTTTAATTATTAATATTGTTCTTTTTTCTTGATTCATTTCAAACATGCAAAACCCAATTTAAAGCATGTGGTAATGTACAATTGTTTTTTTTTTTTTTTTAATGTTAAAAAATAGAATCATTGGTGCAGAGTACAACTCCAAGAGTATGTTTATCAAAATTTAAAAACATACTATAAGGTATGAAATTGTCAACTACATCTTTGTTTTAGAAAATAAATGTATTAAATGGTTGTAGGCTACGAACACCGTGTTAGCATTGCTATTAGCAGGCCAACATCAGTCTAACACTCAGCACTGACTGATTGATTGACCTATTCTTTTTACTAATTTATTTATTTATCTATCTTTATATTAATTAATTAATTATTGTTATTATCATCATTATCATTAAAATCGATCTTATCCATAGTGTTGATTACAATTAAAATATTTCAAAAAATAACAATTAAATTTATCTATCTTTATATTAATTAATTAATTAATGTTATTATCATCATTATCATTAAAATCGATCTTATCCATAGTGTTGATTACAATTAAAATATTTCAAAAAATAACAATTAAAATTTATCTATCTTTCATACTAATTAATTAATTATTGTTATTATCATCATTATCATTAAAATCGATCTTATCCATAGTGTTGATTACAATTAAAATATTTCAAAAAATAACAACTAAAATTTGAAAAACAGAGAGACATAGTTGCAAATTACCAGAATAAAACTAAAATGGTTGGGAAACAGATACTTTACAGCTCACTTCCTCAAAATATCATACTCCTAGTGACTGTGGTAGTCTTCCTTGAAAGTTCTGCTCAGTAATTTTTAAAATTATGGAAACGTGTACCATAAAATTTTCTAGTAATGCCTATAGGACACTGCCATTTTTGACAGTCAAATAAATTTTAACAACAGCTGGTCACAGCTGAGGCCTCACTGAGCCTTTCCTTTGTTACTTCCTTTGCCTTTTTCTAACATGAGAAGAGAACCAACTATAAATACCACCTCATTTCGAAGTCTTAACTCTACCAATTCTCTTCTATTCTTCCCTTACTTCCTATAACTTCTTTGCTACACAAAGCCCACATCCACTGGCTTCTCTTTCTTCCTCAAACTCGGTCTTGCTTGTGTTCTGTAGCGCCGTTATTAGCTCGTTGATCACCGCCTCGGCTGGGAATTTGAACCAAGATTTCCAGATCACTTGGGGCGATGGCCGAGCTAAGATACTCAACAATGGCGAGTTGTTGACTCTGTCTCTTGACAGAGCCTCTGGTTCTGGATTTCAGTCCAACAATGAGTATTTGTTGGGCCAAATCGATATGCAGCTCAAGCTTGTCCCTGGAACTGAACTCTGCTGGCACCGTCACTGCCTATTATGTAAGCTCTCTTCACTTGATATAATTTGTACTCAACTATATATATGTACAAACATAAGTTTATTGCGCTAATTGAGTTTTTGTTTGCCATGTTTGAAAATTTCAGTTATCATCAAAAGGGTCGACATGGGACGAGATAGACTTCGAGTTCTTGGGAAACTTGACCGGTGAACCTTACACTCTTCACACCAACGTCTTCAGCCAAGGCAAAGGCAACAGAGAGCAGCAGTTCCATCTCTGGTTCGACCCAACTGCCGATTTCCACACCTACTCTATCCTCTGGAATCCCCAACACATTGTGTAAGTACTAAACATTAAAACTTCTCAATATTGCACTTTCTATGTGGTTTTCTTGATGGGTTTTCTTTAGAATTACTGAAAAGTTTATTGCTCTGTTTTTTCAGTTTCTCAGTGGATGGTACACCAATTAGGAAGTTCAAGAACTTGGAATCAAAGGGAGTTCCGTATCCGAAGAACCAGGCGATGAGAATATACTCGAGTCTGTGGAATGCAGATGACTGGGCCACAAGAGGTGGTTTGGTGAAGACAGATTGGAGCCAAGCACCATTCACTGCCTCATACAGAAATTTCAAAGCCAATGCCTGTGTTTGGTCGTCTGGAGCTTCGTCTTGTGGTTCGAATTCCGTCAATTCGAATTCATGGATGTCTCAGGAGTTGGATTCAGCAGGAGAAGAGAAGCTGAAATGGGTGCAGAAGAACTATATGATCTACAATTACTGCACTGATTCTAAGAGGTTTCCCCAAGGCTATCCTCCAGAATGCAGCATGGCTTAAAGATGGCAGACAGAACAACTAACTCATGTGTTTTTTTCTTTTCTTTTTTTTCTTGTACCTATTAGATTATTTAATTTATTATGAATAAAAATCTTTTATTAGCAAATAAATAAAAGATCACATGAAATGGCAAAAGTTGGAGTTTGTTTTTATATTTGTCTTAAAAAGGGGGAAAAAAAAAAAAAGAAAAGAAAAGAAAAGAAAAAAGCCTCTGCGAAAAAAAGAAGTACAAAATTAAAAAAAGCAAAATAGATCTGGTCAATTCATGCTCACACAAAACAGCCAATAGAGTGAGCTTAGGACTTTATAATTCATCCGACAGCCATTACTTGCTTAAAATTTCAAGCATCTTTAGTGTTGCATCCATATATGTGAGACCATTGATGTAAAGTCGGTAACAAAGAGCGAAGATAGAGAAGAATGTTCTTGGCCGGAGGTTCGACGTACCGACAGGTCTCTAGCCTTTAAATTTCATCTGCGAGTTCATCGTCAAATGTTGAGTTTTCGGAGTAGGTTCATACTATCTATCGATGAGGGGGGCTTCCAGATTCAAGCTGTGAATGGGGTTGGATTGTTGCCGGTTTTGAGCCGTTTTCAAGTGTGTTGGTCATCGTTTTGGCCTATACCCATTATCAATTCCTTGCATTTTCTATTATTTTCTAACGCTGTTTGTTGAGATGTCTTGCTCTCCTTGGTTTTTGATATTTTGACTTGTGAACTTCGTCATTTTTCATTAAGAAAAATGATGATCGTTCTAATATCATTTTGTTTGGGTATTTATCTAGTTTTATTTAGGGTTAATTTCATTAATAGCACTTGTAGAAATTTAATTATTTAAAATAACATCATTTTTTTCCCCTTCATTACTAGCATTGTCACATCATCAAAGCCTCTGATATGTGGGGTCTAGCAGCATTTAATGTATGTCAAATTACGGGTTTACCCTCATCTCCCATCAGCTTAAATATCTCTCTCCCTCGCATGCCTTAAAAAAAATTTCAAATCCACATCTACAGTGTTTTAGATAAAGAAACTGAAATCTATAGAGAGAAAGAATTACCACCCACAGTTGTATTCATACTAGCAAAAGTATGGTCATTACAGGAATGACCACCCGGTCATTACAGGAATGACCACCCGGTTATTATGTAAATGACCGACACTAGTATTGAAGCTAACAAATGCCGGTAAATACAAAAATGACCAGCTGGTCATTATGTAAATGACCGACACTAGTATTGAAACAAAGGCACGGTAAATACAAAAATGACCACCCGGTCATTATGTAAATGACCGACATTAGTATTGAAGTTAACAAAGACATAGTAAATACAAAAATGATCACCCGGTCATTATGTAAATGACCGACACTAGTATTGAAGCTAACAAATGCATGATAAATATACAAATAACCATCTGGTCATTATGTAAATGACTGACACTAGTATTGAAGCTAACAAAGGCACGGTAAATACAAAAATGACCACTCGGTCATTATGGAAATGACCGACACTAGTATTGAAGTTAACAAAGACATGGTAAATACAAAAATGACCACCCGGTCATTATGTAAATGACCAACACTAGTATTGAAGCTAACAAAGGCATGATAAATATTAAAATGATCAGCCGGTCATTATGTAAATGACCGACACTAGTATTGAAGCTAACAAAGGCACGGTAAAGACAAAAATGACTACTCGGTCATTATGTAAATGACCGACACTAGTATTGAAGCTAACAAAGGTATGGTAAATGCAAAAATGACAATCCGGTCATTATGTAAATGACCGACACTAATGACCATCCGGTCATTATGTAAATGACCGACACTAGTATTGAAGCTAATAAAGACATGGTAAATACAAAAATGAACACCCGGTTATTATGTAAATGACGCACAATGGTATTCACGCTAGCAAAGGTATTGTCATTACAGGAATGACCACTCAGTCATTATGTAAATGACCGACACTTGTATTAAAACTAACAAAATATAGTAAATACAAGAATGGCCACCCGGTCATTATGTAGATGACCAACACTTGTAAATGATACTACTTACATAAATATATATAAAGTATTTAAATTACATGTTTCTCTTCTTTAGCGGTAAAAGCCGACATAAAATCATCAAACTTTACATTATCGGCGGAGGTCTATGACAACATACGCGGAATGGCCTCAACATTTTTACCTGTTCAACTTCTGATATCTTTTCTTCTACGGCAGTTTTCGGCTTCTTTGATTCCTTAATTTCGATTTCCCCCAGCTTTCTCTTCTACACTTCCTCGGCCACCCTTCTCTCGCTCTTTAGTGCCGGTTTTTTAGAACTTTTCTCGGCCAGTGGTCTTTTATATGCTGAAACCATTACTCGAAGAGATCTTTTTTTGGGAGTAATGTTTTTCTCAGTCAATTTCGTGGGTTTCGACATGGATAGTTTTAGAAGATTCTCCGACGTTCACAGACTTCCAAGCATCATGGTGGTTTCGGACGGATTCCGAGCGATTATGGAGCGGTTCCGGTGGGTGGCAACTCTTTCTCTCTCTAGATTTCAGTTTTTCTCTCTCTAAAACACTTTAGTTGCTAGTTTGAAAAAAAAATTTAGGCCATTCGAGGGAGATTGATATTTGGGCTGGTGGAAGATGAGGGTAAACCCGTAATTTAGGCATACATTAAATGCTACTGGACTCCACATATCATAGGTTTTGATGATGTGACAGTACTAGTAATGAAGGGAAAAAAATGGTGATATTTTTTATAATAAAATTCACACAAGTACTATTAACGAAATTAACCCTTTTATTTATTATTTGGTTTTGTTTTTCGTCTACAAGCTCTGTTTTTTGTAATTATATTTGTGTTATCCTTGGTATTACGGATTTCTTGTAATCGCTTTATCGGATGTTAAAGTATTTGTTAAAGATTCATAAGTATGCTAAGATATTTTCTGTACTTTTTTGGGTATCTTTCTTTTGTAAAGTCTAGTATATGTTATTTCTCTTTGTGCATATTTTTTATTTTTGGGAACAATTTTTAATTTTTGAAAATATATATGTATAAATATGTTAAGTCACCAATAGCGTAGAGTAAATATTTTCTGATCTTCCCATCAAGTTAAAAAAAAAAAAAGTAAATGGATAAAGTAAATTTTTTTTAAAATTTCCTAATTTCCCCTTAAATTACCTCATATGCTCAACTCTTAGAACTTCTTGGTACGAGGAAAAAGAAAAAAGAAGAAAAAGGACAATAAGGAGATTAGTGAAAGGATTTTGGGATCAATGATTATGATAGTAAAAAAAAAAAAAAAAAAAAAAGAAAAGAAAAGAAAAGGTAAAAAAAAGGGTGATGAATTAGGAGGACGATTTCAAATTTTTCAAAAAGAAAATTTTTTAATCATTTTCAATGAGAAGATATCTCACTTAAAAAAATAATAATAATAAGAAGATATCAAAAGAGACAATTCAATACGTAATTAATTACTAGTAAAAAACACCTTATTTTATCTTTGTATTTGACTATGGCGGTGATGGTCTTCCCTGAGAGTTGATGCCCACACTCAACCAAGAATAAAATAAGATGGAAACAGAAAAGCAAAAAAAGAAATCAGTAGAAATATGAATAACCTTTTAAAAATAGAAAGAGAGAAGAAAGAGAAAAATCTCACCAACCTCCCATTTTTTTGTTGTAATATCAAAACCGCGTCTTCGCGTCCCATGCTTACGAAATGCCTAGATTGTGCGATGTTGACAGACAATAAATTAATAATAATAATATTATTATTAAAATCATGTTTTCTTACTCACAGAGCTGCCCACAGCTAAGACCTGGGCCTGAATCTTCCTTGGTTATTTCTACCCTTTTCGTGTACCGACTCAACATGAGCCATATTATATATATATATCACCACTCAACGTACCCATGATCTATAATTACTGCACAGATTCCAAGAGGTTCCAGGGCTTTCCTCTAGAATGTCAGATGGCTTCAAGATGACCAATTTTTTTTTTTTTTTTTTTTCTGTTTCTTTTTTAGTTCGTGTATGACCTGGCCACCAAAATATTTTTTTGTTCATTGTAATATAATTCTTTTTTTCTTGTAATATATGTTCAAGAAATCATTGTAATTCTTTTTCAATCCTAGCATTTTTTCATTCAACGCAAAAGTACACATCCAAAAGAAAGGAACACGTACTTTCCAAAAAAAAAAAAAAAAAAAAAAAAAGGCAATACACAAGATTACAAACATATATTATTGAGGACAGACTGTTCCCAAGAAATAGGATGCCCAAACATTTCTTTTTCACACATATATTCCATACAGACCTAGTGATTCATTTATTCCTTCTTCTTAGTTTTAGCCATATAGGTGCATAGATTTGCTAAATTCAAATTCCAATATTGCTTAAGCTACATTTTTTAAAACGCGAAACCTATTCACATTAAATATATATATATATATATATTCTCATTTATGTAAACTGAACTATAGAATCAGTCTATATTTTACACCTTGAACTTTAAAAACTCACAATTTATCTCTTAAATTGTCAGAGTACATAATTCTCACAAAAATAAGATGGATGCTCAAAATGAAGTATATAACTCTTACTTATTAAAAAAAATGAACATATTTCTAGGTTTTAAACCTTATATTTTTTATCCAAAAACCCTCTCCTCATATACATCAAGTCCCAACGGGATTAATTCTTTTGCAAATTTATTTATCTTTTTTTTCCTATTTTATTAGGAATCTGTGTGTGTAATTTGTTGGGTTTTCATTCATATATAAACTATAATGTTGTTGGGGTTTTGACAATCAAGTCTCTACAGTAGTTCAATGTGAGAAAGGAACAAGGTGCTTTGGAAAAAAAAAAAAAAAAAAAAAAACAAACAAACAAGGTTCTTTAGCACTTTAGAGTTTCCACTCGACAACATTGAGTGGGAAAAAAGTATATCCCAGGCTGTAGAAGTGTTCGTAAGGCCATCTCCAACCCATTTACTCTATTTTAGAGTACGAAAACTCTAAAATAGAGTATCTATCACTTTAAATACTATTTCATCTCCAACCCATTTACTCTATATCATACTCTAAAAGGAATATTCTATTTATATTCTTTATTTATACCTAAATATTACTGGAAAATTTAATTAAAAAACAAAAAAAAAACAAAAAAGTAGTTTAGAGTATGAACAATGATACTTCAAATATGAAGTATACTGTTCATACTCTATATTTGAAGTTCAATATAGAGTATGGGATGGAGAGCAAAAAAACTTCAAATTGGTGCAAAATTCTATTTTAGAGTGTGGGTTGGAGTTGCCCTAAGACACCACACATTTGGACACGAAGTACGTGTGCGTTACATCTGACACATGGAGAAATATTGCAATAAAGTATCATTTCTTTTTATATTTTAATTCTGAAAGATTTAATCAAATTTTTAAAACGTTGTTATTTTTTACATAAATCGTATATTTTCATAATATCAGTTATATTTTGAAGGACGCTCCAAAATTTCTGCAAAAAGATGTATAGAAAACTAAATTAATTAATTTAAACTCTAAAATCGTTTTTCCTCTATTTTTTTTTCTTGAAATTTTTTTCTAAAAATTTTATTTTGCACTGTGAGTATTCCTCTTTTTTTTTTTCTTTTTTTTTTTGGTGCCAATCTACAAGAAGGCTTGTCACATCTTGTAAGTAATTTTTTGTTCAATGCAAAACATAAACCTATTTACACTTTCGAAACTTCATCATTTACAATTAATATTACTTTCTTCTAAGGTGTTATTTCCCATTTGATAGACATATATTTTGTCTTGTAATGCTCAAGTTGTTGGAATCTTTTGGAGGCTAGGCTGGTGCTCATCATGCTGACGGGAATAAATATAGAGTCGGTCACCAGCAGCTTTAAATAGAGCAAAAAAAGCGTGTATTTTCAACAACTATATAATATATATACATGTAAGTTATCATTTATGGGGTTGATAATTAGCTTAATTTTTCTTCCTAATTTACAGCTATGTTTTACACTTTCTTGCAAGTCAAATATGAAAAGTCCCAGTGCAGGCATTAAATTATTTGCTGCAACTTGCAACAAAACGACGTGTGTTTATAGTAGGTTGATAATTGTTGAGAAAGACATAGCAAAATGAAAACATTGTATATTCAGATATGTTTATTTCCATGTAAATTACCGTCAAGTTTAGGATTTGACTTCGGTTGCCTCAAATGACCTACTTCTAGACTCCATTGACTGTCAAGGGAAAAGAAAAAAAAAATCATTATTCTGTGGTTTGACCTGTCAAAGGAAACGTGGTAAATATAATTGAACTTGTATTAAATTAACAACTATTTGCATTAGGGTTCACTTTACTATAATATAAAATTAGCCTTTATAGCAAGAGGTTAATGACAAATTCTTAGCATTAGACTTGGATTTGACTCTTTTTTTTTTTTTTTTTTTTTTTATTTTGATCCCCCTCATATCCTAAAGAAATATTATGATGCTTCGATTGAAAGCGTCTTTTCAACTAAAATATCACATTAAAAAATTGAAAGAATTTATTAGTTAATATGTATAATAATGTTATTGTAAGAACATAGAAAAAACACAAATAAAAAGTCATGTGGGCCAAATCCTTGACACATATTCAAAAAAAAAAAAAAAAAAAAGAACATTTAGCTTGATGGCATGCTAGAGAACAATAATATCTATAGGTAATGCTATTTAAGATGCTGTACTCCTTTTTGTTATCCTTATTAGAGCCTGCAAAAGTTGTTGTTTATTTATTTATTTTTTTTTTTTGAGTAAAGTAAAAGTAAAATTTTTGTCTTTAAATAATTTAGAAACGATGATATATGATGACTATGATGTTGAAAAATCAATACATCAAGTAATCAAATGTCAAAATTAGACGTTGTAATTGTTAAACTTAGCAAAATTTAGAAGCATATGAATTTGCTATATCCTTAGATACTCCAAGAAATAATGCAAAACCTTTTTATTTAATTAGTAATATTATTCTTTTTAACCTTCGTTTCAAACATGCAAAACCCTATTTAAAGCATCTGTTAATTTCATCTTTTTAATGTAAAAAAGAGAACCATTGGTGCTGAGTACAACTCCAAGAGTTTATTTATCAAATTTTGTTTTGTTTTGTTTTTTGTTTTTTGTTTTTTTAAATAAGGGATGAAATCTTCAACTACTTCTTTGTTTTAGAGTAAAAAAATCTCTACTCTAAATCCATGGTTGTAATCTAAATCTCAGCACTGATGATTACTTAAGCTATTCTTTTTAATTATTTAACAATTTAACAATTAATTATTTGGGATTTATAGCTAAATAGTCTTTTTTTAGAAGTTTTTTAATAAATGGCCAAAGTTTTTAAAAATTAGTTAAAAGACCCTTTTTTTTAATAATTAATCAATTTTCTTAAATATTTAATCACTGATTGACCACATAATAGTTAATCAGTGATTGATTTACAGTCAATCACTGATTAACATCACTGATTAACCATAACATAAATAACTAAATTTTATAATCAATTAATAATTGACCATTAGTCAATCATTAATTTTCATTATCAATCACTGATTCAGCATTTAGTTAATCACTGATTTACTGAATCTGAAAATGACAAACGGTCATTTTTCTAATTAAAGAAAAAAATTGGGCATATATTAAATTATGTGATGAAAAAAAGGCTATGCAACCTAATTTTCCTAATTATTATTATTTTTAAAGTCGATGGGTTGTCGCTTGGGACATTGTTTGGGCTATCATCTAATGTTTGCTAGAATTCATTCATTCCGACGATTTCACAGTATTTTTCTGTTTTTAAAATTGATCTTATCCATAGTGTTGATAACAATTAAAATTTGAAGAACAGAGAGACATAGTAGTAAATTTCCCCAAAAAAAAAAAAACTAAAATATTGGGAAACAGATACTTTACAGCTCACTTCCTTAAAAGTATCTAACTCTTAATGACGTGCTAGTCCCTTCTTGGAAGTTGTACTCGGTAATTTTTAAAATTACGGAAACGTGTTTCATAAAAAGCATACACGCACTTTTAAACTTGATTATTGTATGTTATACATAATTCTCCCAACTTTTAGGTTACATTTGATAAAACAGTTTGAGTTGAAATTTTTAAGTTTGAATTGATTTTTTAAAAATTAATTATAATTTTATTAATTTTTAAAAAAAAAACAAAAATTAAGATAAAAAATTTAAGTTTAAGATATTTTATCAAACAGAATATTAATTTATGAAACGAATAATTTTATGATACGATATTTTATTTTGTATTATATGGTAAAACAACTTAATTGATTTTTCAACAGTCTTATATAAGCCTAAGAACAATTATGTAATTCACATTTTTAAATTTTGAACAAATACATTTAACATTTATAAATTAGACCATTTAAAAACCGTATAGTAAATTATAGGAACATAAGAGCATCAACTTTGAGAAGGAATCTGTAGAAGCTGGAGAACAACGAGCCCCACCAACCAACTATGCAATTTCGTCACTTCATTGATACAAAAACCGCGTCCCCATGCTCTGGTCGTAATGCTTATAGGACACTGAGATTTTAAAGGTCAAATAAATATTAATAATTAATAAAATCATCTTTTTGTTTTCATAGGCCCCAAAAACACAACTGGCCACATGCTGAGGCCTCACTGAGCCTTCCTTTGTTACTTCCTTCGCCTTTTTGTTACATGAAATCCAACTATAAATATCACCTCATTTCAAAGCCATAACTCATCAATTCTCTTCTATTCTTCCCTTACTCCTATAACTTCTTCGCTACACAAAAACCACATCCATGGCTTCTCTTTCTTCCCCAAACTCGGTCTTGCTTCTGTTCTGTATCGCCGTTGGTTCATTGATTGCCGCATCCGCCGGCAATTTGAACCAAGATTTCCAGATCACTTGGGGCGATGGCCGAGCTAAAATACTCAACAATGGCGAGTTGTTGACTCTGTCTCTTGACAGAGCCTCTGGTTCTGGATTTCAGTCCAACAATGAGTATTTGTTCGGCCAAATCGATATGCAGCTCAAGCTTGTCCCCGGAAACTCTGCTGGCACCGTCACTGCCTATTATGTAAGCTGGCTCGACTAGATATAATTTGTACTCCGCTATATATATGTACAAACATAAGTTTATTGCGCTAATTGAGTTTTTGTTTGCCATGTTTGAAAATTTCAGTTGTCATCAAAAGGATCGACATGGGACGAGATAGACTTTGAGTTCTTGGGAAACTCGACCGGTGAACCTTACACTCTTCACACCAACGTCTTCAGCCAAGGCAAAGGCAACAGAGAGCAGCAATTCCATCTCTGGTTCGACCCGACTGCCGATTTCCACACCTACTCTATCCTCTGGAATCCCCAACACATCGTGTAAGTATAAAACACTAAAACATACCAATATTGCACTTTCTATGTGGTTTTCTTGATGGGTTTTCTTTAGAATTACTTAAAAGTTCAATCCTCTGTTTTTTCAGTTTCTCAGTGGATGGTACACCAATTAGGAAGTTCAAGAACTTGGAATCAAAGGGAGTTCCGTATCCAAAGAACCAGGGGATGAAAATATACTCGAGTCTGTGGAATGCAGATGACTGGGCAACCAGAGGTGGTTTGGTGAAGACAGATTGGAGCCAAGCACCTTTCACTGCCTCGTACAGAAATTTCAAAGCCAATGCTTGTGTTTGGTCGTCTGGAGCTTCGTCTTGTGGTTCGAATTCCGTCAATTCGAATTCATGGATGTCTCAGGAGTTGGATTCAGCAGGAGAAGAGAAGCTGAAATTGGTGCAGAAGAACTACATGATCTACAATTACTGCACAGATGCTAAGAGGTTTCCCCAAGGATTTCCTCCAGAATGCGGCATGGCTTAAAAGATGACGATCTTTTTTTTGTCCCATGTTTGTCCTGTCCACTAAAATATTTTTTATTCATTGTAATATAATTATTTTATTCTTTTAATATATGTCCAAGAAATCCTTGGAATTCTTTTTACGTGTGTCCCAAGCATTTTTTATTCAACGTAAAAACACATTCAAAGGTAAAGGAACACAGATTCAGCAGAAAAGAGAGAGAGAGAGAGAGACAGAGACAGAGTAATACATAAGATTTCAAAAACAGAGTGTTTAGAAAATAGTTTATCTTTTACAACGAAAGGTTAAGATTTGTGTCCAAGAAATTGTAGTTAATTTCTCAATGTCGTAGGATTTAGTATAATTGGAGTGTCTTTATTATTGAGGACAGACTGTTCCCAGTAAGTAGGATCCCCACACATCTCTTTGTCGTACATATAGTACATATAGACCTACCGATACATTTGCAAAAGCTTTCAAATTCCAGCATTGCTTGAGCTACATTTATCAAAACGCGAAACCAATTGACATTTAAAAAAATTTATTGTCATATATACCAACTAGATTATAGAGGCATCCTCGTTTTGCAACTTAAACTTTAAAAATTTTAATTTGTCTTCTGTAACTTTCAATTTGTCCACTTAACTTGAATTTCGATTAAAAAGACAGAAAAATAGAGAAATTAGTCTTATTAAACTCATTCCGGTTTAAAAAGTAATTTTTAAATTAAAGTTAAATTAATTTTTTAAAAATTAATTATAATTTTATTTATTTTTCAGAAAAAAAAAAAAAAAAAAAGATAAAAGCTGATATGAAAAACTTATATTCAAATATGAAAAGCTTAATTTCTTCTAAGGTTGATAGACACATATATATAGAGTCAACCGCCACCAGCAGCAGCAGCTTTAGACGGTGCAAAAAGGCTCGTATTTTTAACAACTCTATAATATATATGCATATATATATATATATATTATAATTTATGGGGTTGGTAATTAGCTTAACTTTCTTCGTAATTTGCAGCTTTGTTTTACACTTTCTTGCAAGCCAAATATTAAAAGTCTCAGTGGAAGGCATTAGATTATACGATGCAACTTGCAACAAAACGACCATTGTTTATAGTAGGTTGATAATTGTTGAGAAAGAAAATAGCAAAAGAAAACATTGTAAATTCAGATATTATTATTTTCATGTAGATCATGATCAATTTTAGGATTTGACTTTGGTTGCCTCAAATGACCTACTTCTCAACTCCATTGACTGTCAAGAAAAAAAAAAAAAAAAAAAAATTTCATCACACTGTTGTTTTACCCAGTAAAAGTAAAGGTGGTAATTATAATTGAACTTGTATTTTTTAACAACTATTTGCATTAGAGTTCACTTTACTAGAATATAATGTTAGATTATATAGAAAGAGGTTAATGACAAATTCTTAGCGCATTATTTCTCTTGAATTTGACTCATATTTTCTTTTATTACGATCCCCTCCTGTTGTTATGAAAATATCATGATATTTCTAGTGAAAATATCTTTTCAATTAAAATATTAGGTCACATTAATCTGTTAAAAGGATTATTAGTTTACTTTTTTTTCCTGAACTTAAAGGATTGTTAGTTAAATAAGTATAATGATATTATTGTACGAACACAGAAAATACATATATAAAGAGACATGTTAGCCAAATCCATGACACTTAAAAGTAAACTTTTAACATTTAAGTAGTTTAAAATTAATAATATGATAGTTATGATGTTAAAAAATTAATACTTCAACCAAAAGTTATAAATGTCAAAATTTGACAATTGTTCTTGTTTAACTTTAACACAAAAAATAGTATTCTTTTGGAGAGTAGTTTTTCTACTTAAAATACCAAAATTTAGAAGCATAGAATTTGAGATTTCATTAGAAAGATACTCCAAGAAAAAAATGAAAAACCTTTATGTTTAATTATTAATATTGTTCTTTTTTCTTGATTCATTTCAAACTTGCAAAAACCAATTTAAAGCATGTGGTAATGTATAATTTTTTTTAATGTTAAAAATAGAATCATTGGTGCAGAGTACAACTCCAAGAGTATGTTTATAAAAATTTAAAAACATATATAAGGTATGGAATTGTCAACTACCTCTTTGTTTTAGCCTCCATTTGATAAGTTAGTTAAAGATAAAATTTTTAAATTAGAATTAATTAATTTTTTAAAAATTAATTATAATTTTTATTAATTTAAAAAAATAAAAATAAAAATTTGAATTTGAGATAAAACGTCAAATTTAACATTAGAATAATAAATTTATGTTCTAACAATGGCCGTAGACTACTAACACCGTGTCAACATTGTTATTAGCCGTCGACATCAGACTGACTGATTGATTGAGCTATTCTTTTTACTAATTTATTTATTTATCTATCTTTATATTAATTAATTAATTATTGTTATTATCATCATTATCATTAAAATCGATCTTATCCATAGTGTTGATTACAATTAAAATATTTCAAAAAATAACAATTAAAATTTGAAGAACAGAGAGACATAATTGTAAATTACCACAATAAAACAAAAAAAGTTGGGAAAGAGAAACTTTACAGCTCACTTCCTCAAAATATCAGACTCCGTGGCTGTGGTAGTCCTTCTTGAAAGTTCAAATTATGGAAACGTGTACCATAAAATGAAAAAATAATAATAATAATTTAATAAAAAAATTAAATCAAATAATTAAAATAATTTCTTTACTACTAGCACAAAGTAAAGAGTTCCCATCGCATAACCTTTATAAAAATAAAGCATCAACTTTGAGAGGGAATTTATAGAAAGAAGGCAATTCCGTCACTTCATTGACACTGCCATTTTGACAGTCCAATAAATATTAATAACAGCTGGCCACAGCTGAGGCCTCACTGAGCCTTTCCTTTGTTACTTCCTTTGCCTTTTTCTAACATGAGAAGAGAACCAACTATAAATACCACCTCATTTCGAAGCCTTGACTCTACCAATTCTCTTCTATTCTTCCCTTATTCCTATAACTTCTTTGCTACACAAACCCCACATACATGGCTTCTCTTTCTTCCCCAAACTCGGTCTTGCTTGTGTTCTGTATCGCCGTTATTAGCTCGTTGATCACCGCCTCGGCCGGGAATTTGAACCAAGATTTCCAGATCACTTGGGGCGATGGCCGAGCTAAGATACTCAACAATGGCGAGTTGTTGACTCTGTCTCTTGACAGAGCCTCTGGTTCTGGATTTCAGTCCAACAATGAGTATTTGTTCGGCCAAATTGATACGCAGCTCAAGCTTGTCCCCGGAAACTCTGCTGGCACCGTCACTGCCTATTATGTAAGCTCTCTTGACTTTATATAATTAGTACTCCGATATATATATGTACAAGCATAAGTTCATAGAGCTAATGAGTTTTTGTTTGCCATGTTTGAAAATCTCAGTTATCATCAAAAGGGTTCGACATGGGACGAGATAGACTTCGAGTTCTTGGGAAACTCGACCGGTGAACCTTACACTCTTCACACCAACGTCTTCAGCCAAGGCAAAGGCAACAGAGAGCAGCAATTCCGTCTCTGGTTCAACCCGTCTGCCGATTTCCACACCTACTCTATCCTCTGGAATCCCCAACAAATTGTGTAAGTTCTAGACATTAAAACTTCTCCATATTGTACTTTCTATGTGGTTTTCTTGATGGGTTTTCTTTAGAATTACTGAAAAGTTCATTGCTCTGTTTTTTTCAGTTTCTCAGTGGATGGTACACCAATTAGGAAATTCAAAACTTGGAATCAAAGGGAGTTCCGTATCCGAAGAACCAGGCGATGAGAATATACTCGAGTCTGTGGAATGCAGATGACTGGGCCACCAGAGGTGGTTTGGTGAAGACAGATTGGAGCCAAGCACCTTTCACTGCCTCA